>VZTR01024032.1:12459-34942 GCA_013400775.1 Chaetops frenatus
TGAACCAGGAAATCTTTCATGGCAGCACAGCATGCTGGATTTGCCTGAATACCTCATGAGTTTGGACTATTCCTTGGGCGCATATGAAAAAACAAACCCAAAACCCAGTGAAAAAGCCCCACTTCTAACTCTTATGGTTGGACAATGTGCTACAAGTTGATTGATGTCATGGACCTCATTAGCATTGATTGTGTAATCAGTGTTTACATCCAGAACACAAGACCTGCCTTGGATGTGCAGTGGTTTAGAGAACCCCCTTGCAACCACATTATGGAGTTATGGAAGTAAAAACTGTGATTGCTCCCTCCAGTAGTTTTACAGGTTAGGATAATAACTTTGGTTTCCCAGATCCACCTATCATGAAGTGTCAGCTGGTTCATTATCTCCACTGGCACTGATGGATTTTCACCACATGCTCTAAAGTCCTTTGAGGTCTCTTGATTGGTAGAACTGGGGGACAGTTTGAGGCCTTTGCTTGGCAAATCATAGCAAAAAAAAAAAAAAAAAAAAAAAAAAAAAAAAAAAANTACAGAAGGAATTGGACAATGGGTAAGTGGTAAGATCTGTGCAGAAAGGAACACTTCAGCGTCATTCTGTTCCTGATATTGCCTTGATAATACTGTGTAAATAAATTGAAATGTGTATTTCCATCTCGATGACTTGTTTTGAAATCATATATTATTTTCATTGTCTTTACTTGCTTTCTATAGAGTTTTTAACAGTATGCATTATTTCCAATTTTCCTGCTGGTCTGCTGTAAAGGAGGCAGAAAAGGCAAGATTTTGGATACTAAAAAAATGTTATAGAGCTCATAGATAGAGCTAGTAAAAATGGCAGCAAAGCATGTGTGGTGGAAAATATGGATTATTTCTATTAAAAGTATTTTAAAATATGAATAAAATTTATGAAATTATTTCACTCAAGTAATTTATTCAAATCTAAGTAAAAAATGCTATTGTAATAATTTTCCTCTTTTTGTGTTTATCTCTGTGGTTGCAGGATTTTGTGAATTTCCCAGCTAGTGCCAGATGTTCTTTAAGATTCTGAAATATTCTTTACTCTAATCTCTTTCATGTTTCTAACGCTTGCATGAGAATAGATGAAAAGATCAGAAATAGCTTCACCCCTTAAAATCTCTAAAAGTCCCCATGTCCTTTCCTCATAAGCCTTATATCCCTCAAAACTTGCGCTTTTTGCTGTCTTCTAAGTCTGAAGTATATTGTATCTGTTCCTGATATTTATATTCCTGAGAACTAGACCCTCCCCATTTATTCCTTCATAAATCCATCAGGTGTGCATTTTTTTCCTTATCTTTGGCATACAGCAGCTTGTATGACGGTTTTCCCTAAATTCTATTTTTCAGATAACCTGCTTGTTTTTCAAGTGCCTCTTTAGTCTTTTTGTGCCTTGTTTTCCCCACCTTTTAATTTTTTTTTTTTTTCAGTCAGGATATATTTTCTATCTTGCCCCACGTGCTTATGGAGACCAGATGTTCTACCTTTCCTGAGTATTTGTTTGTGGTCACTAGATTTATACATGTACCCCAGTACCACAGCTCAAACTCTTTTGGCCTTTGGTAGATTTAAGAGAAATGCAAGGCTCAGTTTTCCCTGAGACATTTAATTATAAAATGAAGAAATCACTATAGCCATATAAAAGGCATGCAGAGGCCAACTAATTGCTTCCTGGTGGCAAGTGAAAACTGGGAGAATTAAAAAATGCACTGCTTGGCCTTTCACTAACAAGACAGCTCAGGCAAACATGGTACAAATACTCCAGGTATGTGTAGGGCTGAATTCATATTGCTGACCCATAGAATTAAATTTTCATGTGCATGTGAACAAACTCTCGGTCACATAACATATTTGAAGCATGAGTCTTTTTGGTCTGTAATATTCTGAAGTGTGTCTGGAACCATTAAAAAGACCTCTTAGAAAAGAACTAAAAAAAAAACAAAACAAACAAAAAAAAAAAAAAAAAAAAAAAAAAAAAAAAAAAAAAAAAAAAAAAAAAAAAAAAAAAAAAAAAACAANATCTCTTTTGGTACTTCTTGGAGAACAATTGGCAACGTTTGATGCTGCTGACTATTAAATTTTATTGTATGGATTTATGGATTTCAATTTATGGTGTAGTTGAGCTTCTATTTAATGGGATGTATACCTATAAACCAAGGAAGTTCTGCTGCTTAATCTGCTCACAATTCCTAAAGCACCACAAAATTCTCTTATGAGTCCTATATTTTTCTAAACATTCTCTGGCAGATACAGTGCAACATTTTTACTGATGCTTTGGAAATGGCCTTTTCTTCAGGTGCATATCTGATTTGTTGTCTTGCCTCCTACTTCATTCTTGCTTTGCAGTGTGATAAAACTTTAATAATTGAAGAACTGACACCTTCCATTCTGATTTGGAAAACATTCTTTCCTAGGAAATAATTAATAACACTTTCAGACAAGTCATACACAAAAAATGAGGGATAGAAAAGTGCTTCTTGTCTGAGAAATGAAATTTTTTTTCTGGTTTTCTGTGCCGGAGGTGCTTTGAATTGGGTCTCCTGGCTTAATGAGTTGGCATTTTCTATACCAATTTCCAGGCAGCTTTACTCTAAAAGTGCTGTGATGACAGATTGCTGAATCAGTATATTATGACTTGCCTCCCTCCTAACTGAGTGCTGCCCAATGTCACTAAACCATAGCTCTGCACAATTGACAGTGAGCACTCAGTACCACCCCAGTGAGGGCTTGTCACCAAAAAAAACCCACCAAAGTCTGCCAGTTCTTTACTGATGGCAAGAAACATGCACAGAGAGGGCCAAATGCAGAAAAATGGAAGGAGTGGACTTATCTGGGGAACTAAATTTCTAGAGAAGTCATTTGCATTCATTTTTCTTGGCAGACCTGGCTGGCATGCTCTTCAGTTCTGCTTCATATAATCACAACTGCAGGGAATTGTTCCATCGTGAGCGTGTGATATTCCTTCTGTTTGATGGGCACAGTGAAAGCTACAGCACCGCATAAGTAATTAAAATTCCTTGATGTTCAACAAGAAACTTCACTGACAGAATGCTAAGAATAATAGTTACACACCCATTGTACAAGAAAAAGAGGTCTAAATTAAATTAAAAAGTATGATGTCCTCTGCCAGTATGTTATTATGCCATGTGCACAACCCACTTCTTGAGCAATCCAGGGAATGTAAGGAGCCCATGCTTTGGAAACAGCCATGTGGCTAGCAAATTTCTTACCTGTGGCTAGGCACCCTTGGTGCTGTCTGGTGCAATTTAATAGGTTAAACTACATGTTTTGTTTGAACGTGTTGAAAGGATGAGCAAGTAAATAGACACCTAAGCAAGCCATTACTGTATGCTAACCTGCAATTTTACCCAGCTAATCAAAGAAAACCACAGTATTAAGGTCAAGGTCACAGTAATATTAAATCAATAATCTGTAATTCTAGAATCTTGAAATCAGAAAATAATTCCAAAATGTAAGGCTGGTAGTGGTTTTCTCATGGACAGTTTTAAGTGGAGGACTGATCCCTTTCCAAGAGTATTAATGTAGTCCGTGCTATATGTTGACATTGACCTGGCTGATAAAAGATAGAGATATCCCTCAAATGTATTTATTCAAGGACCCAAGCGTTTGCTCTCCTCTTCCACAGCAATCAGTACAGTCTCCTTGTTCTTCTTCAGACAGTTCCAGAGGTGTTTATGATGATTCCTTATTTCCATTTCCATCTTAAATTACATTTCTCTTGGTCATTGTTGTGCTTGATTTTACTCTTCACTCCCTTCCTAAAATGGGACAAAGCTACCTTTCAATAGAGGTATTGGTAAATTATACATAATAGCAACAGTAGCACAATAAGGCAAGATTTTATGCCTGAAGTACCTATTGACTTCTTCCACTATTGGCTGATTTTTACTTTTGAGAAACTGGTAAAATCATAGTTTCCATAAATACACACACAGAGTATATCCATAAACCCATTAAAAACCATTGATGCCTCTTCACTTAAAAAAATAAGGTAAAATAGAATGACCAAATTATTTTTGCTTTGTTTTGTAATCTCTCACAAAATTTGTTGCTGTCTAGAGTGGGAACATAGAAGCACAATTTGTCTCAAAATATGTACAGTGAATGTGATTGTAAATGACTGAGAGCAGCCTTGAGGAGGAGGGTTTGGGGGTGTTGGTGGATGAGAGGCTGGACTTGACCTGTCAGTGTTGATGGGCACTCACAGTCCAGAAAACCAATTGTATCCTGGGCTGCACCCAAAGCAGCGTGGTCAGCAGGGCAAGGGAGGGGATTCTGCCCCTCTGCTCTGCTCTGGTGAGACCCCACCTGCAGTGCTGCATCCAGCTCTGGGGTCCATAAGCTAGGAATGAGTCCAGAGGAGGGCCACAAAACTGATCAGATGTCTGGAGCACCACTCCTATGAACACAGGCTGAGAGAGTTGGGATTATTTAGCTTGGAGAAGAGAAGGCTCTGGCATCTTATAGTATTTTCCAGTATCTAAAGGGAGCCTACAAGAAAGCTGGAGAAGGACAATTCAGAAGGGCATGAAATGACTCTGAACGGGCAGAGAGTAGGTTCAGATTAGATATAAAAGATAAATTCTTTACTGTGAGGATGGTGAGGCACAGGAATAGGTTTCCCAAAGAAGCTGGGGATGCTCCATCCCTGGAAATATTCAGGACCGGGCTGGATGGGGCTTTGAGTAATGTGAAAGGTGTCCCAGATCATGGCAGAGTGAGTTGGAACTGGATGATATTTAAGGTCCAGGCTGTTCTATGATTCTGTGATTAACTGTCATCAGATCTGTTGTCCTGATAGCTCAAGTTTACTTTTCCTCTGTCTTTGCACAGGTTGTAGAAGGCAAGAGAGATGCACCAAGTTTGGAGGTGGTCAGTGCCCTAAAAAAGTGAAAAACATTTTTTTATGTCATGGCCTTTGATTTTATAGAGAATGTTTTCCATTGGTTCTGCCTCAAGTATCACTTCATGCTCTATGGCAATTAGATAAACATGACTCCAGAGTATTTGCAAGGTAACCTCTTTTCATTATATTACCTTTTCATGATAATGTAAAGATCACCCACTGAATTAACTTGATTTCACAAGGACATCCATAGTGAGATGATGTACAAGTATGAATGCATGGAAACATGAGTATGGAATATTGGCTGAAAAAATACAACTGCACTTTCTGCAAGAGGCAAAGGGCATAGGACCCCAAATCAACAAAACCAAAATCCTGGAAAAGTATTAAACAGTCTAAACAGTATACAGTGACTCATGGCTCTCCAATGTCTTAAAAAGTTATTAAAATAATCTGATTCCTGTGAGCGACAATGAACTAAGGAACTAAATTGCACTATAATTTACACTGTGGCTTTGATCACAAAACCCATGATATGTTTTATTACAATAATATGTATTCATAATTACATGATTAACATCGTCCAATGTGTGCCTCAAATTTGGACCTATTTTCTTCATGAATCTTACACAATTTGAAACATATCAGTTAATTGGGCTTGTCATTTAGCTGCCAGCTTTACTGAAATAGATTTTTAAATCCATTATAATTGAAAAGGAGGTTCCAGATATCTAGTGGTCACTTCTTGGTGCTCCAAATTAATATGACAATTTAGAGAGTATAAAATTAGTCTCATCTGCTAAATGCATCCTGCAGTGAAATTGCAGGCAGTTAGAAAAGGAAAGATGCTCTTAGCATAGAAAAATGGTTTGAGACAATATGAAAGTTATAATGGAAAATGTAATAGATGCCAGAAATAATTACACAGGTGACTTCCACAGAGTATGACTGCTATTCCTTGTGTTCCTCCAGAAAACCCAAAGCCTGTTTTTAATTAAGTTGCAAAAATAGGAATTTGCTGTAGTTCTTTAACTATCAAATAGTCTGCTTTTCTTTTATATACATTATGTTCTTTCAGAGGGTACTTGTTCCTGAAATTCTTTTCTGTGGGAAACAAAGGATCTTTCAATGTTCAACTTTTGGGATCGTTTTATTCTCTGTCTTAATCTCCTGAGGTTCCGCTTTGGAACAACTTAGCCAATGGAAAGCTAACATATAGAGGTGTTTTAAAAGATATATACAGAGTAAATAATTAGTGCAGGAGAAATGGTACTGCTCTTAATATATTGCAAACCATCCAGGAAGGTGAAGAACTTGCAAAGATTAGGGTGTTGCTGCCTGTGTTTGCTGCCTTTGAGGTGGTGGGCTTGGTTTCTAACCAGGAATCATACATCATGGTGACTTCTGGGCTATTTGGTTTAGCAAGCAGTTTCAGATATTTTTCTTCTGTTTTACTGTTTTGCTCTCAGTGGTCATTATTTTATATAATCCTACTATTATAATTAAACAGGGGAAAAAATATCTTGGAGTTCAAACACCTGAGGGAGTAGAGAGTAGACTGGTCTTACACCTCTTGTCTCACAATAGATCAGCCCTTGAACTGTCAGTACCACATAATTTGTTGGCATCAGTCTGAAGGCTGCTGTTACTGCTGCCAGCAAGAGCTGAGGTGGCAGGTGCTTGTTGCAGTGCTCTCAGGCTTCCTCTTGTTAGTTGTCCCTTGCTTCTGCTGATTGTGTTCATAAAAGGGGTGAGACAGACTCTGCTGAGGCCCCTGGAGAGGAATACAGAAACACACCGAGATATAATGCAGGTACCCAAAGTGTGATGGCACTGCTTCAGGTATTTGTCAGGCTTGTTTAGAGCTGGTTTGAGTGCAAGGTGTAAATGTAAGCTCTGAACTACCACAGAGGATTAGTTTACCCTGGAGAGCTCATCTAGGTATCAGCTAACCTAATTTTATATCAATTTTCAATTCTGAAGGAGACTGCAACATATGATGCATTTAACAGTGAATGGAAAAAACAAGAGGTTGCACTGTGCCACACAGATCTGTTTTTTCAGATTTCACTAGTGCAATAAATAAAGTCAGAACTAAGCATCAAAATTCTTGAGAGGATTGAAAACTGGGGTTGGGTAGCAATCTTGCAAAGCCAGATACAACATCTAATTGGCTGAGCTATGATGTGGAAATGAACAGAAAATAAAATAAACACAACAATGAGAAGAAAAGACAGTAAATGTAATTCTAGAAAAATAAGACAAGGAGGAAAATAAGGTAACAGGTAAATGATGTACTAGTATCAATAAAATATCAAGAGTAATTGTCTAAGGGATTTGGTTCAGGTTTTGTACAAAAATCTGTCAAAACTAACCTTGTTTTTCACTGAGTTAAGAAGGGTTTTTTTTCCCTGAGTGTCTTCCTACTGCCAACACTGTTAAAACTTATCTCAGCAATACTTCTGCAAGAGAAATCTTGTGCTAGCCATAATAGAGCAGTATGATAAAAATCATGATGAATAGCAGACTTAACTCAACTGTGCCCCTCACTTAATGAATAACATCCATTTTTTATTAAATGATTCAGCCAAAATATTGAAGATGGGGCAATCAGGCAGGTCAAAAGCCTTGAAGAGCTACTATATTTTATGAGTTTCTTATCAATTAAATAAGTTTGTTCTGCTATATGTCACTCTTGATTTGCCTTTTTTTTTTTTTCTGGCTGAAGCCTGAATTCCACATTCCTTACAAGCTTTGTGTTATGCATTACGGAGTGGAAATAAAAGTCATGAATTGCTGGATTCCCTTTTTTTAGATTTCCCCCTTTGGTTCTTCATGCATTAGTTTTTCAGTTCTCTTCATTATACAATTAAGCACCTGGTGTGGAGGCAGGGCAAGTTGTGATCTGCAAGTTTGAACGAGGTAGGTGTGTAAGACAGAGAGGTTTGGGGTACACCTCACAGTCCTCTTCAGATTACTTAGATGGCACTGAACTGTGGGGATGGGATCTCATGGCTTCCCTCCATGATTCTTAGGCTCCCTCACCCAAGATATGGCAGGAGGTCAAGATCCAGCTTCCCATGGCTGGATCATACCTAAGTTTAAATTGGAAGGTCTTGTTTTTAGTCAGTGGCCCCTCAGAAATGCTTGCTCCAGGTCAAAGACGGAAGACCAATCCTGTAAATCCATAGCTGTTTGATTAAGCCTGTTTTCATGAATAATGGCAGAAGTGCTTTTCAGGGTTGGGTTGTTTAATTCAGAACCCAATTATGATATCAGGGCTTATGTTCTTCAGCAGTGAGTATGACCATTAATCAGGATCCAAGCTTTTCATCTCAGTGAGAAGACCTTGTCATGGACTGATTGCTCTTTGGGAGCATCTTCCACAACCTTCAGACCAATTCACAGCTGTGGAATTGTGCCAGTGATTAGACAGAATAAAGATCAATAAAAGACAGTTGCAGTCACCTCAAAGAGTTATATAATAGACAGGTAAACAGAAAGTGGGTTATATCTAATGTCCATATAAAGTTAAAAGTACCTTATAGCAACAAATTCTTTCGTAGTCAGTGATTTGGTGGCTTGTTTACTATTATTATTTACTACTCATGTGGCTAGATGCAGATTTTTTAAGAGTTATTTCAATTATTTATGCTTCAGCAATGATAGGCAACTTAAAATAGATACATCTTGATGAATATTGTTCATATAAATATTCCAAAGGGTACAGATTAAAAGAAAAGGGAAGCACCACGTCTAATTCATCTATTATGACAAACTAGAAAGCATTCTATAATATTTTCACTTTCTGGGAAAAAATGTTCCACACTAAGTTATTGATTTTTTGATAATTCTTTCAAGCAGAACTGTGTGCAGTTTTGCTGCAGAGACAAGGATACTGTGCCACTGCTCCAAATCACTGCAAAACTTTTCTTTTTTATATCAGAATGAAAGACCAATTAAGGTAGTTAATCAAATGATTAGTGGGAATTTGTTAGCCTGATAGATATTGTCACACTTAAGCCAGATTTTTTTTTGGGGGGGGCGGGAGAGCAGGGAAAGGGGGAAAATTTGGTTTTCTGAAAATTTCCCAAATTGTTAAGGTTTTTGAGGTATTTTGCTTGTGTAAAAGCTGTATCACAGTCATTGTGTAATGTCTGTACTTGTCACCCTGCAAAAAGAAGTCAAACTGTGGCATTACTGATTTCAAGAGAAGGAAGGGGCTTAGGGCGGTTCTGTAGGGACACAAAGACAGTCCTATAAAAGTTTTGGGGGAGCAATAGGATTTCTGTGGGGACTGCTTCTGCTCAGCACAATAACTACCACATGCTGCTCACCTCTGTAGACAGTCCTACTCTCAGGTACTTAAAGATATGACATGTTAGCATTTTGGGATTGAGATAATCTTTCAGCTAGTCTTTGAACTGTCCTGGGGTAGTAATGTGCTTTATAGCCATACTTGCTTTCCAAATGGATAATGGGCGAAGAACACTAAATCTCTAATCTTGAGAGAAACATGGAATAATTTTAATATATAGGCTAAAATTCACAGGTAGAAAATGAGTTTACCACTCCCCGCCTGCCTACACAAAGCAGTGTGGCCCAGGTTCAGATGGGTCCAATAGCGAGCATGTTACTGTGAGCAATTTCAGGAAAAGTACCAGGAAACTTAGGTGACATCTTTATGTCACTCTTGAAAGATGAACAAGACTCATATGGAGCTGACACTGTTCAGTATTGTTCAAGAAAATCACAGATTAGTCTGAATAACATGATAATCATAGTTTGAATCACCTGCAAAATGGCAGTAGGTATTTTGTTATCTATGGTTTAAAAGTGAATATAACTGGTATTTAAAGTGGATTAAAATTTTTATAGAGGTAGAGGCAATGAAATATCAACTGAGAGCTGGTAAAAATTATTTAAGGAGGAAAACAAAAAAAGAAATGAGGTTTGCATGGTTTATTGCATATTGTATTGTAGGATTGGAATTCGTAGTTTTTCTGGAGCTAGTCAGCATACTGTTTTGTCTGTATTGTGTGTACAAAACTTTGTGTCTAAGAAAAATAAATAATCTCTTATGTAGTCTAATTTTTGCTTTTCCCTGGATGTTCCTTTAGTAAATTACATTTTTGTTAAAAGACAAGAACAAGGAAATGGATGGATATCATACTTGCATTCTGGAGGGAGTAGTATTATTTTTCTTAGTGACAACATAACAGTTTGGATAAAAGTGCTTTTTTATAAAAGTGGTTTTCATCTATACATCCTATGCTCTTCTAAGTGGGATTATTATTCTAATCCCTGTGTTATGGCTGGTGAAACTGAGGCATTGTATAACTCTGTTTTTATCCAAGGCTGTATAGCATGTAAGTGACAGATCTTGCAATACAGGTACTGAAATGAGCTCCTTAAATTGGGTTAAAAACAACAGTAGCAGCAGCAGCAGCAAGACATCTTGGAAGCTGGGATGAGATGAAATCTCTAATTGGAAATCCCTATGTTAACACATCAGATCAGCTTGAGACTTTCACAAGCAAGGTGTGCTAGGGAATAAGATGAAGTCTAGTGACAATTCACGGGTAAAATCAAACCCTTCAAAACAGCTTTGCCACTTGCTAAGTAACCCAGAAACATTTTAGTTAACAACTTCTTCAAGTGATATAATTTTCCTTGAAAGATCACATATTTAGAGAGGGTTTGTCTGTCCCAGTCAAGGTGCCTGAAAGTTACAATATGTGCAAGTCAGAGCAGTGGCCATAGGTTGCACACAGGATGCCTGAGAGAGATTCACTGTCACCAACAGAGGGACTGATTGTCCTCTAGAGACACCTCATTCTCTCCACTGAGTGTGCAGTGAGAGGGACAGATCTTGCCATAGTTATCTTGCCTCTTGAAAACCAAAAATCAGGAGAGATGGTTGCATCAGAAAAATATCTCTGATTCACTCTTCAAACTTAAAACTTTTTGACACTTATGTTTTATTGTCAAATTGCTTCAGTTTCTGAACTACAAGACATTAGTGGAAGTTCAGACCTCTTCAAAGGTTTGAATGGATGAGGTCTGAAATATATGTTGGAAAGGAAATATTGCTAATGTAAGTCAAGATTGCTAGAGGTGATGTGGCAGACTAAATAGATGTTAACATGCAGACAAAAACCTTTTCCTCAATTAAAAAGAAGATGAATTACATTTAGTGTTACAACTCTACATTAAATATTTCTTGATGTTGTGTCATTCATATTTGGAAGTTAGGTGCTTGAGAACTCAAGAACAAAGTTTGCTTCAGGTATTTCCCAAGGCAGCTGCACAGGCAGGGAATGCTCTGGTGGCTGCCATCCTTTGTAAACCAGTGTATTCACCCTTTTGTGAATAACACCTGATTCTGAGTTATTTATTGTCCTTTAGGTCACCTTCAAAATTCAGATGTGCTGGCAAGTGTTTGAGGTGACAGAAATGCTTAATGGAGTTAGGTTTAAGGCAAGAAGAGATAACCAGGTAGGGTAACTGGACTCTGCCTAATACAGACCATGGGATTTCATGGAGTCAGTTGTGTGTTGAGCCCTGGCTGTAACTGCTCAGTGTCTTCCAGCAACAAGCATTTGTTTGCCAACACAAGAAATGGAAAATATACCCATATCCTCAGTAGCTTGTTCTCTGAATTATTGAAATCTTATTACTAATAAGATATACAGTAAACAGCAATACAGGATTAAAACAGATCTCAATTAATTGATTTTTTTTCCTTAAAGATACTTTAAAACCATAATTTTAGATAGTACTTCACTTACTTTTGCTTCAAGTAACTACTAAAACTTCTAAACAAGAACAACTGGAGAAATTTTAATTTTCTATATGTAAGTGGGCTTATTTTTTCTTTGCCAACCTTTAGTTTGTCTTGGATTTTTTGTTGCTTCTCTATAGTAAGTAGTATGTTTTTTGTGTGGATGTTTTTAAACCAGACAAGGGAAAGCATTATTTAAATTGGGAAAATATTCTTACATAACTACAAAAAATTGGCAGGGAGATTCAGAGAAAATATTCCATCTGCCACTGGTTTTAAGTAAATCAAAAGCCCAGAACAGAAACAAGCAATCATGCAGAAACCCAAAAATTCAGTCAAATAACTTGTAAACTCACAGTTATTTTTTGTAAAATAAAATGACTCCCAAATATTTTTTCCCTTTATCTACTATGTGTTGTGTTATTGTATAAAACAGAAGATTTTTAAAGGAAAGAATTCGTTCCCAAACCACACTATTCTTATTTATTTATGTTTTGAAAGTCTGTAAATTATATTGTGTAGCCCTTGAGCCACTTTGGTTAGTATTGAAATCCTGGTTAGCCTTTTTACCACTGATTTTTCTTCTATTTCCCTAGAATATAATTTTTGGATGATTGTTTAACTGATGAAGAGATACATATTGGCACCATGTTCAGTGGCATAAAATTAAAAAAGAAAGTTCTTTGTCAGTGTATGTCAAGAAGATTACTAAAAGTTCTCTCCAGATTGACCAGCGGTTTATTTCTTAAGACTGCTAAGATGTCTACTGTTGTCAGTTTGGATTAGAGAAAGCAATAAATTAATGGGTATTATAAGTTATGATGAGAGGAAAAAAAAGTGTGTTGTTTTCTGGAATTAAACAGAGAGGAAATGAAAGTTGATGGGTGTTAGAAAAGTTCTCACACTTGGAAAATATTTAGGAAATTTATTAACTGTGGATATCCCACACTCACTTAATGATCTACCATTTTTAATGCTCTCTGTATGCAATTCATCACTATTATTGTCTGTATTTTATTTTATTGCTTTCTTTTATTCCCTTCTGCTTTTCTACCTCCATGTATGCATACACAGAACATGTATATTATTTCTATTTCCGATAAATAATAATAATTCAGACAAAAAATCTATAGTTACTATTTGTGCATAGAAAATACAGTGCAAATGGTTATCAGTTTTCAGAATGTAAGTTTTTTTTCTGTTCATAACTCAACAGGTAAAAACAAATTCTCTGATACCTCTGCAAAACCATAGTAAAGGATTACTTGCCTTTTTAAGAAACAATTTACATGTGCATTTGTGTTGTGTAGATGCAGAGGCTGAAAACTCTGAAGTTTTTGGTTTCTTGTCAGTCACAGAGTATGTTATGCTGGAGATGCAAGCAATGGAGTCCTATTTTCCCCAGATATCACATCCTGTATCTGTGATGATGGAGGGACATCTCAATGTGTCAGTTGCCTCAACCTATGGGGATGTGTGATAGGATTTGTAAAAGTACCAGGGGATACAACATAGAGTAGTTTGGGTTGGAAGGGACCTTTAAAGGCCATGTAGTCTAACCACCCTGCAATGTGCAGGAACATTTTTAACTAGATCTGGTCACCCAGACCACTGTCCAGCCTGATTTTGATTGTCTCGAGGGATAGCTTCTGCTACCTTGCTTAGGTTTTATCTGCTTTCAACACCTTACAGCATCAGACTTAAGAAATATATGGAGCATTACAGCCAGAAACCAACACCACAGTGTTCAACCTTCAGAAACAAGGTGCTGTAACACCACTCCTTTTTCTTGGGATGCTGTTAGTTTGAGTCTAGAGCTGTGTTCAAACCTGCAACAGATAATGTGAAACCATGCTACCTGCTATGTAGCATGTAGTGTGTTCTGAGGTAGCCTCTTTGCCTTAGATGTAAACAAGATGTACTACTGCTTCTGGGCTAGGTCTGTTTCTTTGTCCTTTCTTGGGAGACATTCTTGTGTTGTGGATGAGAAATGGCGCATGCGGTTTCCCTGCGGTTCTCCTTTTCCTGGGAGTGTTGCATGAGCTAAAACTGTGCATGATAATACCAGATCTGATGGTCTCTGTGTGGGCCACACTGCTGGTAACAAAACCTGCTTAGCCTGCAACAGGAAACACCCATCCCTCGCCTCCACCTCCATAGCTGTGTCTGCAGCCGTGAGGAGCTGGAATCACCTCAGGCCTTGTGTCTCGCTGGTCAGTGGCTGGATGACTGCCATGCATTGAGGGTGCATGTTCATTCCTCTTCTGGTCAATATTAAGGGATGCAGCATGCTGTTGAGAACTGTGCTGTTAGGTCCTTTTTCTTATTGCTTTGGCCCACCTGCCAAAAAGGAGGTGTTATCCACTGGTTTATTGAGTTTCACTTGACTGTCTCATGCTAGCTGAAGACTTCTTATCACGTCTCATAGCAATCACATCTTTGAAGAATTTGTTGCAGTTTTGCCATGTGTCAATAAACCCAATTCCCAATGGGACTTGGACTTAATATTTTTCATGCTTGTGTAAAGTCAGTTTTTCAGCCCATCACAATCTACTGTCTGTTGTGTATATTCAGGAAAGTGGCAATCTTCAAGTGAGTTATGTTGTCCTAAAAATAGCTGGAAAGAAAACTGAACTGAGTAAGATGGATATAATTAAGACCCTAGCAATCTTAAAACAAGTATAATTTAAAGAAAAAGATGGTTTGAATAATTTTCTGCAGTGTAATTACACTAGCGCATGTCTAATGCAGCTGGAAAAAGTACGGAATATTCCAGCATTCTACCAGAAAGATCAGTGTGAATTTTGGGTTCTTCTTTGTATTTAGCTCTTTCCCTCATGCTCTTATTATATCGAATTATTCTGTAATATTTGAAAAGCTGAAGAACACTCCACCTGAATAAAGTGTAAACCACTAACAATATAAATGTACTTGATATATGAGGAAAGAAGAGAGATGCAACTTTTCATAAGGTTAGTAAAAAGAAAAGATGACCTTACAGCAATTTGGAATTTCATAAGGTACCAGTGAAGTCTCTAAGTTCTGACAAGTTGATTACTGTTAGTGAGTGAGAAAAGCCTCCTGAGAGTACTCTGGAAAAAAGAATTACAAGAGTTTTCAGTCACAAAATTAAAAGCCGTTTCCCTAAAAGATGCTGAGATTTAATTTAAAATTGGAACCTTTGAGATATGTACTAATGACCCCTGTTCCCCATACATTGAGGCAGGGTAATGAACAGGATTGTAAATTACACGCCAAATGATTATGGATGAAATCATAGCGAACAGAAGGCTCATGTCAATTATGGCCTGGGACTTATGTACAAGCCTGATACCCAGCTTAGGAACTCATCTGCTGTCATGGATGTGCCTCTACTCTTCTGGGGACATTGTGGTGAGTGGTGTGAGCCAACTGGCTGCTTGATTTTACTTTCTCTGAGGAAAATGAATGGACTGTAGGCTAACATAAGCAAGAATATTTATACATAGAGTGATCTAATGACACCACGACATAAGGAAAAGCTGAGAAATAGCACTGTTTTTCCTGAAAGTTCTCTTAAAGGATTTCATGATAAAAATGAGAAAACTAATCACAAATCTCAAGTTAGTTTCAAAAATAAATGAAAAATTCAAGCCCCATATACTTTAGAAAAATACTTTTAACATAGAACTTGTTTGTTAATTGAGCTGATCTTCAACAAAGGTATTTATTTAAAAACCCCTCTGTTCATGTTATATGAATCAGTGGCCCATCTGGAATTTAAATTAGTTAGTTTCAGAGATTTTAATAACAAAAAATTGACTCTGCATTTCTGAGTCTTTCAAAAATATGTAGCTTATTCATAGCGATATAGAGATCTGTGGTGGGATATCTCAACAATGATGGGTGCAACGAAGGGTATAATGCTCCAGATAATGAAAAAGCTCTTCTTTGATTAACAGAGGAGGTACAAAAGATCCAAAATTGTTTTTTTTTTAGGGTGAAGAATAGCTAGCTTCAGAAATGCTTTGCATACCCGTTTAGGGGTAACAGTATATGCTAAAAAATTAACAAATCCCACTAGATCATATTGGATCTTTAAATCAATAGGAGTACCACACTGGTGAATTGAGTGGCTGATTTTCATTTGCTCCTTTGGAATTGGTCCTATACCCCTGAGGAATTCTTTGCCAGATACAGAGTCATTTATAAAGTCATGGTTACAGTTATTCTTCTGGATTAGGTCCTATTTGCAAATATTTACATATATTTAAGGAAATCCATAAAGAATATGAAGGGACTGTGTGGAATATAATATTCACATGGCACTGAAAGGGATGCTGTTAGATAACTTGGTACTGATTCAGTGTTAAAAGGCTTTTGTGATAGACTTGGGCATTTAAACACAACCCAGAGGGTTCAGCAAGTCTCTCTCTCAAGTGTATGGTTAACATAGTTGTCCTTTTTTTTGCAGTTTATCCTTTCTGCCAAAGATATATTTTTTTTTATATTAATAAAAACTATAGGTCAGACATATGAATTATACTACTAACTGTCTTGTACAGCAACTAAATCCCAGTTTTGGCCACATGCAAGAATTTTTAGGTCCTGCTTGTTTCCTGTATTTCTTTCATTGATCTGTAGTCTTGTAGGGGATACCTATGTAGATTTGCGTGTACCTTATCCCTTCTGCTTCATTTGATCCTATTCTGAATATCTTTGAATTTCCTGGTTTTAGGCTGTGATTCTTGACAGACTTCTTTTGTCCCTGAATTTCGTCAGTTGTGGGATAGTACTAGTGATGCTTACCTCTGTGTGAAAAGCTTTGTATTCTTCTGTTGGAAAATGCCTTGTGAGAGCAAGGGATTATTATTTACAAATTTATCTCCTGGCAGCAATGAGTGGTACCACCAGAATGTTGAAAGACCTGTAAATCTATTGTCCATTCCAATACGTTTTCAGAAACTAAAAAAAGCAAGGAAAAGCAGCAAACTGTGAAGACAGGAAAACTATTGGCATAGCATGGCAGGCTGGGATGGCAAATACAATTCTCCTTCTTGCTTAAAACAAGAGGGCATCTTGTGTCTAAGCAAGTTGATGTAAACTGGGCCTAGGGGAGTCAAGTAAGGAAACAGCAGACACAGACAGCAGTAAGACACTCTTTGGAGCAGCAACAAAACAGATGGTTCAATGGCCCCCTGTCCACTCCAGAGAATATGCAATTACTTATTGGACAAAGCCCATCTGGCCCTATAATAATCTGAGAATTCATCATGGCTAAAACTGCAGTAGGCTTTTTGCCAGCTGTTTAAATTAACTTGCCCCTCTATAAACCTATCTAAAAAAATTCAATCCTCTCCACCCTTTAACCTGCTGTAATGGGTTCACCTCTTGCCTTGTGATCAGAAAAAACTGAGGAAACCTTTGCCACCTGTTAGCTTTGGAAAGGATGGCCTGTGCCTATTGGAAACTGCTGCAAATGAAGTGAGCAGTCATAAAGTTTTAGAGGGCCACCCTGTAAAATTGTTTGAAATTTTGGCACTGTCACTGATTGTCCGAGGCCAGACAGATAAAGGAGATAGCATGTAAAGCTGTACAAAAGTATAGCTCATCATGAAAGGACAGTATTTTCAAGACTCTAAGCCAAGGACTTGCACTACACTCAAACAGGGCAGGTGATTGTGCTGTAAATATGAGCTTGTAGAGGTAGAAGGAGAAAACTATATAGCTGTACTGGGATAAACTGCAGATTCAGGAAGTGTGGAATATCAGTGGCATTATTTAATATTCAGGGTCCATGAGGTCATGGCTTTCTACCTGCTGTAGTCACATCTGAACAACAAGATGCACACAGGAGTCTCAGCTCAGGGCAGGAACCAGTCTGCTGTGTTTGTTAAAGGATGAGTGGGGCATGTGTTTGTGTTAAACTGGGCCCTGGGTGTTTAGATGGCAAGACTGAGGGTAGAGTGCAGGGCAAGAATAAAAGGTGCTCAAATTCAAGCTTCAATATCCTGGAAGTACCCTTGGACAGTATACTAAACATACATTTCTTAAGCTCTTTCATGCCATTGTGCCACTTTGGAGAGTCTCTGGGTAAAGTAGTATATAGTTAATTCCTTACTAAATTTTATCTTCTGAGCACATTATTGCCATTTTCAGCATTGATCTGATTTTAGCTTTTGTAAGAGCCCAGGTGGTTTCAGTATGCAGCTGACTTACAGAAACCCATTCAACCTTTTTAGCCATTTACTTTAACTGTCAAAGAGGCATGATTGCTACCTGCAGGTGACAGAGGGAAAGGAGAGGAGTGGAATGAAGAGAATATGTGAATATAAAACTCGTCTGTATGCATATGAAACCAATACTGTGTTCAGGATAAAACAAAAACCTTCTTCTTCAATCAGGCATTCAGTCTTGTGAAATGAAAGCTTTCTCCAAACGTCTTTCTAATTCAATCTCTATGATTTTCATACCTGCACTGCAGCTAAGATTTTAGTAACCAGCTGCCAAAGAAAAATACAGAGGCGTTGCAATATGTTTTTGGAATCTGGAATAGGTTTCAGGCTGTCACTGGCTCAGTTTCAGGCTTTTTGATGAGCTATAATCTGTCCTTCTTGGAACAATTGACAATTTTTCAGGCAGAAGCTGTGCAAATAGCCTGAAAATGGACAGCTGTTATTTAATATTATTAGGAATAAGAAAAAAACCCCTAAAAAGTGTGGGTGTTCTTTTGAGTGCTGTTTTTCAGATTAGTGAATATAATTTTTGTAATTCCACCTGATGGTACAATTCTAAGTAAAGACTGTAAAACCACAACTAGTTTAGCATTTGCTAAGAGAGCAACACACGCTATTTATCTTATGGGAAAATACAGTGAGTTGGTATGCCAGATGACACAAAGAAAGGAATACAATTAGATAGCATATTAACTGTCCCAGTGCAATCATAACATCTAGGTGCTTTGGTAATAATAGAAGGTGCTACTGCATGGGAATCTGACACTGCTGCCAGCAGGTCCTCATCTCAGTACTTTTTGCATTTTTCATCACTGTGACCTGAAAAATGACCTGAAAACATCTCACTGATTCTACTTTTTTTTCCTTTTAAAACCTATAGCATACAAATTTTCTTTCAAAAAGTTGTAGTTTTATTTTGTAATTAAAATGTTGCCTGGTTTACTTGGTTCTAGTATGGTTCTTGCAACTCTGTGCATGTATAGGTGTGTCTGTCGCTGATGGGCTTTGTTGCCACAACTGCCCCACTCCCAGTGGGGTTCGCTTACATGGAAGTCACTGGGTGTCACTGAAGTACAGATATGCCCTCAGCTTTCTTCTGCTTCAGCACTTCAAGTGCACACTTTCTTAGTGTGTCTTAAGAGAGCTGATAATTCCCTCTGCAGTGATTCTGTATGGGAACATACACCATCCTATGTCCCCAAGCGAGCCACAGTAGTGGGAGCAACACACAAGGATGTTGCACCCAGAGATGAATTTTATCCCATTAAGACCCAGGTGCAACTGAGAGATTCAATTGATGCATGAGGTCTTCATGGGCTGTTAGCATACAATTGAATTTTATCTGAAATGACTACTGTGCAAACATGCCCAAATCCAAACCTAATGACTGTGGAAGGTATTAACCTCTAACGGTACTGTACATGACACCTTGGCATCCTCTGTGTTTACAGTTTGTAGTGAGTGCTTCATTAAGATTTCTCTGTGTGCTTGCTGTTGCTGCAACACTGCAGGGACAGATTAGAATATTATGGAATGTTTATAAATCACATTTAGGAATTAAAACAGCGAGCACAAAATTACTACTTTCAGGTGGGAGAAAATAAGATTTCAAAGCAATTATAGATAGTTTAACATATCTGGTGTTTTGTTGTTTCAATTCAATACCAGGTGTTTCTGTATGTAAATGACAATGGGAAAGCAGTTGCTACCAACTATTGAGCAACTGGAAAATTGTTTTGGTTTTTTTTTTCTCTCATAATAATTTCCTCTGAATTAACATCACTTATTTGGCTTACTTTTACTCCATAATATTCAAAATGATTTCAATCAATTCAATAAATTCAATATANTAAAGTCAACAAAGTCTTTTTCAGCACCTTCATATCACTTAAAGCTCTCTAAATTTTTATAACTATCATTTTATTTGAATATGCAGAAAAGGCAACACAAAAATGGAAATATGCTGTCACTAAAATTTCATTTAAGCACCATGTCATTGTTATTTAGCTAATTACATGATGCATAATACCTTGCATCAGATGAGATGTAAGAACTGATCCTCTGCAGGAAGCATGCAGTCCTGGCTGTGCTGGTTGAATGAGTGAGAGAAGCTCTGAAGTTGCACTCAATTTGCTGTTCCACCTTGTTACTGAATTAAGGACAGTGTACTTAGATAAGGTCATTTTTCTAGACCATGGTCATCCTGTCTGAAAGGTAAAAAGAAACTGTTTGAATGAACTCCTTCTTTTTTGGAATAATAGAAGGTATTACCTGCACAAACCCCCTGCTTTGTTCATTGCCTTTGGCCATCACGATTACAAAGGCACTGCTGTCACAGTTATTGAAAGGTTTTTAGGCACCTGTCTCCTGAAAATTTCAGATGGCTCTGAATGGTTAGGATTGCTCAGATGACTAGGATATGACATTTCTGAAGTGCTCAAGTGACATGGCATTTTGACAACTCCTGGATTTCCCATAATTTCTATGAAAGCTTGCTGTTGCTATGGATTTGAAGTGGTTCAAGTGTCATCTCTGGGAAAACAAACAATAAAAACAGATGAAATTTTAGATACTTGAGACCCTTTGTCTGTTTTCAAGTCTGAGAGAAAATATGGATCTGTGTGTGACAAGCATATCAAGACATGCACATATATTGAAAAAGGGCAGTGAATGGTGTGATGCAACATGCAACTTTTGGTAAGTGGTCTAGCTGGATTACTAAGGGGTAAAAATCCTGCTCCAGATATACAGCAGAAGGAGCATAGATTATTTTTATGTAGCTGTTATGTGCATAACAATGCTAAACCAGTGTTCTATTATGAGAAGAGTAACCCTATGTGTCTTCTAGAACCTGAATAACAGGCTCCACAGAGATAGTGTTCCCAAGACACAAAGCTTTTGAAGGTTTGTTTCCCTTTCTTTGGCTTCAACAGTTTCATAGCAACTGAGAAAGGTGCTTCTATTGTATGAAGCATGCAAGGGATTAATTTCAAAAACAGGTCATATTTAGTGTACAGACTTGAGTCAGAAATATTCTTTTATAATGTCACAGAAATGCTAAAAGTAGTAGGACTCAGTTCACTTTTGAGACAGAGAACAGGATTAGTCTTGGCTGTAACTACTGTCATATACTGAAGATGCTTCTGACTGCATGTATTCCAAGCACATTTTCTGTTCTTGGGGAGACTAGTGTTATCAGTTCCTAGATCTGCATACTAAGAAAGAAACATTATTCAAGTTGCAAGAATTAATCTAATGTTCAGGCTGATACTAATGTATCTAGCATTAACAGTTATGAAATGAGTGTGGTAAAGAAGTGGGTAATATAAGCCCAAGACCTACTGGTATAATAAATATTCTAATGAAGATAAATATTCTATGAAAGTTCATCAGTTTCTCTGAAGGCACCCCATGGTTTGTAAGTGTCTGGCTTTTGCATTGCTAATTATTTAGCTGAAAAGGAATCAAAAGATTCAGGAGGCTGGGAATGGTTATTTTTTGTCATCCTTGTTCATGTTCTTGTTAATTTTGTTGTAGGGAATAAGTTGACGTATAATAGGATTTAAAAGCGACATAAATGTGGGTCAGAATATACAGTGGTCCTTGGAGAGAAACAAAAACTAATGCTTTTGGCATTCCTCTGAGTGACATAAATAAAATCAGGCACTAAGGACAAGTGTTGCACGTGAAAATGTGCTCTAAGACACTGAGATTTAGATAAGCAGGTTGTTTACATCTGGACTGTGTCTTGAGAAGGGCTTAATCAATTAATCTCAGATCTACATTGCACAGTCATCTGTGTCACATCAGAACTTTCTGGCCTTTTTAACTCCACACATGGTGTGGGAGAGAGTTACTCCAGGACAGTCTGTCACTTTGGTGCTCTTTCGCGCGTAATGCAGAACAGGACTGTTATCAGCTGCTAAACGTCCTTAACTCCACCTTCTTGATCTCTTTCTGCCTCTCCTTGGTGGGATTACGCAGCAAATCACAGCAGTTAATTCTTCTAGATGCCTGTCACAGCACCAACACACGGGCCACTTGTGTTAGAGGTTGCTGCAAAACAGAGAGCTGTCCCTCAGGAGTTGGTCAGAGGTTACTCATTTCACAGAGGCTATAAAATTCATACATACTTGATAAGCACTTCATATGAGATGACAAGACCTGAAGAAAAATCCTGCATCACCTTAACACAACCTTCAACAAATGAATTCTGTCTTGTTTTCACAGTAGCAACTATCGAAGGCACATCTGACACCTGCTGTGTGTGGCTGCAATTTGATTTAATACTGTTCCTGTCCCTTGCTTACCCTGTTGATCACAAACAGTTTTTGCAAGTGTCCATTCTAATTTGTTTTCAACCAGAATGGTGTTTATTAAATGATTGTGCCTACATCTTTCCTAATTCTAACATATCTTCTTTAGATCAAGCACAAATGGAGAGGGGTTCAAAAGACACAGAAGATTGGAGGGAAATTGTTCCCACCTGTTTGCACAGAAACTCTGAAATGTCGCCACACTTGCTCTTGTGGCTCCCAGGGTGGGGCAGTACTACCAGGGAGCCACTTCTTTGTCAGATTTGGAGGTTTCCCCAAGAGAACGA
>VZTR01024032.1:38176-68683 GCA_013400775.1 Chaetops frenatus
CAGGTTCAACTACCTGTGGAGAGCAGGCATATAGAGCTAGCTACAGACAAAGTCATCCTCGTCCTTTGGTGCACGCACAGCTGCTGTGGCTCAGGTGTGTACTATTTTCTTTGTTGTCTAGCCCACAGCTTTACTGCTGATTCTGCTGACAGAGATACTTTTGTTGTTCCCACAACTCAGTCCGGGAGTCTCTTTCCAGAACCACATGGGAGAAGTTTATTGGCTGGTTATGTATATATTTTGAATTCTGAATTTATACCAGCGTCTGCACCTAAGTCTCACTTTTCTTTCAATGTTTGTGTTTTTCTCCCCTTTCACACTTTTCCCCATGCCTCTAAAACATGCTTATTCTGGTCCCAGTGAACACAGGGAAGGACAAAGCAAGAACAGTGCTCTCTCTGGGTGTGGTCCAGAGTTCTTTTAAGTTAAAATCCCCAACAATATCAAGCTTAAAGCCCTCTGTGCATGCTCTCATTATTTCCTTTATTACGTACCCCCACACATTCCCTAAACACTCAGAACTGACTGTCTGGGTGTACAGAAAAGGACAGATAATGAATCAGCCACCTCCCTAAATAAATGTGTACACTTTTAACCAAAAATTTAAATCAAAGTCTACTAGCGATGTCACCAACCCTGTATTTCTACTGTTCTTGAGGGTATCTCATTAAATATCAGTAACCCCCTGAAATATTTTAATTATGTTGTTTATTGCAACACATGATTGCATATTAAAGTGTTTTATATTCCAGTTGATAAAGAAGTTTTTCAGCTATAACTTTAAAAGCCACTGGTAAATTTACAGAAGGAGCTGTAAGCATCAACACAGTGCTAAATTCTAATAAAAGAGGAAGGAGCCTGGAAGCTGGTAAGGGAGGTGGTGACTTATAGAGGAAAGATAGTTCAGCAACAGTAACCAGAGAGGACTGAGTTGTAAATAAAGAACCAAAACATTTTCAGGAAGTCTAATGCAAATAATAAAACTGTGTATGAGGGCTTTAAATAACACAGCTGGAACATATGTAATACTAGGAACAACACAGATCTGCCATCAATTTGGGGGTTAATCTTCATATATATTAGCCTGTATATTTATGTAAGAATGAAATCTTATTACTGAAAATCTTCAGTATATTATGTCTAAGACTGTATTTTCCTTCTGTGGCTTTTACCACAGGTGTGAGGAAAAAAAAACCACTGTAAAATTAAACAAGAAGGGTGAGTAGACATTCAGTGGTGGAAAAAAGGTGAGTTAATTCTTCCTCAGACTGCTGGACTGCTAAGAAATGGGTTGATTTGGGTAGTGGTGGGGTAAAGAAGTGTGGTGTCAGGGTGGGATATGTTTATTCTTATGTACATGTTTGACTGAGGTACAGTGGTGGTTAAGTCCAGAAACAGCACGGGAAGAAGTTCTGGCATTCCCTTCCCTCACACAAATCTCACTCTGCCCTTACCCATGCTTCATGCTCAAGTCACTTGCAAGCTGATGTCACCAGTCATTTCAAATTATAGGATGCTTTGTGATTTTAGAGGTTCATTGTGTATAACAGACATTTAACTGCTGCTATTACCAAGTGGTGTCTTCATCACCATCTCAAAGAAATATTCCTTTGCTGAGGGTGGAGACCTGTGAAAGAAGGGGGAATTTCCTTGGCAACAAGATGTAAAGAAGTACCTGAGGTTCAGATGTGCTGGGCTGCTCTCCTCTGTTGAAAAGGGTAAAACTGGTAGCACATGGACTAGGAAAGAAGGTCAGCATCCTTCATCCCTGAGCCTTACAGAAGAACATGTCTAGGCTGGTTTCTGATGGTGTCAGGAAGATCTGTTATCATAATGTTCTTCCAGTTGAATGGAAACTGTCCAAATTTAATTGTCTTTTTTTTCAACTGAGCAGACAGTACTCTGGCAGCAAAACACTGGGAGTCACATCTAGTTTAGCATTATGGTACAGCAAGCTTACTACAACAAAAAGTAAGGGCGTTCACATAGGCAAGTTCACAAATTTAAAGTATTTCCTTTCTGGTTCAGTCTTATTTTGAATCACAGATGTACTTGTTGTGCTTTTATTCAGCCAAATCAAGTGGAAAAAAGTAAGAAAGTCAAATGATAGCATAATATTTTCATATGTAATGAACCAGTTTATAGAAATATGATGAGGAATTTGGTACTGTTCTTGTAGTTCCCATTACTGGTACAGTGTATGACAAATTTTTTTTTTTTTAACCATTACTGAATTTTTCACAAACTGAAGAATCTTTGGTTTATAAGCTCTTTAAAAAGAGTCACAGATTTTCATGTCAGTGAAAAAACTGTTATAACCTGGATCCCCCGAGCAAGTGTTTCATTTGCGTGGTGGGAGATTTTGTAGGGAAAGTGTGTTCCTTACTTGAAACAATGTGTTGTCAAAGAACTGAGATTCAGCTGTTACCTTTATAAATGCTGTGAATATTAGAATAGTATACTTATGCTATCCGTGGGGCAAAATGTCCTTTAAATAGAAGTATTCAAAATTTATTGTGAGCATCATATGTCTAAAAAATTATGTAAAAATTCTGGAGTGAAAACAGATTTAATGAAATACTAACTACTTATAAGTTTGATGACATATGCAATACTTTATTCATATTTTTGTGTCAGAAAGGAACATTTCTGAGTAGTACTTGACTGGTTCCCAAATGGAAAAAAGAAGAGGTCACAGATAACGTGTGATGTGAGTGAACAGAATGAGTGTTTATGCAGGTGATAATTAGCCAGAAATTTTAACCTAAGAATCATCTACTGTTCTAAACTAGTGCTTTAGATTGTTTTTATTTGGGGCATTTCACAGAATTTCATGTTCAAGATGTTAATCAATTGTTCAAGACAGCAAAAAATGTAACAGCATAATTTATATATTTTATGTAAACATATTTTTAGTGTCAATATTAGCCCATGTGCATAAAACATTGAAACTGAGATCTGTGCTTTCCAAGCTCAGCAAGATTTCATATAACTTGCTTTGGATGGAAAAATAGGGGCTCAAGCAATTTATTTTTATGAAAAAAATTAGCATTTCAGAAATTAAAGGTCTGTAGATGACACAAATTCTTAGAATTCCTGAGCAGACAACTGTATAGTTTTTAACCAGGGAGAGAAATATTACAGTTTGAATACATAACACTGCAAACTTAAGGGAGTCAAAACTCACTTGTTTCACGTACTTTTGAAACACAGCATAAATTTCCTTCTGGACCTCATATAGCATAATGCACTTTATGAAAACATCTACTGTGGTGGAGCATTGAGAAATGAATATTTCATCATGACAGCTTTGATTTTTAAAATTATTTCAGAATGCTTCAGTTTTATGTTGGGGCTATTCATTTTTTAATTATGCATTTGTTTGAATTAATAGAATTTCCAAACAAAATAATTGTAAATACATTGAAAGGCTAGACAATAGATTTGATGAATAATACGCAAATTATTTGAAAATTTCTGATTTTGTTGTCTTCCTGTCCTCACTAGTTCTACGTCTCCCATTTTCTCCTTTTCACAAAAAAAATTAATTTTATTAAATCTGCAATTTTTTTTAAGTTAGAAATAATTTGTGAAACAAGAATGCTTGTAAAGGCACACCAGCCATCAGCTATGTTGTTAGTACACATTTATTAACAATTTTACAGGTACTTGCACACAGTCTGCTCCTGATCTGAAATGGTAGTGAACATTAACTTCACAAAATATTTGCTTTTTAATTCTAAAGAGTGTGATTTTTTTTCAGACTCTGCCTGCTATTAAATACATTTTGCAAGGCTTCAAATTATTTCATAGAGATGTTATAATAAATTTTGGTTCTTTATCTGAAGTTCTTTCATTCACTGAACTTCTCTGAGTTTAGTGGGAGTTTTTCTACAGGAAGGATTCAAATCATTAAGGGCACATGTAGAAAAAATAATTCTATAGCTGATGGTAAACTGAAGGCCCAGCAAAACAAAACTTGAAGATATTAATTATCTTCAAGTTATTTTATTTTTGGATAGAAAAATGAACTTAATAAATGCAAGTAGTGTTGCATATACAAAACTGCCATGCTTATTTTGCTTTAGGTTTCTCAGTTGCTGCAGCATGTCCCATGAATATTTCTAACAATGTATCAGTTTGCCTGAATCACCATTGTACTCTCTGAAAGCTCTACTTGCAGATCCTCAGTAGGACAGAGACCCATGCCTTTTCACATCATGTTTCCATTTAGGCACAATTATCCTGAGTTACTTCATTTCTACACATTCTGTAGAGATTAATTTAGGTGGCAGTTGTGCAAGCCTGTGCAAGTTTCCTGCCACTGGGGATTCCAGATATCAGTTGAACTCCAGGACAGAAGATTGAGCCTGACTACCTTTGCTTTAATTCCCCATGCTTCTCATTTTGCTTACTCATAACTCAGAAATAAATGATTTCTCTGGGAAAAAACCACAAGCCTTTTGGCACTTAGATTCTTCCTTGAATACTAAATATAGAGGTAGTTCATTCATTGTTAGTAACCACATGGAAGACTGCCTGCGACTAGTGTGTTTTGCTCAGAAATATGTAATTCTAAAAGGAGATCTGGGCCTATATATTCATATTGCCTAGTTACCTTTATTTGAGTACTCACTTAATTAGTGATTAGGTTAGGAGGCCTTTCACGGTGGGGGGTCTCTCTGCAATCACTGGAGGGAGACAGACTAGGCTTTAGAAGTGTTTCTTTTAGAAGTGTTTCATCACTGCTGTGATGCTGTGGAGTGGGAATAATCCAGCCAAGAGGTAGCCATTGACCCAGGACATCATGTGGCACCTGGCTGTCGCCCTTGTCTTGGAGCTGAGCCTTCCTCAGAGTGCTTGGGCCACACAGGTCCTACTTCTGTTGATCACCGGACAAGCTTAGTTTTAAACTGTTTACAATTCACTTTGGAAATAAAAAGGAAGTAGAGGTAAATATATAAATTTTCTCAAAACTGATTCAGTCTTATTTCTTTCCCAAGGAATGAAGAAGGTTCAAAGCCGGGCGTTTGACATTAAAAGCTTGGTGGAAGTTTAGACAAGGTCAAAGGAATGGGGGAGGAATTTTAGTTAACATGATAACTGCTGATCCATGTAACATTCCTTGAGGTTCAGAGAGATTTGTTTTCCTCTGTTATTTTCTTTTCCCTATTGATTTCTTGTTCAAGCTATTGAACTACCAATTTAACTGATTTAATCCTACTGTACTTGCAGCATCTATGTGATGCCAAAATACAGAGGGTGTGGATTACATCTGTAGGTATAGATAATTCCATTTACTGTGGTTTTTCATGACTATCCGCTGAGATAAAGAAGCAACTTTCAGTTTCTAGGCAGGAATAGTGAAAGAGGAATGCTTAAGCTAGAAGGAAGAAATGCAGAATCCTGAAATACCACAGTTGAGGTTTGAGACCAAAGTCACCACAGCATATCACTTCCTGTAAATTCGTTCTGCTGGCTTACTGTAGCATGCACACGAATAATATTTGCATGTCCAGCCCTCCATGTGGTTGACTGTGCTGTTATTAGGCAATCTGGTTTTACTTCAGCTGTCACTCAGCTGTCACACAATTTGCCAGGTGTCTGCTAAGGCCTGTATCTTGGCTGGTTGTGTGTGTGTGCCTACAGCTGAGCTGTTCAGCATTCACTGGGCAGGAGGTAGCCTGGCTTGCCCTCTAAATGCTCAGCATTCCATGACACAAGCTCCCACACACCACAACGCTCAGTTCTCCTTGCTCCTTCCAGACCTTCCCTGTGAGTGCAACTCAGTGGCAGGACAGGGGGGAAGCCATAAAATCACTTCTATTAAAAATATTTTGGGTACTTGTTCAGGTTACTTGTATGGTGGGAGAGACCCAAAAAAAAAAAAAAAAAAAAAAAAAAAAAAAAAAGGAAAAATCAAGGAATGGCTAGACACTTGATTTTAATGAGAATTTCATGTAGAAGAATATTTTTGACACACTGCATATTGTTCTCCTGTTGCAGTTCATGTCTTACAGCAAAGGAAGCATAGTAACCTATGGAGGTGCAGGTACTTTCCTCTTATTCCTGAATAGTCTATGTAGAAACATAGATGTTGTTTTCTGTTGTTTTGAGGGTGAGGTATTATTAGTTGGCTGTCAGTAGTCATAGTAACAATGCTTTCCTATGACTATTGAATGCTTGGTGCTGAAGGTCTCTTTAATTCTGCCAAACAGTTTTTCTCTTTATTTTATTTTATTTTTTTTGGTCAGAATTTGTTCCCCTCAGACTTTAAAACTAATTTGACGAGTTAGCCTATAATTTAACATGTCATAAACTGGAGGTGCTTCCACAATTTTGGTGCAGGATCTGTGTTGGTGACTAATAGTTGTATTTGTTCTGCCAAATTGTTTTAATTCTCTAAATTTAGGACACGCTTTTCAGCTGGTGTTGATGGCCAAAGCTCCTGTTGGGCTCCTAAGGCATGTCTAAACAGATGGGCACAGAGAGCTGTAAGCTTCCCTGTCCACTCTGTGAGCCAGCCAAAATCAAGCCAGCTCTGCTCTGGAAGTTGTGGAGCTGCATTTGTGAGGTGCTGTGCCCAAGCGTTTATCTACTGCCTCTTTGGCAGAATTTCCAGGTCTGAGCTGGCTCTTGCCTGTCCATCCTGGAAAGGGAACAGGAATGTTCATGCCTGGCTCCATTCTTTGTGTGTATGTGTGTGTGTGCCTGAAGGAGTCAAGCCCTGGCTCATGCAGGGTGTGTGACTGACTTGACTGTGTCAGTCTGAGAGGAGGCTCAAGGGCTGCCCTTTCGTGTCACTCAAAGCAAAACTGAAATACTGAGTAGTGCTGGCTTTTGCTGTAAGCCCCTTGCCATGCTTGTCACCTTTAGGAACCCTCCCATGGAGGGGTGGTGTGGCAGTCCCCAGCTGATCTTTGAGCACATCCTTGGGTGGGTTTGTTTGCTTTAAAATGCACCATCATTTCATAAACCTTGCTGGTGTATGGCCTGAAACCACATGTGCAGGAACATGCTATCTGCCATATTTGAAACAAACTCCTTGTCTGTAAGAAGCTCGTGCTGTCATGCACAAAGCTCCTCTATTCACAGTCTTTTCCCATTTTCCACATCTTACGTGCCTGCCATCTGCTGATGTGCCTTCTCTAATTTGGATTATAAGGTCCCTAGGATATCACTCTAACTTTCAATATCTTTCCACTGAAACATGGTTGGTGGTTATAATAATGATAGCTAATTAGAAGAAATAGAACATTGACAAAAGCTTTCTTCTCAAGGATCAGATATTTCTAGTTTGATTAGGTAGACAGGCACAATGCTTGCATAGACATACTTTCTGTTTCAAGTATAACTTGTGGTAGATGATCCTTCTGGGAACTTGCACAGAAGGCATGTCAGCACACTCACATGACTGTAATGCTCTCAGCTGAAGCATTTAGTGCTGCATAGCACAAAATGCTGCTGCCAGATAGAAAGCATTCATCGCTGATATAAAGAATTTAGTGGTGCTGCTACTGTTTTTTGCTTTTACTGTTCCAGATGTTCAAAATGAAGCTTTTGGCTGTCAGCTCTGGGGAAATATTCAAAGGAGCAAAGAGCAGGTAGCTCTATAACTTCCACAAGCGTGACTGTGTGGAATAGAGAGTGTAGATAGTATAGAGTAGGATAATAAAAGGAGTCAAAACTATTTTCTGGGCTCCTGACTTTTGAATTTTTACAATGTGATGTAAAAGTCAGAATGACACAAAAAGACTTCTGCTTATAGGATAAGGATCAGTCTATAGGTACTTTTCTCCATCTGGCTTCAGGAGGAATTGCATATGCCATGCATATAGGCAGACTATGGAGTGTCTAGGAGAGTGCAGAATTGGACGATTCTGTATTATGCCTAATCTTGGCTAATATAAAGCAGTACATTAAATTATCCTCTTGCAATTTAGCATCATGCTTATGGGCACAGAACTGTTGCAAATCTATATTTTTTTGGGGAGGAATCAGTATTGGAAGTTGAAACCAGGCAGTAGAAATGTTTACTTTCCTTTGTTAACATTAGTTTCTGTTTGCCTACATATGAGTTAGAGAATTTGTTTTTTTCTTTACATTGTTTATATCTTAATAAAAAGGAAGCAAGACCTGTCATTGGGTTTGATTTACACAGAGAGGGCCTCCAGATGAGGATCAGATCTAGTGAAGCGTGTCCCATATTGCATAACCATCCATCTCCTTTCTTTAGTGAGCTGGGTTTCTGCTTCCTTGGGATGTTAGATTAAATCAGCAGGTGATACAGGCACTGTTCATTTTGACTGTGGGTTTTCTCCCTCCTGTATGATGGTGTCAATATCAGCTTATAATGGGCATTGCAGCAGCATATCAGGACAAGAGGCAAGACACCCAAGTCTGCTTTTAGTCTCAGTAGGTCTATTAGAGATAGAGAACAGAAGTGCCAGAGAAGCTGAATTGATATCACAGCCTAAAAAGGAAGGAACCCTATTATGTCAGTTGGCACAGCTTTATAAATTTTGTAGTATTTTATGAGAACATTATTTGGTTGTCTTTTTGCCATGGAGATTCTTAACCTGTCTGAAGCTATCTGTATTCCCCAGTCCTTGATCCCAACATATCTCTTGAAGCTTTTTGCATGTGTCCTCTACTACTCTCCTGCAACAATTGTTTGTGGGCTTTTTGTTCTCCTTCTGCCAGTTTGTTGCAATTTTTCAGGCTTACAGGCTTTGTGCATGTTCAGACAGATTTTCTTTCAAATATGAAGTAGCCAAGTCTTTACTTACTAAACTTGAACATGAAAAAATGGTTCACTTACCCATACAAAATTGCAAGCAAGCATTTGCTTTCAAAGCAATGTCCTTTAGTGGCTTTTTCTCACATGCTCATTAAGCACTTTGAAGTGTCTAAGAATAGAAAAAGGGATTTAAGATGCTTTAAGAAAAGACAGCGTTCTTGTTCTGTTGTTATTCATTTGTACTTGTTAGTGTGTAGAGATCCCTTTTAGGCCCACTGGAATTGCTACTATCCAAATATGTCATAATAGACAACCCTTGTCCCAGAGATTTGCCAGGCTAAAGAAATCATGGGCAATGGTCCAGAGAAAGGGACAGCAGAGAAATGGAATTACTTAGCTGAGGGCACCCAGGATTTACTGTGATCTGGAGAAGAGGAATATGTGTGCCTCTGCCAGGGCTCTGTGTAATACTTTAAGCCTCTCCTATTATTTTTGTGCTGGGTTGAACCCCCCTGCCCTCATTAAGTGGCCACTCATGGCAGATGTTTATTGCAGAAATTAATATGTCTTTTTTTCTTAATTTTATTATTTTAATGTTGAATTTCCTCCCAAGACTGATAAGGCTGATATTTTAAAAGCTAATTGTTAAATTCTAGGCTGCCTGGTTCACCTTGAGGAACCAAGTTCTTTGCAAAAGATTTTTGGATTAGTAGATTTTTGTGACTGAATCAAATTAGGGCACATATTCCAGTGTCCCAGGACTAGACTCCATTTATAAAGCCACATGCTTTTTGAGTCAGAACTGGACCAGTGAACAGAAAATGCCTTTCAGCACTGGGGAGCATGATTCTCCTCCCCATGCCAGGCTGCAGAAGGTTGCTATCTTTACTGCAACCTGCCAACACATGGAATTTTGTTGCTGAATGAGAAATGAGAAAGACAACCAAATAATTTTCCACTTATTTCTTGTTGTTGCAGGAGCACTTTTCCCTCTGAATCTCTTTAAAGAAAGTGTAGGAACTACAAGGCTGAACTGTGAATGACTATTCAAAATATATTTATTTGAGAGGGGTGTGTGTTTGGATTCAAGTTAGCAATGGCAGTAAGAAGGAAATTCCCTGTCCCTTCTCTAAGGTTATTGAAAATCCAAGCAGGACAAGATATTTCCATGCTCACTTTCATGAAATTAATGTGTTAAGGTATATCTTGAAAAAAATGAGACTAAAATCACCAGACTTATGTTAGTGGAACACTGGTACTTATTTTGTGTAGAAATAAAATACTTGAGCACCATGTAAGCCTGGAATTCAGAAGCACAAAGTCACCAAATCCCCTTTGCTATCAAAGGAAGGCTGATACACAAATAATTTTAAGTGCCAATCTGCTAAGGATGCTGAGTTTCCTGTTCATATTATTCTTCAGTCTACAAATAGAGTGTGAAAGGCAACACGGCTGCTGGAGATACCATTTCCTATCTGTTGGCAAACATGTGATCATTGAACAAACACAAATATCTCCCCCCAAACATAGGCTCTCTCCGTACTCAGACAGTGGGGAAGAGGAAGATGGGTGAATTACGGGGCTCTCTGGGAGCCACAGGTAACAGAAATGCTGATGCTGCATCAGCACTTCCGAGCACCCAACAGCTCTGCTCTTACCCTGAGTGATGCTGCTCTGCAGCGTGCACCCAGTCTATTAGAGGTCATGGCCATCACCTCTCGAAAAACAAAGCAGAACAAGAGCTTTTAGTTTGCACCTATGTGCAGACATGATTGCCTTTGTGCACAAAGGCAGTGGCAAGCAGTGGCCTGCCCCATTCTCTCTGAAGTTACAATGGAATGAAACATGGATGTGAGGAGGTTATTGCACTCACACATGTGAGTACACACATTCTCTGCAATAGTTATGCTTGGGATGACTAGCAAAGAGAACTTGCTCTAGTGCCCTTATTCCTGGAGGAACCTGGGAATTACTGCATTAAATATGCTTAGTGTAATAGTATCAAGGTTAACTGTACTTAAGTAACTGATTTTTGACTGCCTTAAAACTCCAAGAAAGTAGAATTAATTTTTCGATTTAGCTCCAAAACTAGATCAAATTCAGGGAAAATGTTGCTGGTTTTTATTACTTTCAAACAAAGGGGCATTTTGCAAATATAAGATTAAAATATTTTAACTTTTAAAAATGCAGCTATTTTACAGCTCTATATTTCACCTAAGTAAGCTTGAATTTGTGAATATCTATTTACATCGACTGCTCAGGTCAGATCAGGTAAGCTATGTGTGCTGTATGGTTAAGTTATTTGGTTGAAAAATTTCACTAAACCCTGAAAAAAACAAATGAAACCCCTTAGAATATCACCCCTAACCTTCTGCTTCTAGCTACTACTTTCATTTGAGACATGACAATAGTTAATTCACTTTTTCTATCACCTGTCTCTAGGCGAAAAAATTCTATATTTTTTCTAAATAAACGTGGAGATAGTAATTCTATTATGCAGGTTGAATGCTTTATATAGCTCTCCTAGACTTGCTGACATAATGATGTCTTGTGGCAATACTTTTCCAAGATTAGTATTGTAGCATATAAAAATTATGTCCTTTCTATAGATTTTCTTGTTTCTGTGAGCAGTGCTTTAGAGATATAAAAAATGTTATTGGATTTGCATATAAAGATAATGAGTTTTGTTCCTGTGGCACCAAGTATGACAGTATATTCATTGTTTATACACAGACAGTAGAGCTAGAGATTACAACTTTGAAATGTTGACAAAAGCAAAATATTTGTGCTTTCTGTGACAAATGAGGACATATTAAGAAGTTTTGACTTAATCTCTCAGTAATATATGCTCATATAAGTATTCTCTGAGCCTTGCACAGGAGCTGTTGTGTCAATCATTACAAAAAATTCCTTTCCCTTGATAAATTAATTTATACCATATTTTGGTGATATTGTAGTACCATTCTACACAGGAGAGTAGTTACTTCAGGTCAAGTTAGCAGCATTTTTCTTTTGAAGGCAAAGTTATGTTCCCTTGCATTTGTCTAAAAGCATTACCTGGAACCAGGAAAACTTTGACTTTGTTGCTTGCTGGTCTGTCAGACCCAGAGCAGGTGTTGTGAGGTGAGCCTCTCCACACCTTTTGTCCTGGAGCATCTAGCCACAGTGGGCACCCTTTGGAGTCAGAATGGAGCTCCAGACCTTCTCTGGCAGTCCACGGAAAAGGCATAGCTAAAAGAGCACACAACTTGAGAGCAGCAGGGCCAATCAAGGGACTGGCTGCTGAGATAAACTTAGGATCAGGAATTAGGCTTGAGAGAAGATTAACGATTTGCCCTGGAAACAGCAGAGAGGGGAAAAAATGGCAGCAAGGATTTTGCTTGGTAATTTTGGCATCAGGGAGCAGAAATCTGAGAAAAACTTCATATGTTGGACCTTCTGCATCAAGAAATGCAATATTAGCTGTCTGATACAACCCCTGAGGTTGGTATCACAGTAGATATTGTGTGGGGATGGCTGGTTTCCTTGAGATCTGCAGGAGCTGATTGATGGAGCTGTCACAGCCCCTTATGTGTCAGAGCCTGGGGAGGCCTGTGAGGGAAAATTTTAATGGTGCTTGTCATCAAAGAAGAATTTTGTGCTTCTCACTTCAGTGGTCCTGCTGACACCATAAACACAGGATCATGGCAGGCTTTCTCTTGTCTGCCTGATCTTTACTGGGGCTTCTCATAGATCCTTTTCACTGGATGTGTCTCTTCTGCACCATTAAAGGCAGTGACAGGACTCCAGCTGCTCAGAAAGATGAAGTCTATCAGCTCTAGAATATTCTAGCTGGATACAAAAGTCATGAATATGTAAGATTTAAATAAATGTCATCTTGCTTGCAGGATGAGATGAATAAGGAATGAAGTATTTATGTAGGGGTCCTGCTGTTTTTTTTTTTTTTTTTTTAACTTATTTTTTGGTTAATGTACATTTTCATAATTTATAATTTGTCTGCATCCACAAAGAAGCTTGGGTTCATGTTCAGAGGCTGGATGTTGGAGAGTGTGTGCTGGCAGAAAGGCTGGTGGGACATCAGGTTTGTGCTGAAGAAGAGCAGTGCTTGTCCCCGAGGAGGGAGGGCAGAGCAGGGCAGGCAGAGTCCAGCTGCTGAGGGAGTTTAGAGGAGTTGCAGCAGTGGTAACTCTTGCACAGGGAGAGGAGGTGGTAGTGCTGGTGGTAAGCACTGCAATGACAACCTGTCATGGGTTCTGATTCCTTCTTGCGACCTTGGAAATTGAAGGAATGAGGAGATGTTGTAGTATGTGTACTAGATGTGCTGTGCAAGACGTAACAGAAAAGATGGGATTTTTTTTACCCAAAATCCCTTACTTCTAAGAAAAAGCCCCTGAATGTGATTTCTCAGAAAATGTCTATGTCTCAGAAAACATAGAAAATTTGGATAAGAAAAGCTATATTTTTCTTATTATATTGTGATGCTATCTGTAAATTTTTGAAATCAAAGGAGGTGTTCTGTTCCCAGCTGTCATTAACCTGGGCACTGCAGAGGTGCTGTGTGCTGTGGGGACTTTTGTGATAGTGGGAGCCCCTCTGACCCCAGGATCAGGGCTGAGCCCTCCTGGCATAGAGCACACTCCTGGAGTCTACTCTCCACTGTTCTGGAATGCCTGGGGAAGCCCTAACGTGTCTGTCCAGCACTTTTGGTGGCAGCCTGAAGCATTTTAAATTTAAGAGTTGCACCATTTTAAGTCTGGTGTAAAAAATGAAGTGAACACAAACACCTCATGGAGGATGAGTCAAAGATAGGAAAAGGGCAACAAGTCGTCTTAGAGAGCTTTTCAGAAACAGAGAAGAGTCTTTTTGAAGTGAATCAAGATTGTAGGGAAATATCTAGGTGAAAGGAAAAGGACAGTTTCGTATCGTGTGGACATGGGTGGAGGAAGCCATATCCAGGCCTACGTTTCATCTTCTGAGAGGTGTGACTGACAGGCTGTGGTTCTGTGTTCAACCCCCCTGCACTACGGGAGGAAAAAGTTATAGGTCCTACTGAAAACAAGCCAAGCAGCAGCAGCAGCAGCAGCAAGTTTATCAGTAGGTAATTAACCAATTTTACCTCTTTGCTCACCATGATAAGGGGATATTTATAGCTAGTGCGAAAAAACCTATGCCTTCATAAAAGCAAAATTAGTTGTGATCACTTCACTTAATCTCTGTTTCTTCTTGACAGTGACACTTACGAAACATCTGAATGCTCAATAGCTTGTGAGGAACTGCCATTAAGTTAACATAGCTGCAGCATTTCCTTTTGTATTGCCAAAGGTTCTATGAAAATATTTTGTAATATGCAAACATGTGGCAAAATAGTGGTAAATAGACTTCAAGTTCAAATATTTTTTTTTTTACTAGTATAGCTTTATGTTGCTATTTAAAAGGTTCCTTCTATATTTATTGCATTTCCCTTCAGACGGAGTTCCTTGAGATGCTGCAGTGTGATAGGATGTTTCCTTCAACTTTAAAAAAAAAAGTTTCCACATTAAAACTCAGCACAAGCACATCAGGGGATCTGTCTTGCCGCCAGTCTTTCAAAACAGCTACATTTTGAAGTCAGTGGGGATATCTGTTGAACAAGGTGCAGCATAAGATGGCCTAGGGCTACTAAGTTGCTTACTAGATAAATGTTACAGGAAATGTGTTCTGATTATTGCACTCTTGCTATTTTTGCTAAGTGCCTTAACTACCAGCTTCTTCTAGTTAATGGTTTCCCCATGAGTGTGGTCTTCTTGCCAGACTGGCATCAGTTAAGCAGAGGGAGGAGAATTTACTCTGAAAGCTGTCCCTCTTGTAGAGAAGCTGGTACATCTTCAGCAATTACAGAACACCAAAGAGAAGGGACAAGAGTCCATAAAGAGGTAGCTCATCACACTTGGCATTTTAGGACAGGTACCCAAGGGGGTGTATTAACACTTCTTGGCTGACTTTGAAAGAAATCAGACTGCTTTACTGTGTCTGAGGCCTTTCATCCTTTTAGATACTTCCAGTCTGGACATAGTTTGTGATGTTTTGTGCAATAGGGTTGATAATAAATCAACATGGATCCTTCTAGTCCTGGAAACTTCTAGGGAAGAATTGGAAGGTTGAAGTTGTTTCTATAACATAATTATTTTAGCCTCAGTAAAATGGCCTGCGTGAGAATCTACATATTGGTAAAGCTGGCAGGCAGCTTTAGCAAACACATTACTGATTTTTAAATTGCAGCTTGAGCAGTACAAAGATGAAGATAGCCTTCAATATTTTGGTCAACTTCAGGAACAGGGTGTAGCTTTAATATCCAATTCTTGCTTATTGTGAGCACATAGCAAAAAGGGCACATATTTCCCAGTGAAGGTCAGATATGGAAGAGGTTTCACTGAAGTTATTTGGCAAATTCTAGACCAGTAAGGCCCTGAGGTGAAAATAGTTGGAACCCAGGAATGTATTCAAGGAAAACAATTTAGTGCAAATTTCCTCTTTTTCCTCTTTCCAAAGTATCTGCTTATAACCAGTTTCTGCTGTTGGAGAAAGGCAAATTCAGTTTAACAATTCTTAGAGTTTTAAGATATCTACTCCTTCTACTGCAACCATTAATCTTTCCCCTCTTTGGCTCTGCATATCACAACTGAATAGTGGGACACCTAAGGCAAAGCTGGTTTTGCCCAAGTCCTTGGTTTGTGCAGGTTGCACAAATTGTTCTTCAAGTATAATGAATTAGAGAAAGGGAACCAAGTCCTATCTCCCCAGAGGAAACTGGTACTCATGACCTCACTCATGCACAGCTACATCAGAAGCTTGATGTAAAGACAAGGCTCTGTAAAGAGAAAAGGAGAGACAAGAATAAACTTTAAAGTCTATGTGGTTCTTCTGTTCCGATGCAACACTGTAGGAAACAATTCCCAAAACACGTACATATGCTCACCTTGCTGGATCTTGTGGGTATCAGTGGTTCTTGGACCTCAAAAAATGTGGTCTGTGCAGCAAGTCCCACTTTGAGCTAGTGGGAAAAACTGAAAATAATTTTTCTTTTTCTTTTTTTTTTCTTTTTTTTTTTTTAATTTTTATTTAATGCAACAGCATACTTTTTGAGAATGTTGTTTTTATAAGGTGCTCTCAGGTCCAAGAGAGACTTCTGATTACATATGTGAATAGAAAAACTTAAAATGCCTTTGTGTATCTAGTCCTTATTTGAGGTGCAGATAGTTCAAGTTCAAGTCAGTGCTGTTACTGATGTGGAGGAGAGATGTTGCTCACCTGTCTTTCACCTGCTAGGGAGCTCTAAAACTTTGCTGGAAAAGCTAATACTTTTTTCAAAAGAAAATGCATTTTACATTTCACACTGAATCAAGACACACACCCTGCAACAGGCTGACTTGTTGACTTCTCTGTCTGCTTCTGTTCTTTGCATTTTTAGTGACATGTCTTGCTTTCTGAGCATCTGTAGCGACAGCTGTAGCCACGACATTTGTTAGAGATTAGTAAAGCTGGAAAGGAACTGATATCAGCTTATTCTATGTGAAAACTACGTTTACAGGCTTCATAAGTTCTCCCTGACACCTGAATGACTCCTCTGATTTTTTCCACATAGTTATCAACATAGCAAGACAACAGCTTTGATGTGTGTGTTCATTCCTGTGTTCACCAGTGCAGCCTCATGTCTCTGTTTCCTCACTTATCTGTTAAGTGTCAGTTCACATCCAGTTATTTCAGCTCCTTTCCACAAGAATATCTTCTCAGTCACTTTTTCAGTGCCAATAACAATGGGATTTTCATCTTTCATTGAGTTTTCTCAATGCTACTGCATTCAAATAATAAAGAGACTCTGTTCTCTTTGCCCTTGACACTTGTTTTATAAAGGGAATACACAAGAAGAGCCAGAGCCAGCTGTTCTTCAGATGAAAATACAGAGCTTTATTGCCACTGGGAGAGTTATGTCCACTTTTACAATCTCATGGCATACCATAAATGTTTTTGCCCTCTGAACTAATATATTTGAAAGCATTTCCCTGCATTCTAATTCTTGCTGTAGAAAGATAATATTTCCAAGTGTTGCCCTCTAAGCAGCTAATCACTTGCTCAGCTTCCCACACTTTAGCTTTTAACCTCTCCTTTTTGATTGATGAATACAGTTTAAGTCTGGAAGATAAGGTTTCCCTACTGTAATTTATATAGGGAAAGCAGCTTTTTAAAAATCCAAGCAGACTGGAACCTGCAAATGTTTTATTTCATAAAAGTATCAGATGAGGAAGGATAATTGCCTGGGTGCAAACTTGAGTAACTCATTAAATGCACCAAAAAATATGAAAGTAGTTTCTTGATTTGACATTAAGTTGAGATTAGTTTAAAAAAAACCAGCTGCTTTGCCAACAGAAACAAAAAATTTGACACTTTCCCTTATCCTCTTGCCAAGCTGCTGCTTAGTCTTATCTTTTAATTAAACTTGAACTTTAAAATACATGTGTCTAGCATGCCAGTTTATTAAATGAAATATCAATGGGCAAGCAGTATTCTTGTCAATTAGCATTCAGGTTAGAGGTTTCTGGTTGTTATTTTTCCTCCTTACAGGATGGACATATTAAAGGTCCCAGTTTTGTTGCAACTTAGTTTAAAGTCACCAATTAAGAAACAGAAATTACAGCCTCATGCTGAATATGTTCTTAGTGTTCACTAGGATCATTTTCTACTACAAAACCACACTCAGCTGCTTTAATTTTGTGTTAAACAGAGACATTACTCCCAAGAAATGAAAACTAGAATAGCAATCTCCTTATCAGTTCTTGATAAGGAACTCATAACATCTTCATTCAAAAGGAAAAACTTGATTTGATACATTTTCTCCAATTCCCAAATAATTTTTTCTGGTTTTCCTATTTTAAAACAATTTTTAAAAGTTATTTTTAAAACTTTTTGATGAATTTGGTCTCTTTGGGGAACTGGAGATAAATCCCTAACTAGAACCCTGTGGGAGTTTTATCATTCATTGAAGACCAGTTTTCATAAGGTTCCTCAGATGAGACTGAACAAAATCACAAATGATCCCCATATGTAAGCCCACAGTTTTGATGTAGGGGTAGTTATTCTTTCAAGCAATGGAGGTAAACCCCCAAACCCCATGATTTGATAATCAAGCCCACAGCACTAGAACACAACTCAAAGTACTGAAAGCCAAAGAATGCAATTTTTGGCTATAATGGCTAAAATCCACATCCTTTTAGGCATGTCCCAGCCCAACAAGGGGCTTAATTGTGTCCTAAAATAAGAAATGGTGATGGAATCAATGCTATTCTTGAAGTTAAATGTATACTTTTCTAGGTTAAGCCTCCAGTGCTTATAAATAATACAGAAATTCCAAAGCCATCAAGATTAGCCCCAAATTACTGGATGATCAGAGTTGAGTATACAAAAAAAATTGGTGTTCAAACACATGTATGTCCAATGGAAATAAAGCTTATATTTAGAACTCTGGTGATCTAAAATATTTTCATCACCTGGAAAATATTAAAAATAATGGCCACTCTTTTCCTCAAATATAGATAATGACTGCACTTTCATTTCTGTTCAATACAGCCTTACAATGCAGTTTTGTGCACGTTAATAATGCAGCATGGGTGTAATGTTATAATGACTTATAGCCTAGAATAAACATAGTGTATTTATCTAATATGAAATGAAGTTGTAAGCAATGAGGGCTAAACCAAGCATCTAAGAAAGAATTCATGATGGAAGAAAGCAAGACTGTTTCCAGTAACTCTGTGCAAACCTTAGGAAGGTGGTTAATTGGTAAATGAATTGGATTTAATTATGCATGGATCCTGTGGCAAGTACAGCAACACTCAACTCATTAAGAAATCATAGTTTGGAATGCACGGTGCTGTTCTGGCTGCATTATATCCTCAGTGTGCTTATGGCCACTTTTCCGAGGATTGCAAGGTAGCTTTATGGAGTGCACTGTCATTAGGAGGAATACCTGGGATTTCTGAAGCATTGGGGAACTCAAGAATCCTTTGAACTTGTGAATCCCCTGACAGATGAGTGAAGAAAATATGCTATCTTTAAAAATATAAAAGGGATAACACTCAAAAAAAAAAAAAAAAAGAGAGAGAGAAAATTTAGAAACAAATAACTAATCAATTTGCATTTTAAAAAATCAGGAGATAATAAAATGGTAAAATGTGCCATTATAGGATTTAAAAAAAAAGATTCTGTCATAACAATTCCATTTCCTTCCTTGACAAGGTAACCAGCATAATATCTAGAAGAGCAGAAAACAATAAAAATAAGAAATCTGTATTTTAGTATTGCTTTTTTGACACTCTTCAATGTGATGTTCTCATAAGCATTGTAAACTATTATGATCTAGCTTTAATCATGGTAAAGAGGATGTACAACATGGATCAGAATTTCCCTACTTTAGTTAATGTGGTTTACTGGGCTTTAGGTGGGACATGTCTTTCTAGGGAAGGAGCAGATAAAGAGCATAAAAACCATAAAAAATTGCCAAAAAATTTATAAAGAAAAAGCTAGATATTTAACTATTTAAGAGAATACTTCACTATGGAAGTTGAAGAGTTTTCTGCATTGCTAAGTAATGACAGAAAAAAGATTAATTTGCATCAAATCAGATTTACTTTGTATATTAAGAAAATCTTCTAAAATGTTATGGAGGATGAAGTATTGGGATGATATATGTGGTGTGTTCAGAGATTCGTGGAGTCACAGAACAATTTAGGGGAAAGGGTTCTCAAGAGAATATTTGTTCCAATTCCCTACTCAAATCAGATCCAACAAGAATAGGTTGCTCAAGATGATGTCCAGTGAAGTTCTGATTATTAATTTTTGGATCCAGAGGCTTATACTGAGTTAAATACCAGGTGTAGACAGACACAGTCCCTTTATTTTTCATGAGTTACAAAACCTGGTTGGCATTATGTGAAGAGTTAAGGAAAGGAGGAATATTGTAGAAATAGAATAGAAGAATATTTTAGAAATGCTCAGTATTTTTTCAAGTAGGATTTCTCAGACATAAACCCTGTGATAAAGCTTTGGAGGTAGAGAAGGCAATTAAAATTACTGGGACATCGTTTAAAAACCACACAGTTCAAAGGAAGCTTAATAGAAGAAGCTGAATCTTCTGCTGTTGTGGGTTTAGGAGACATTTGAGATGAAAATTTAAGATATCAAGTTAAAACAGAGGAAAGAAGAAAACTAAGAAGGTGATATGTGTGCTCCATAGATGCTTGCAGAAAAAAATAAAACTAATAGCAAAAATATGTGCAGTCTAAAATGAGAAAGAAAAGTGACAAAAAGAAATTGAAAATTCCAAATGATAGAAGTCCTAATCAGCTGCATGTGCTCATTTTCAATAAAGATGTCTAATAAGGGCATAGAAATTAAATCAGAAGATTTGTGCTGGAAGCAAAAATAACTAGCAACAGGAATTAAATGAGAAAGAGCACAGGGTAAAAAAAGTGACGTTTGATGAGAGCGTTACAAAACAAATAATAAATATGCAGATTCACAAAATATGCACTCAGAATACAAAAATAGTGAGGAGAAGAAGCCTTAAATTTCAGAAATCATAATTTTCAAATTCGTGGGAGCCAGAAGTGTTGCTCATCACTCTTGTAAAAATGTATCTGATAGCAGTATAAAAGAGTAGCTGGAAAATTATTGCATAACTGTGGTAATGATCAATTATTCGAGAAAATACTCAAACAGAAAAAGGGAGAGTAGAAAATATTGTGGGCTGTTTTATTCCCTTATCTGGATCAAAATCCCGCTTCTTGCTAAACAAAATTGATTTGTGGTGGTCCTCCTCTGGTGCTCACACCCTCCTCACCTGGGCCATGATCTTCTTGCACATCATCAGCAGAGCACCTGCTGCTTTTGCAAATGGCCGATGGTTTGAGTCACTATCCATTGACATTCCAGTCTCCTACATTTGGTTGACTGAAGTAATAACGGTACTTTTCTATGACACTGAAGGCAAGGTGTAAAGCAAATGTTGCTTCTGAATTTTGGTTGACCAGATATCATGATGGCCCTTTAATGATGCAAAAAGTACTTTGTCTTCAGACTAGAGAATGAAGCTTTGGTGAAACATTGAGGAAAGAAGTAACAATCTTGTAGATAGAATAAGGATATTACACAGTGTTTAGAATATAATTTTCTATTTGGTATTTTGTACTCAGCTTAATTTTTTGTAATAAGATGTATTTAATCCCTTTTTCAAGATAACATTTTGGAACACATCAATTACCATGATTATCTGAAACGAATTTGTAGTTCAAGGAAATGTATTATCTCTCTTTTCCAGGGCTGGATTACCTTTCTTGGGAAAAGAACTAATGGCTGCAAATATAATGTGTGTTAATCATAATAATACATAAATTGAACGGCTTGCCAGGATTGCACTTATTATTTTCCTCTGTAGTCATAGTAGATATTTTCTTCAGCTTTGCTTCACAGGTGTATATTTCTTCAGCTAGCTTTGAAAATGAGAAATATTACTTATTTCTATAAACACATGTCTGCAGTTTTGACAAAACATTTGTAATTTGTAGTATGAGAAATGAGGAAATAGATAATCTTTAACCATGCTTCACACCATCCTAACCATTACATCCCTGGAAGTATTTGAGTCCTCTGCTCAGCAGAACAGGCATACCACATCAATTTTTAAATGTCACTGGCTCTATGGCCACCTTCATATTCAGCTTCACCAATAATTTTTGGAGAGGACTAGAGCTATAATGTACAGTATTTTTAATCCTTCTTGCAATCCTTGTCTTTTCAAAACATGCTTGTAGGAGAAGGTAGTGATAGTAGAGGACATTCACTCTCTAACTGTAATGTTCAGCCTGCATCAAATCTGATTTTGATTGCACCCCTTGCCTGACGTCTCTTTTTTTTTGTTGTTGTTGTTGCAAGCAGGAGGAGAAGGAGGAGGACATTCGTCTTCCCTCTTGCTGAAATCGTTCTAATAAAGTATTATTTCATCCAGAGAGTGTGCCCACAGGCAATCAAAATTAATGGTGAAAGCACCCACGAGCAAAAGTTTCAGTTTGGGTCATTCTGAATATTTGGAAATATTCAATGGAGGAAAAACTGGAGAGGAATTCACTAAGGTCCTTCTTCCCTTCTTGTGCTTATTTTGCTGTCTATATCCTCTGTCTTTGTATGGTTATTGACAAAAGGCGTAAAAGCTTCAGCCTGGGCTTCAGGGGAACTTGCCCCTCTTCAGCTTGCCACCTAGTTGCCATTAGTTCAAAAATAGTGGATTTTTTCTTATTAACTTATTTGCCTTTGGAGGCCCTGTGCACTCCTCACATCCCCAACAAACCAGTTATACTGGAAGTGGGCTAATAGTATGACTCTGAGAATAATCTGTAAACAGCTTGAAAAGAAATAGGGGCATCAACCAACACATAATTAGATCCTTGTCAAAAATTAATACAAAACGTTACACCTGGAATTCAGTGCTGTCATCCAATACAGGGAGAAGGAAAAAGCAAAAACTAAAAAGAAAAATATGCTGCTTGCAAAAATGACTTTTAAAACCTTCTCCTTTGCCTGGAGGAAACAGTGGGAAAACCACGGGTGTTACATATTTGGTACAGCATCCATACGGCAGATAGAGCTTATTCACCAAAACAGGTTCCCTATCCCAGCCCAAGGAAAAAAACCCAAGCCTGTAGAAAGCTCATAGAGCTGGGTGTGCCAAAGCAAAGCTGAGCAAATGCAAACCGATCTTATTGGAGTACCTTATAGGAATTTTCTAGGCTTGAAACCCTAAAGTACTAAATCAGCATTAAAGTGGGTTTAGTGGGTCTCATAAATTTTTAATAAATTCAGATCTGAAACAGACTGAAGAATTAATCCTCAAATAAAAGGGTAAAAGCCCTATAATCTTGATGATGTCTGAGAAATAATTTCTTATCATGAAAGTCACTCTTACCAGATGTCACGAGTCGGTAAGATTTAATTATTTATGAAATTTGTTTTTTGGATATTTTGTTTCCAAACTGTATCACTTGTAGTTCTTCAGATTCTTAGCTACTTCTTATTCTCTGAAGTCTCTGAAATCCTGTTAATGTTTCGCTCTTTCCACTGCTGGATTTCTTCCTTTTGTTGTCATTGTAACCTACTGCTCAGCTTCTGGGTAAGGGGCTCCCGACTAAACGGGAGAGAGGTCTAAGTGCGGGTTTAAGAATTTGCATTGCAATGGAGATGCAAATTGCCCGTGACTATAGTTAAGATGAGCGTCAAGGAAAGAGGCACTGGTACAATCTTGGGTTAATGTGGTGTGTTAGCAAGCAGTGAGTTGATATGGATATTCCTGTAGTAGGATGACCCTGGTTTTGTTGGGAAAAATGAATATAATAATTGATCAGGCCTGTAGGCTCATCACTGATCCTTTTCTCTCAGTCAGCAAAAAAACCCAACAAGCGATCCATCCTTTGATCAGCAAACACATTTTTTGTGCTGTTTTCTAAGAAGAAAACAAAAAAGCATCCTAGCATCACAGGAACAAAAATAATTAATCACTATGCCATGTGTAAGTGTCTTGCCCAGCAGACTGGCTCTCTCTCCTTCTGTGCCATTGCAAGTGTCAACCACCCGAGGCCACGTAGACCACTGAAGCAGAAGGGAATTACAGGGATCCCAATGCTGTACCTCTCAGTCTGCCTTGAAGTCCATTGAATCTAATGGGAGGTTTTCTGAAGTCTTCAGTGGTATTTTGAACACATTTTTCCACATGCTTTTGAGTGTAATGGTTGTATGTAGGTGCTCATGAATATCCATTCCCTGAAGGCATTCTGGCAGAAATTTCCTTCAGACTCTATACCAGAGAATCTTGGATGTGATTTTAGGTTCTTTACTAAGCCAAATGCGGAAAAATTCATGAGGTCTCAGGGGTTTGTTCCTCCAATTTTCACAAATATTGGTAGTTCTATCATGGTCTGCATACTGCAATTTAGTGATTATATCAAAGGAAATGAAGTGCTAATCCCCATTGAGCTGTTGACTGTGTAATGAGAGGCTTCTAAAGTCTTTCAAAGTTACTGAAACTGGTGTTGTGAGGGATAAGAATATCAGACCAAGGCAAATAAAATCATATCTCAGAAGCTCTGCTTCCACAGAAACAGATTTCCTTATGCCATCCAAGTTAGCATGTGGTTTCACAACCTTTTGCTGTTTTTGAAATCAATCTCCCCCTCTAAAAAAGTTCCAGACTAGCAAAGCCAGAAAGTGAAACTACACAGACCAAAAACTTATGATAGCAGTGGCAAGAGCAGTTATCAACCTCTTTTGAAACTACTAACTGGAGCACTAACCTTTGTGGGTTTTTTTTGTGAGACAAATATCTATTGGGAACTAGATGGAGGTCATCCACACATTTCATATGGGTCACTGAATAATCATCACAGGGTAGCAACTTTCATTTTGAATCAGTAATGCAGAGGTGAAAAGCACCATATTTCATCATTAATGCCACAGGCGTTCCAGGTCGCTGCCTTCATTTCTTTATCCTACTGGTTCTATGAACTCTTAGGAACCTGGTTACTTTTAGGACTAAGCAGGCTGCTTTTTCTGACATTCAAAAGGGATTTTGAACCTTAAAAGATCTCTGTTCATGGTTGCAAAAGATGCACCTGGAAGAGAAATGTAGTATGTATCAAAAATACTTTTCAGGGACCAAAGGAAAGAAATATATAAAAAGAAAGAGAATAAGCTGTATTCTTTTTATGTGATAAGACAAACTGTAAAGTAATGAAAGCAAATAAATAAAATCACTGTGAAAACAAGAAAAGTAATAGTAAAGCTTTCTTCAGATGGTTTGTTTTTATTTGAAGAGATACATAAAAAATTTTATTGTTATCTAAGTTCACCTTCATTTTATGACATGAGAGGGAAGAAGATAGGAAAAGAGAAACTAACAGCTATTTGGAAACACAGTGATGGAATTTGCCATTTCAAAGAATCAACAAAATGCCCAGGATTGGATATTGTTGTGCAATAGGCATGCCAGAGTACTTGATTTTCAGCAGGCTTAATTCTCAAGTGTCACTATCCAGTGGACCAAGACCAAGAAATCAGGCTCTGATAACTGAATTCTCATATAATGCCCATATGGGCTTTTAAAGATTGACTGTGGGACAAAAATAGAAGCATCTAATTATAATTGTAAAGCAACTAGAGTTTATTGTTACCATTTTGTTATTAGGATGAATAAGTTTCCAGTTAAGGCAACCCCAGGTATCCTTATGTTGCCTTCAAATGACAAGGTATTCTTGTACCTGGTGATGCTATAAAGTGAGGCAGTGTGTTTACTGTAAGTCATGGGATCTTTTCAAAGACAATGTCCATCCAAATTTTAAGTCTTCCAGAGGGAAGACTGCAACAAAGAGAATAACTCCTGGGGTATTATTTCTTCAAACTGAAATCATCTCCCTGTTGGCTGAAACAGCTTACTCAACTTCACTGGTCTTTAACTGTTTCTTTTGAGGTAACCAAGAGACCTTTCATGTTGGTGTTTGAAAGCCATTCTTGGACCTTTGTGTCTGACAATTAAATGGACTGTGAGATTAATATGTCTTAATTAAATCTGATTTTTCCATATCTTCCTGCCTGTTAGCCAGATGTGCTTCATCATCATATTTACTAAACAATTTTGTAGAGACGGCGGAATGGAATTGATTTTTCTAGCAAGAATCTATTCATGTTGTGAAAGATACTTTTGGTCTTGCTTTATTTGCTTTCATTTTGCAAGGTGCTCTGGTTGTTTAGAAGCCTTGAGAGCTGAGCCTCTAATGATTTTCAAGGCACCCCTGTAATTCACCCAGGTGAAGCCTTCTATGTACATCAAGTCATCAAACAAAATCCCTCTTGCTGCTTCCCAGTGGTAATAGAGCTCTGAAGCTTTAAAACTGTGTCTGTCAGGAGGAACTGAGTGCCTGGCCATTTGGGTGATGGTGAGGCAAAGGTCAGTCTGCATCCAGGGGACTGGGCTTGCCTCAGAGTTTTGAGCTGACCTCAGTGTGATGCCAGAGTTCAGCACAGGATTTCCAGTGCTGGACAATGCACATTTTGAGCCACCCTCCCTCTGCACAGAAGTCAGTGTGCACACAGCAGTCCCTGGAGCATCACAACATGACAATCTACTGCTCTAGTAATCTTTTGGGGTGTGAAAAACCTTTATATTTAAAAAAAAAATTTCAAGAGAATTTTAGCCATGAGAAAACCAGAAGCAAGAAGGCCTTTTCTAAGCTCTCTCCTCAAAAAAGTGTGTCCCTTTTTATTTTGTTAAATAAGAATATATTGTATTTGACTAGAACAAATGAATGAATTTTATAGGATTTAATAACTGAGCCAGTGACTCAAATACAAAATTCTTTTGACCCAAGGAGAAAAGAAGTTCCAGAGGAGCAATAACAATAAAACCAAATAAGCAGTAACACCACCTCTACCAATAACAACAGAAAATAAATGGGTAATAACTTTTACCTAAACCATATTAAAGATCATAAATACATTTTTAATATTTTGAGCTCAATTTAATATTTAGTCTTACAAAACCATAAATTTCAATTGCTGGAATGCACATCTTAGCAATATACTTTACCAGGGCATATGTTTGTTTTTCCACTCTTTGACATTTTTATTGGAAAGGTGGGTTTCTACTATTAGTGTGTAAACACAGGCAAACAATTTGTCTACCTCATACACCTCAGTAATCAGTCAGTGTGGGACCAGCAAAGGAGTTTCTTTGCAGAATCACCTTGAGGTATTATCAATCAAACATAATCAATCAATCATCAGGCAATACTTTCAAATTTTAACACAACCTCACTTTGTTCTTCCTCCTGTGCTCACAGCAAACAAAACTCTGTCAAGAAGGACTTTTTTGCAGAATAAACTGAAAGCTGAAAATTTTGTTTCTTCCAACCTTTCTAATCAGGGCAGTACAGTATGTTCATTAATAGCTGTTGACTTTTGAAGATAAGAAGCATAAAACATTTTTCTGTATGTCAATCTCTAATTGTCATTAAACATTCAATCATTTCTGAAAAGCAATATAGCTTTCAAGTGTTCTCTTCTAAAACCTAAAGGAGAAGATTGCTTAACTTGGAAAAACACCCAGTAAATTCAGACTGGCTTCCCCATTGTTTCTTGGCTTTATCTCTCCTGCTTTTTTAGATTTTACAAGAGAATTACTAAAATTCTGCTCTGTCCAGAACTCTCATTAATTTTAGCTCCAACTAGGGTCCATTCCCCAATTCACTGCTTTTTGCAGAGAAGTAGCTTATGGGCCAGCTTATGCCCTGTGCTAGACTGGGTTTGTTCATGACCACTCATGAGGTTTGTCTTCTCCTCTCCAGGAACCTGATGCAAGCCTGAGTCTGGTCATGACAGTGTCTGTACACATAGGAAGGACTAAGTGCTGCCAGGTCTAAATAGATGTATTTTTAGTTGTCAAGTAAATAGCACATGTGGCACAAGCCAATATTCAGCATGTCTTGGAATCTCACTATCTCCATTGGCTACTCTCCTATTTTTCCACAGAGCTTCATTTTACTTAGATTAAAGACCTTTATCTCTTTACTGTGTGCATAAATTGAAAATTGCATAGTCATTTGTCAGGTCATGTCCACCAGTTTTCTCAAAGCTGGAAAGAAGTGTTCACTAGGCACTAATAGGTGCTTCCTACAGGTTTCTTCTGGGACATTGCTGGGTGTGCTGGATGCCTGCAAGTGAGGACTACATGGTGAGTAATGTGCTGTCCCCTCCTCCAATTTTCCCTACTGTTCTTTGATGCTGCTGCCACTGAGAGAAAGAGGGGGACCAAAGTCTGCCTGGAAGCCTACCCTGTGCCGGTGAGCCTCTCTGCATCTCACAAGGAAATGCAGGCTCCAGGGACAGGACACAGGGACAGGATTTTTCTGGGTCTGTTTTGATGCTTGAGGACACTGTCAAATCCAGACATGGGGAGAGGATGACAGGAGGCCAACTGAATGTAGCTTAGTGATTAGGGTGTTTTCCTGGGAGGAAAGTGACCCAAAGTTCCCATTTTTGTGTTTTATTTTTAGCTCAGTAATGGACTCATGTTAAATATATGCAAATCTCAGGCAGTGGGGTCTGAAAGCCCAGCTCTATCCCCTGTAATTGCTGTCCTTCTCACTGCATGATTCCTGCTCTCTTTGGACTCACAAAGGCCTGTCAAAAGCAAAAAGAGCTGAGAACAACCATCCTCTTCCCTTTTCCCTATTTCCCCAATGTTCTTCCCCTTATACCTGCTGAGGTCCTGTTTAGAGTGTTTTTCTAGAGGCAGGGGTGAGGAGAGGAGATGAGCATAGTATCATCCCCCTCAGAAACATCTCATCTCCTTGCCAGGAGTAGATATGTATATAGTAATGTAGAAATGTACCTGTGTGCACATGAGGAGAGGATGGGGGGAAAAGAAGTGCTGCTGCTCTCACCTCCCTTTTAATGATTTTTTTCAAGCAAATCCAGCATTCTTTCATTTAGTGCCTAAAGGTTTTGAGCAGAGTGTATACCAAGTACATTATTTTAGAGGACTGCCCCTCATATCTTTCATTTGTAAGTCAGTCATCATTTATTTAAAGGGTTTTCATTTATTTCATCCACATGAATAAGTGGAAATCTCAATTAAGACCTTTGTAGAGAAATGCAAAGAAATGTTACTGCTAATTAAACTTGCATCAGAATTCGGGCTGGGGATGCTTAACTGCAAAGCTGAGGAAAGACAAGTAAGCTACTGTGCTACACATCACGTGTGACATAGGAGTTGTGTCTGTGGCTGCAGGTTATGCCAATGCTTAGTAAAACCTGATGTTATACCACATTTTTTCTTTTGTACTTTTAACACAGGTGAGGAAATGGCACCCAAAGAGTTTGAGAGGTCTCTTATTTAAACAGCGAGCCACAGAATAATGAAATGGTTCGAATTGAAAGGGAATTTTAAAGATCGCATAATTCCACCCACCTTGCCACAGGCCGTGACACCTTCTACTGGTCCAGGCTGTTCAAAGCCCTATCCAGCTTGACCTTGAATGTTTCCAGAGATAGGGCATCCACCACTTCTCTGGGCAACCTGTTCCAGTGTCTCACCATGCTCATTGTAAGAAATTTCATCCTTATGTCCAGTCTAAACCTACATTCTTTCAGTTTAGAAATGCTTCCAGTACATAGGCACTATGCATTTCTTTTTTTTCACAGGCTGAGTGAGTACTGTCCTCACGATATGGCTTAAAGCATGGTAGGAAGCCAGCTCCTGCTGGCTGGACCAAGACACCTTTTCTGAGTTGACTAACACACTCTCTGGAAATTTCATCAACAATCTGTAAATAGTGGGACATGCTGGTGGTAAGGAAGACTTGGTGTGCCACAAAATCTTAACTGCTGAGTAGAGGATAGGAGGGAAGCTTAGACATGACTGATGATCATAGAAGGAGTAAGATGGGTTTCTGATTAGGTTATTAAAAGGCCTGGGTGAGGGTTTCAGAGAAATTATGAGGTGGAAAGATATCTAAAAATAAGGAAATGAAAGGTGAGGATTTCATCTGTCTTCTCAAAAAGATCTCTATACCAGTGCACGCAGACAGGAAAATACAGCTTAAGGCAAGATACTGGGGACAGTCTTGAGTGCGTTCACCTTCCAAGGAGAGGCTTCTGAGTAATGAAGTTGGAAATACTTTTATAGAAATCTGTTTTTCATCACCTTTTTGTCCAAAATTGAGTGCTATGCACAAATAAATGTGATACACTTTTGTAGTGCCTTCTAAAACAAAGAACACTACATTTATTTGAAAACTGCATATAGAATGACTTTTAATTACCACTAAAAAGGCCCAAGCTGTATCTGAAGTGTATTTTCAGTGAAGCTTTACTGTACCTAAAAGAAATACAGCAAGTATTACCATATATACTTAATGATCTGTGCATTTGATGGTGATAATACCTTGTAAATTTATAGTTGGCTACACATTGATTGTGTTCTGTTTGAGATCTAGAATTTATTGGCAAGAAGAGGCTATGAAGCAGAGTTATAATGGTCTCAAGTTGAGTCTAACTATTAATGTCTTCTTAATGTCTCAGATTACATCCTTGCAGGAACTAAGAGCATAACAGTGGCTGTGATGGTCACATTCTATCAACAAATTATGTATGTGCCCTCAAGAGAAGAAAAGCTTTGCCTTTTCTGTCATGAGTGGAAAAATGATTTTACATGGACCAGTAAAGATAGCAACAGTTGCCATGGGGTTTAAGTAATTTATGCATAAATTGTCATGGGTTGGTTCGAAACCGGGCAGAAACACCATTTAATGTAGCGGTTTCACATTCACCTGCTCGCCTGCTCACACCAGGCGAGAGTGTAGTGTAGTGGTTTCATGAGAATAAGGATTAAGAGAAATGCAAAACAGGCCTAAACTTCAAAGATAAAAAGTTTATTAACAAAAGACAACAAAATCAAAATCAACCCCCAGGTGGTTTCTTCTTCCTCCCCCAGCCCCCCACCCAAGATGGTTCCTTTCTCCCACCTCATTTATCTTCCTTTACCACCATCCTTCTCACCAACAACACAGAGAAACAAACTTAGAAAACCCCTGGTCAATTTACCACTCTTGAAATAGGCTTTCATCAGTCCAATTGGAAGAAGAGTCTCTCTTGTCTCACCATGGAGATTTTTCCCACAAGAAGCACCAGTCTCT
>VZTR01024032.1:80750-123661 GCA_013400775.1 Chaetops frenatus
GGTCTAATTGCCAACAAAGGCATCAGAGTTTACATCATTGTTGAAAGATCTTAAGGTCCTTGTTGATAGCAAATATCCTAAACTTGTACAGTCTCCAAGCATCTCATTTTGGGGATTCATGCAAGCTCCTTAGACACCTCTATGCCATGGGACAGAACAGCCCTGGCTTCTCCCCTAGCCATTCCCCATGTATATTTGGTATAAAAGTTCAGAGTGAGGCTGATAGGACCGTGTGTCTCAGAGCAATATTAACCTGGAATTTTCCACCAGTGCAGCATAATGGCTGTCTGAAACAGTCCTGCAGGAGACCAGTAGCAATGAGCCTGATCCTGGAGGCTTGCTAGCAGTCAGAACCTGCCTATGACATTGTTTAAAGTTGTTCCTTTTGGTTAGTTTTGGCTTATATTTTCAGAAATGTGTTCATGCATATGGAGCAACAAACCTCAGATCTGAAATGGATACACAGCCCTCATTCTGTATGCCCCATTCACTACAGTTGGCTTTTTTTTTGTCACTGTACTTGCTTGCAGTTCCTTAGTGCAAAGTGCCTGTGTTTTCCCACTCTAGCAGGAGTAAATGATGTCTCCAGTTTGCTAAGTGTCTGGGAAATTCAGGATGATATTTGCCTTTTCACTACAGTTTGTGGTTTGCAGTTGTGCAGTAATGCTTAGGGCTTGAGGAAAGGCACACTAACAGGCATAGGATAAAGTAATGTTTGCTATGTGCTGTCAGTGATGTACTCTCCATGAGCTAGTACCTCTCAGGAAAGAGGGATGCTGCTGTTTCTTGTATTCTTATGTAAATGTTGGTGCAATTAACATGTTTATGCAGACAGCAACTGTAATGTGGAAACGCAAAGCCCACCATAAACACCACAGGTGTTTAAGTGTCACTTAAATATCATCCACTGAGTTTATTCTGCTCTTTCATGACAACTAGAAAGTGCCAAAAAAGATGTTTGTGTCAGAAAAAAATTTTGTAAGAAACTGACAGGGAACCTGATGATTCTCTTTCCAAACAGAAGTGTTCTTTTGATAATGGTCTTATGCGCTTTATGCAAAGATTTATCATATTGCTGTGACAAACACATCAGAGTTTGGGGATGTTAAGTCATATGATTCAAGGGTAATCATGGAGAATTCAAAGACTCCATGAGAATTAGACAGCTCTGATAGAGAAAGCTAGTAGCCTAATCAAGGGAAATGGGACACCTCCAAATGCAGCATTGGCTTTAGTTCTGCATATACAGTATTTCCTTTTGGGGCAAGAAGGAAGTGAACTAGGAACTTTCAAACTGGATTTCAAAAGGCGGCATATTTATCCTCTAGAACAGAGCATTCCATATCAACAACTGAGAAGAAAAAGCCTTGGACATAGTGGGTCTGCTTTCTAGGTTAGTAAGACATTTGTTCAGTGGAATCCTGGGAGATTGCAGGTGCAAGTTTGTCAGATTTTCACTGAAAGAAATCCAGCTTTTGGATTTGTGTACATGCCTTGAGCAGAGATGTTTCATCCTTTGCCTTCTTGCTTGGTATTGGAGTAAGCTGGTATAAACAAATTTTCTCAGGAGAGTAAGGTTTTCTCTGCACATAATGTTTTTAGCACTGATCTAAAAGATTTTCTGAATATTCTGTAAGTCCACAGTGCTTACCATATCTCCCTGCATAATAGGCTTTGAAGTTTACATGCTTCCAAGAGCTCACATCTGTCACATTGCACACTGAGCCTTTTTTACCCATCTCCTGCACGACCAAAGTAAAGACTTTTAATTACTTTCTGCACATTTGGGTCTGGCAACCAAAATTCAGTATCACAAGTGTGATATCTGTACCACCAGATGGCAAAATCTTTGAACATTTATTTTATTTCCTGACCATTTGGGAGGATTAAGATCTCTCTTGAGTAAAGAAATTGATGTACACTAAAAGCATATAAAATAAGGGCAAACGTGTAAATGATTTCTTAATTAAATCAAAACAAACCTTTTCCTTCTGCATGCTATGAGGAAAGCACTTTCCAATGTAGATGGGCTTTTAATACATACTGTGACATGTTTAACTGAAAGCAATAATGTATGTTTTATTTTTCAGCATGATCACTTTTATAAAAAGAGTGCACATAAAAAAGGTGACTTGCCCGTATTTGGAGGGAAAATGAAGCCATGCAGCCTTGCTGGCATAATACATAAATCAGCACACTTTATGTCATTAGGACTGGGTTACCTTTACACATCTGTATAAAGGAGAGGAATGAAAGTGGGGAGGGAACAAATGGGGGTAGGTTGAGCAAAGGTAAAAGGTGTACCAGTACATCAGACTCGAACAACAGGGAGATAATGTTGTAACTCCAAGGCTTAGCACCAAACAAAATCTCTTGCCTAGAACTGGTTTTTGTTGCATGCCATTATCTGATATTTTTTATTTTGGATAGAGAGAATATATATGCTTCTTGGTGCTTTAAAACTGATGAAAAGCAGTAACTAGCACTAAAACCAGATTTGGCTTTGATTCCAGATTCATGTTGCATTTACCTGACAAAGAATTAAAAACTGAATTGAAGCAGCTGTGAGCAATTTTAGCATAACTCATATGAAAGCTAATCGATAAGGATGAAGGTGACTTTGGTTTTGGGTCTTCACAAGTCCAGGGAAGGCTCTCAACCTTGAAAATTTAGATGAAACCCAAACATTTGGGATGAAGTTCTGGCCTTCAGAGAAATCAATGTATTTTTTTTCTGTTTACTTTGGTGGGGCTTAGAATTTTATTTTCCTGGAGACTTAATGCTTAGACACCAATATATGAAACAAGCAGATGTTTTCTGCTTTGAAAAAGTAAAATAAAATGGAAGTGATTACAGAACTAAACATGACCAGCAGACATTGCAAAAATCTTTCATGAGACATGTGTTATTGATGTGTAAAGGAGGGAAGGATTTTATATTTTTGATCTTATGCTGGTTATTGCTGTGTAAAGAGAAAGGGTGAAAGAAAAACTACCCGCCCCCATATCCCAACACCACTATTTTGTGCTCTATTCCTTTGAAATGACTATGATACTGTTCCTATGATCCTTCCAATTATTGAAATGATATCTTTCCATAATGTTTTTCGATGTCACAGATTTTTATGAGCCTCTAACAGACATATGAATTGAAGATAATTAGAAAAATCTGTGATTTTTGGAGCACTGCAGACATTATGTCCTTAGGGGGGAGTAGTTCTTAAGGCAGGAGAAAAAAATAAAGCTATCTCAAAGTATGTTTTTGTTGAATATGTGGTGATGAACAGTCAAAAAGATTTTCAAAACTGATTTACTTAGCAGGGCCCTATAGGTTGACCTGAAGGGGCTGTTTCTGTGTTTTCTGCTTTGCCATTTCTTTGTTTTCTTTGTTTTCACTACAGTCCTGGAAGGGTATTTGATTTTGGTGACCAGTCTGCCTGTTTTTTCAGCCAGATCCAACAGATTGCCTTTCAGTAAAAATTCAGATTGATCCTCTTTGTTCTCATAAGGGCTGAGCATCTTTGGAGTGTGGTGAAGGCATCTGTACTTGTCTTATTTTACTGGATACTGGAGGGCACTGAAATAGCTCTTCTGAGCCAACACTCTGGGTTTTTTTTCTTCGGGGAATATTTGTGCCCAGAAAGTCTGAAAAGCCAAGAGGGGGAAGGAAGCATCCTCAAATCCATGTATTTCACAGAGATACTCAAACTCACATGTCTTGTGACCCTTGTTCCTGTGGAAAACATAGGCAAGAAGAAAATGTACAGTTTGGGGGCAAACAGAGCTTGCCACAAAACAGGGGTTGTTTTATGACCACTTTTATAGCAACTCTGTAAATTATTTTGGCAAGACAAATGTCCAGGTCCTGAACCTTTACCTACATGATTTTCAGTAATACTTTTCTCCCACTGTGATCCTGCAGCAGAACGGGATTAGGAGTGCCTTCTACTGTCCCACCAATTCCTGAAAATCTGCTGCAGGCAGCCATTGAATAAAGATGACTGATCACAGAACTGGCAAGGAAGACAGTTAATAGTTTAGCAAGGGATCTTCTTCTGAGTCTGGCATTGCATCAGCTCCCCATAACTGAAAGTGCAGCAATGCTAAAACTAGAGGCATCCCTCTCTAACAGACCTAAAATGTCCTCTAGCAGACTAAGCAAGGCAGGGGCAGCTGCCACTGTTTCTCTTTCCATTCTGCCCCCTCTGGATGCCCACTTGGGAGGGCATGTTCCTGCTGAGATGCCTGATTCTTAGTTATGTTGACATAGAGGTCTGTAAAGAACAGAAGAATTTCAAATGGTAGTGAAAATCTACTTCACCTGCAACCATTGTATCAGGTCAGACCAGTACTGTCTGTGTAAATAAATCAGCATCACAGTTTGACATTCATCTGTATGTGAGTGTCTGCCTACATTGTCTGCCATCAGCTCTCTTCAAGCACTGTGGAAAAAAATAGGTACTTTTAGGATAAGATTAATCTGAATTTTTTTGGACATCCTTTTCAAGATGAAATGGAATCCAAAAGTGCTTGTTTCACTCCAGTGATTATAAGAGGAGGTGAGGTCACTACTTTATAAATTGGTATCTGTCTCAGCAGATGTGTTCCACCCAATGTTAGGTTCCTGCTGACTGACAGCATATAGATCAATGAGATTCTAATGGGAAGACTGGATTAGAAGTTTTTCTTATGACTTGTTAGGATTGATAAAAATGATTAGAAGAAATATTTGGATTCCCATTTCTCTCTTGTTCAGACCTCCACCATTTATTCTCATGAAGAAACCTCTTATTTTACCTTCCTATTATCCTTGGACTCAGTGGAGGGTGGTACTGGATGCTAATGACAAAAGCAGAAGAGCAAATGAATATGTTACAAACACAGACTGGCACAACAGGGACTGCTGCTAAATAAATGCAGGAGAGCATTTCTCATTTATGCCAGGATCTTTTGAAACACTCCTCACATTTTCTCCCCCAAGAACAGGCCCCTAGAAGACTTTGTTTTCATGGGCTCATTGCTGGTATTAGACTGATTTGCTGGAGTTTCCACTGCATTTCTCTGTGTGACTGTTTTGAAAGAACTGTAAAGATGCCTTTTGTCTTTGCAGCCCGTGAATAGTCCTTTGACTATGGATGGAAGCAGGGGATTCAGAGGTATCAGTGTTATCATTCCTCAAACAACCATACGCGACATCAATTTTGACCCCAGAGAGGAGCAGATGAAGAGCTAAGTAGTTTTAATCATAATATCATGGAATCATAGAACCAGAGAAAGTTCAAGGGTTGTAATAGACTTTAAAGATCATCTAGTCCCAATACTCCTCTGCCATGGACAGGGACACCTCACACTAGACCAGGTTGCTCAAGGCCTTACCCAACCTGGCCTTGAACACTGCCAGGGCTGGGGCTCCCACAACCTCCCTGAGCAATATGTTCCAGTGTCTCACCACCCTCACAGTGAAAAATTTCTTCCTAATTTCTAACCTAAATTTCCCCTCTTTCAATTTGTGCCTGTTATTCCTTGTCCTATCCCCACAATTCCTGATGAAGTGTCCCTCTCCAGCTTCCCTGTAGGCCCTCTTCAGATACTGGAAGATTGCTGTGAGGTCTCTGTGCAACCTTGTCTTCTCCAGGATGAACAGCTCTGACTTTCTCAGCCCATCTTCACAGGGGAGGTGCTCTAGTCCCCCTTTCAACTTCGTGGCCCTCCTCTGGACTTGCTCCAACAGTTCCATGTTCTTCTTATGCTGGGGGCCCAGAGCTGGATGCAGCACTCCAGGTGGAGTGACACAATAGCAGAGTAGTGGGGCAGGATTACCTCCCTTGACCTGCTGGCCATGCTGCTTTGGATGCAGCCCAGGAGGTTTTCTGAGCAGCGAGCACACACTGCTGGCTTGTGTTGAGTTTTTCACCAACCATCCCCCCCAAGTCTCTCTCCACAGCACTTTTCTCAACCACTTCTCTGCCCAGCCTGTAGGTGTGTCTGGCATTGCCACTATGCAGGTGTAGGACCTTGCACTTCACTTTGTTGAACTGCATCAGGTTTGTATCAGCCCACCTCTCAAGCCTGTCAGTCCCAGCTCAATCTTTCCTCACAGGAGAGCTGCCCAGCCCCCTAATCATTTTAGTGGCCTTTCACTGCTATGTGCATGTCTCACTTGTACTGGGAAACACAGAATTCCTTGATACCCTGAAGCTTTAAAAGAACTTATTCTGACAATATGGGCTTCTGGATAAACTGTTCAAGTTGTCTGACTTAGATAGCAAGTTTTGGTCATTTGAATTTAAGCCAGTGGTGCTATTATTTAATATTCCTATTATTATTGTTGCTATTATTTTGTTATTAATTCATATTGTTGTTATGAGGGCTGCAGTGAGAGTACAGTGGAACCGACTGAGAGCAAAACAGCCTCAGCAGATATCCCAAAGTGTTGTCACTGGCATAGCTCAAAGAATCTTCAGTGAGGAAACGGTATGCAACTGGTGCATTCAGTGCTGTACAAGTGTTGTCATAAGAATATTAGACATCTGTAAGTGCTTACATGGATATGCCTTAGCTTGAAATGCAGAATATGCACAGTAACACATCCCTATTGATCATATCTAGTGGAACTATATCTGGGTGCTTTGCTGTTAAACAAGTCCTCAGAACATCAGCCTAGGCTGTAGCAAGTGTCATTTATTTGAACTTGGTGTGAAATGCTTGGAGAGATTTTAAGACAGGAAGGTAAGTGTGGGTTAAAAGCCTGACCATTTCTCTCTTTATGATCCCTTTATACCTGCCCAATACAAAATACTGCTGGCTGTGGCATTCTGATGATGCCCTTTTTGTCCATGAAATGATGAGGGAAGAAGGAAAATAAAGCAAACTTGCAAGATCTGCTGCATCTGTGACCTCTGTTACTCCACTCATGGACCTCTGCTGATATTTCTAATTATTTTAGTGCTTGAAAAAAGTGATGATTCTTTGGGCACTCAGATTTGTTTAGGCAAAACTCCACATTTGGCTTACCTATTTTTCAGATAGACTGGGCTTTTTCCTTTTTTTTATACATATTAAAAAATATATGTGTATTCTGATATACTTATGGAGCTGACATTGATTTATGTCATCTACAACATGTAAGCTCTCCTGATAAAATATTGCTGTAAAGAAAGGTGCAATGGCAGCATTTTGTATGTTGTAAATATTGTATAGGAGTATTATTACCTACAAGAGTACTTCATAAGCCTTGTAGACATTTTAAAATACACGAATTTAGTAGTTTCTGTATGGTATTGTTACAGTACTATTAAAATGCCATGTGGGCATTTCACCAAAAGGTCTATTTTCTTGATGTTTTAAACAGCTTGTTCTTTATAAACAACTTTGGACACTGCTTGCTAATTAGACAGCAATACTCAGATGGTCATCTACCAAAAGATTATTTGTGGCTAGCACATGTCTGTTGTTTATTACGTAAGATTGTCACATGAACGGAAATTATTTTATATGCTGTATCTCAGATACTTTTTGCCATTTGCCAAAAATTTACACTAAAAGGGTTTAAAGGCTTTTTGTATAAGCTTTTAGGCTTATGATTTTATGGCTTTCAGGCATCCTGAGCTTCAGCATCTGCTCTAAAGGCAAGTGACCTAAAAAGATCTTTACTATTACTTCTACTTTGGTACTTTTAATGATAATCCGATTACCTATTTGGAAGCAGTCCTAAAGCATCCCGAATGTTTGGATCTGCTTCTATCAGGTATTAGTGAATGATCTATTGAAATAAATTTGGACTACTATTTTAAAAATCTCATTCAAAACTCCAGAATATAAACCCTGTCTCTTAGATCTTCCTAAAAATTGCTTATAAGGAAGTAATATCATTGCTTGTCCTTTATCAGCTGATTCAGGAAATAACAAACTTGATGCTTTAGTAGACAGATGTCTTGACCTATAAAATCAAAATTAGATTTTGAGATTATTGCTCTCTCCCGCACAGATGTGGCACATTCATCTTAGGCGAGGGAGAGAGGAAAAAGAGGCAGAAGATAAAATGCAAAATATTTTTTGACCTTATAATCATTTGTGCCTGTATGACTTTACTTATGTCAGTAGCAATTCAGTTGCTTAAAATCTCAGAGTATGCCTTGAAATCATTTGTCTTTAAGTAAATATCTGTAACCTCTAATCATATATAAAGGTAAATATTGGACTCAGGATGCAGTAAAATGAGAAATAGTAACTGGAGTCAAGATAAGTGCATAATAATAATTTACCTTCAGGGCCATTCAGGTTTGACTTTCTGCTTATGTCTCAATGTTTTTGAACTTATATAAAAGAAATTTGAACTGGTCAAAGATTTACTTTATCTGATAGACTTTATATAGGTTGGAACTGGAGACATTTTCATGGAAAGCTGCGTCCTTTGCAGTGATAGAACAGTTTTTCAGATTTCTTAGCAAATCATTAACTTAATGCAGGTTTTTTCTGCCTTAGGAGGTCTTTTTAGTGCTTTGGATGTATCTACGTCTTTTTTGAGCAAAGCATTTTTTTCCATAGTATTGTTAAGTCTAGCCTCAGACAAGAGCATACTTCTCTTTGCAGAACAGCACGATCCATTTTTCACCCTTCTTTAACATTTGCTAGCTAGAATTGAAAAAATGTAGGTTTTGTTACCTGTTGGCAAAGTGGAGCTTGCTTTCAAACTATTGCTACACAGGCCCCAGGCAAGCCCTTTCATATGGTGGGAAGTACAAAACTGGACCCACAACTTCAGGTTTTTCTCACTAGGGATGAACAGAGAGGAAAGACCACTTCTCTCAAAGGAAAGGCCACCTCCCTGAACTTGCTGGCAATTCTCATCCCAATGCAGTCTAGGATGCAGCTGGCCTCCTTTGCTGCAAGGTCACGCTACTGGCACATGGTCAGCGTGTTGCCTGCCAGGACCACCGGGTCTTTTTCTGAAAAGCTGCTCTCGGGGAGGATTAACTTTATAGTGCCAAATTTGCTTGAAAACTGTGATTTAAACTCTAAAGCTGAGATCTGAAGAAAGGCTTAAATGTATCAATGACGAATGTCAGAGAACAGTCTTCAGTCACTGAGCTGCAGAATCTGGGATACCTTGCAGGGAGGCCTGCAGGAGCACACAGAAAGCTAAAGCCTTTGAATGCCACCAGCATGTAGAGTGGGGGTCTTGTCCATATTAGATGTTAGAGCAGGAAGGTGCCTACTCCATCTGACAGTGAAATACCAAGGACCGGCATATGTCCTAAATCCCATTCTCCATCTACTCAAATTCCTGCCCCAGATCCTGCCGAGGATCCAACAATTTTCTGTAAGGCTCGAGTGATGACCACTTTATCCTTTTTTTTTTTCCTTTAACAACATTGTTTAGGCCATTATTTTGTGTTTTTTGAAGTATCAGCTTTAGGTTTTCAGTTGTTTGAGGGGGATCACTTCTCAGGAGAGTCTCTGAAGTAAAGTTATAATATAAAGTCCTTGCACTTCACATAACAGAATTAAATATTCTCTGAATATGAAAGAAGAGAGGATTCTTCAGCTTTTTGAGTCACCTGGGAGTCTGAGGCCTGAACCTCACTTATGCAATCCTTCCCTTCCTTCTCATTCCCTCATCTTTAATTGTTTTAAACCAAGTGTGAAAACGTTATCAGAAAAAGTAGAAAAAACCCTTTCATCTTTCAAAAATTATGATACTTTACCCAACTAATGGATGTAGGTCACAGATACCCTGCAAATTTCATCCATAAATCTGTTTGAAGAAACAACTTTTTACTACACATTTGTACCATACATAGATATTTGAGTCTGGATTACTTTAATTGGGAGTCCAAACTCTTCAGATTGCTGCATGGATCCAAGTAGTGACTACTTCTTATGAAACATCTTTATTATTTTTACTTGAGTTGTAATGGTGCTTTTCTTCCTGCTGAATGGCAAAGTGGGCCACTTGTCTCATGGTCAGGAGAAGAGAAACAGCTCAGTGAAATATTCTTTTTAAAAAGATAATCATGCAATAAGAAAGATGAACTGTAAAAGATCAGAAATAACAACAACAACAACAACAATAGTAATAAGAAAGTTATGTGTATCATAGTTTAGATATAGTCAGTTAACAAATTTCCTTAAAAACAATCACTTAAACCCCAAACAATTACTTAGCAAATTACCCTCAATGGTGCTTTGTCATTGGACTGTTATGAAATATTAATTTTTTATGAGCTTGCTGATAAAGTATTTTTCTGCGTATCTTGATTTTTTTTTTTTTTTAATAGCTATTATGGGTAAAATTCCAGGTTAAATCACATTTTGCCTCCTCTAGGCCATCCATCACCTCCTACATGCTTTTAATTATCCAGGAATTAAATTGTATTTTCCATGTCCAGCACCAGCATGATTTCCTGAGAGCAAAACCTGTGCTATGCAGAATGGAAGGGATGCCTACCATTTCACTGGTCTCTACTGACCATCAGTGCCAGGGGTGATGTTACAACAACTTGGAAGACAGCATTTCTTGAAGTAACAAGAGGTAACATAAGTGTTGTGTTTACTGTGACTAAGGTTTAACAGCCTACAATAGTTTTGTCATTCTTATTTCAGCTTCCCTTATGTTTTGCTTTTGTTTTTGTCTTTGTCTTTTCTCCTGTTGTATTTCAGATGAATTATTTCTCTTTTTTTGCTGATCACATCAGCAATTAAAATTCTCACTGGCCTTCATTTTTCTTCACTGAATTAATTTTCCTTCAGTTTTATATGTGCAAATCCATTGTCTTCAAAATATAGCTGAAGTGACATCTGAGTAAAACCTTGGGAATCTAAATATTGTAACTACAGCCAATTAAGAGACTAAAAAGTGATGTGAAATTTGCATGCAAAGAATACTGTGGACCTATTAAAAAAAGTTGTGGCTTTACACAGGTAGCTTACTTCAAATGTGGTATCTGCCTTCTGACAGACTCTGGACTTTTGAGGTTCACTCACAGATTTTTCTGGTTGCAACCTATGGAAAGCCCTGGAGAGACTTTTCACATATGTTGTGCCCATGTATGCAAGGGCTCTTGAATCTTTAAGTCCAAGCTGACTCCTTAGGCTTAGCATGAATCTCTACATGTTCCAGTGTGGTTCAATTGCAGTTCACTGTTCTAGGCCTTGACAAAGCTATAAGAGTAAAAATTACATTTGAACATGTAATGTCTGTCATCTTGGTGACTACTTCTGAGCATAGACTGCAAGAAATCCCACAAGTATTTGGGCCGGTCTGAAAATAACTAAAGGTGATCTTTCTATATCTTAAGAGTTGTGATGAGAATGTCAATCAGTGTTCTCAGTGCAAAATCTGTTATGAAAGTAGTGGTTGATGCAGAATTAAAATTTTACAGCCTGTAAGCTGCAGGGCAACAGATGACATCATAACTATTCTTTCTAATCTTTGGATCTATTATCTGAACATATTAACTAAATTCTGTATAATAGACTGGGTTTGAATGAAATCTTTAAATTTATGTGAAGACACATTACTGCGTGTTTAATGTCCAGATGCCTTGGCCATGGAGGAGACCTCTATTCTACAGGCTTAACAAATACAGAATAAAAAGACAAGCCCAACCCACATAGAATTTTCAGGAAGTATGAACTAGAGTACTCCCACTGGTTTTTATGAATAAGTGTCTGTATGCAGTGACTGAGAACCACAATGGATGTAAATAAAAAAGAAGTGAAAGATGAGTGCTTATGCCAACTAGATCTCTGGAAGGAGTCCTCTGGTGCAGAGTTGTTTTGTACCATCACCTAAAACGTCCTTCAATGTAGCCTGCCCAGCCTGGAGGGAACCTTTCTGCAGATATCCCCTCTCTGCTGGTGACAGCCTAGCCAGGGAGGAGTGCAGGGAAGGCCAGGGCTGTTGCTTCTTCTTTTTATTGTTGGCCTGTTGTGTCTGTTACTGACCTGTAGAAAGTAAGGAGGTTCTTGTACTACTCTAACAGGACATAAGAAGAACATGCCTGAAGGAAGCTGTTGCACCAGGATGAGAGCTGGTCAAGCGAATTCCATGGTCTACATTTGCAGTCTGGTCACTGAGTCTGTTGAGCCTCACCACTTCTAAGTTCATTGATACATCCAGTTGTCCCAGCTAGAGGTGAGTCTTCAGAAAGAGGTAAGTGAAATCTCATTCTGTGAGGTATTTATTTTTATACAATATAAATATGAATATAAATATGAATTTATATATATATATATATAAAATGAAAGTATTTGTGTAATGTAAGTCATCAGTAAGACTTGAGAGAGAGTATGACTAAAATTATTCAGTTTGAAATCATGTCTTTAGAAATATTGTCGAGGAAAATATGATCCCCAGTGACCAAATCTGCAAGACAAATACTAAATTGTTGATCATAGCTATTCTCATTGTTGTGAATGCTGTACCACACTAACAGTATCCTGTTTAGAGCTTGAGGTCAATATACTAAAAGGATTTGACTGGGCAAGTCCTTAAGTGAAAACACTTTGGAAATTAGCTGTTCCGTGAAGAGATTAATTGGGAGACTGAAGTGCTTGGGTGGTCATGAGTCTCAAAGCATTAAAATCTGCTGTCCTGGAAATGCAGATACATTCCATTTTATTATTAGCTGTATGGACTGCCCAGCCTCAGTCATAGCTGTCTTTTCTTGTACAGAAGACTAATGAAAGCCAGGGATGCTTGCCACTGAGACAAAGCCACTAAATGAAGGGAAGCTATGCTGAAAATCTGGCCCTTAGCTGGTAAGGGTGGCAAAAAGATATTAATTCTGGCTTTTGCATTCTTTAGGTTTGTTTCTTGTATAATTAATTATTGAATTTTGCATGTCCAGGTTCTTTGAGTTTTCATACTTGAGGAACTCCAAATAAACTTGAATTCTAGTAATTCCCACATCAGGTTGTACTGAACTATTTCAAATGCAAATCCAGAAGTGGGCCTTGGTTACTTCTGAAAATTTGGGCCACAAGTTATTTTACCCCTCAGACAATTTGAAACCTTGGGGTTGAGGGGAGTATATGGACTGCAATGTGATTATAGATGTACTGAGACTTTAACCTGTTTTTTTGTGTGCTACTCAGACTACTTTTTGAGACAGAAAATTCTTCTAAAAAGATACCTTAGCACTGAAACTCCTTCAGACACAGCTCAAATGCACAAGGGAAACTTCTCAAGCATGCCTGCTCTACTAACTTGTTAGGACCTTGTGCTTTCTATAAAACTTCCCTTATTATATCAAGTCCAAAGTGCAGCTTATCTATGATTCTTCTTTCTCTACGCAAGAACTAATAGTATAAATTTAGCTACTCATACATCTCAGTCCTACTCAGCCCCTTCTGTGAAATATTATATTGATTTGTTTTTTGGGTTTTTTTTTCCTCTGTGCTTCTTAAGGCATGAATTGATTATGATTCCCTGCCTCTGGTATCTGGTCTCTGAAGTTTCACAGCTTTTCATGAGCATGTATATTATCAGCTGTGAGGTACATGCTCATTGCAAGGAGATGCATGAAGTGGGTGGGAGGATTTTTAGCTGATTTTTCCACTGATTTGCAGAACTCACAGGTTTCTTTTTGAACTACCTGATCTTTCATGACTCTTCATTCAAACTGTGAAGAATATTTGCACCTCTTTTTGCTTTTACCCATTTTCAAACACATGCTAATAAATACATTTATATCTATCTAGAAGGTTCCAGAGCACTGCATTAAGAACAAAGCATCAATATAATCTTCTGCTATTTGTAACATAAATATAACGTTTTGAACTCAAAGAATTTCCTCACAGAACATTTCTTTGTCAAACATGATGTTTTGATGAATTGAAAACTTTTGCAAAGACCTGTCATTTCCTTCAAAACTGAGAGGAGATGCTGTCAATAGTGATGCTTCCTAGGGGTTTTCATTTTTTGTTTTCCATTTTCCTACTCTTTCTCTAGCCATCTTTTCTTGTTGCCTGGCAGGGATATTAGACAGCCATGTTTAACCTTTCTGGCTTACTGTGTCCATACTCTGGATTTCTCTGCTCCTTGGGATGTCCCTATGACCAAATGGCTCATTAGATTGGCTGTTTAATTGCCCTGGTCCTTCAGACTTGTGAGCCAGGCCATGTCTCTTTAATCAGGCTGGATCCTCCATCCTCAAAGTGATTGTACTGGGGCTGGCCTGGCTCATGAGTTTGCCTGTTGGTAGGACTTGGGGTTTTTATCTGCTGATGCAGCTTGTGAATGCGATGCCTGGATATTCGGTCATTAGAAGGCAGGGGAGCTGGCTGGCCCCAAAGATGTCTGTGATTATGGGGGAAGGGAAAAACAACAGTTTTCTTCTGTGGCAAAACTTAGAGTTGGTAATTTGTTTTTACAATCTTAGGGTTATTTGGTTGGTTTTAAGATTAAGCAACAAGATTTATAAATACAGAGTGTCAGACTTGTCTACAGATGGGTCTAGTCAGCTGCCTCGTTGGATGCTGCCCTGGTGGTGTTGGTGCTACCAGCTTCCTATGCTACCACCTCAAAAGTGGGAAAAGAATTTCTTTTGAAGATCTGCAGGAGTCTCTGTGCAAATGATAAATGCTTATAGGAGCTTGTAATGGAAATCACTCAAAAAATTTGAATCACATCTTAATTTTGTTTCTTGAAGAAATGCAAAATACAATCACTATATCAAGCTGAAAACTGTATTTCTATAGTATAGAAATATAGTATAGTAGTATCAAATCAATGCTGCAGATTGAAGACCAGTCTAAATTAGCATGGCTGCACTCACCTAATTGAAGCCATATTGACTTACACTAGCTACAAATCAGTCCTGCAAAAAAGACATTTAGTAGAAAATATGTAATACCTAAAGCTGAGTGCATATGTGAAAAAAAAGAGACATGTACCCATCAAAGTGCTTTGTCATTTACCATGCTTGTGTGAATGTCAAAATGTTAGCCACTAGGCTTATATCAGGAACTCTTCTTCATTAATTTTCAAACACATGTCTAGTAAAAGACCTGCCTGATTGATCCAATTTTTTTTGTAAGTGTTGGACTGGCAACATGAGAATATCTATTTCTTGGTGTACTGTTCTCATGTTTTAGCTTAACAGTAAAATATTTTCTTGTTCCTCTGAACTACAAGTACGTATCACTGACAATGACAAGATACAGGGCTACTCCAATATGATATTTCTCGCCTTTCTGGGTGCATGTAGCAATGGCCTTTGCCATAATAATTGAAACATATCTGATGTGAGAGTCTTAAAGGTTCTTCTCATTCATTGAAGAAAAGACAATTTGGAAAACCTTTAAATCTGAGCCAAGGCTCATGGTGAATGAGGGATATTAGTTAGGAAAATATAAAGGATTTGAGATCCTGCTATTCATTCCTATCACTGGATTTAAAAAAATACAATGGACACTTATATCAAAGGTTCTCAACAGAAACAGCAGTGAATTAAATATAAAAGTTCATTGTGAAGATGGTCATACTAAGATAGGTTAACTTGCTTGCTTGGCAGGTGGCTTACATGTAGAAGGAGTGGTAGATTATATTGTCCTCTTTACAAGTTGCTTTCATTCCTCACAACCTGGTAACATTTAAGTTCAGGTTGCAGAGGCCTCTTGTAATGATAATTATTTCGCTTTGGGCATACTTGGTGCATTTGTTGGCTGCATAACAAATGCTCATTTCCATTAATTTATCTTCAGACTCCATGCTGTCAGCTTAATGGAGAATGGGAAGCTTAAAGATCCTATTTATTTCAACTCTTATGAGAAAAGTACAGATCTGACTTGCATTATATTAACATTGATATGTAGTAGAGGAAGGGTCAGTTTTCAATTATTCCATTGCCAGCATTCAAGTGGATAATCTCAAGTGCTTAGTTTTGTTTGTAAAGTACTTGAATGTTTGGGATCTTTTAAATAAAAGGAATTTTATTTTTCAAGCATGAACATTTCTCAAATGAAATTGCAGTTAATTGGAGCTGTAATTGCTTTAGATGAACATCATTACAATGTTTAGAAAGTAGTTTTGAGGTTTCTTTTCTCAAATGGCTTTGAAATAAAACCTGCAGCCTTTTTTATTCTATATTTTAATAAGGTTCAAAACAGTGGATTTAATTCAGATTTAATAATTTAAAAGTATTCTAGTATTTTAACTTATTAAAACATTGAAGTCTTGAATGAAAGAAGGAAATTTAGGGAGGTTACCAACAGTGTCAACACTATACAAGCATGTTTTAATGAAATATGTCAATAATATAATGTCTTGATGCCTTTTTTTTGGCAGTGAGACAGCTTTTTTTGCACCCCATAGTTGGGATCTAACATGCTACTAATGATATTGTGTCATCTGCAGATGTAATTAAGAATTTCCATGAAACTTATTTTTTATTTTTAAGAGGAACTATTTGCACAGATCTGCTTCATCTCCCACATACCCATGAGACACTCGGTGTTTTACTGACAGCTCAAAAGGAAGTCGAGTACATATCCATGTGTCTTAGGTTTGTGCTTCTCAGGTGGCTGTCTAGGAAATCAGTGGGACTGTGAAAGCAGGGTAACAGTGTGTCCTTGGTAGATTACAAAAATGCGAGTTACGGTCGCACCAGTAAAGCCTGCTCTTTGAGTTTTTTGTCGTGGTAGAGCTACACGTCTGTTTGTGTATCGCTGCCTGTGGCTTCAGCTCTTTTTCAAGGTGCAACGAGGGTCTGCAGCAGCCAGAGTGGATCTCTGGGGAAGGGGCTGTGGTGACTGCTCAGTCCATCTGGCTTCTGCAAGAGCACCTGTCCCAGGAGCACAGCCAGGGCACCAATGTTTATTGCACAGCCAGTGCAAATCTTTATTTTCAGTAAATGCTCAAGTGACTTGGGGTGACCTGGAGGCTGTTAATATCACCATGTCAGGATATAATTTCTAGCTCCCTCTCCATCTCTTTCTTTGTCAGAATTTGGCCACTCCCTCTCCCCTCTTCCCTACACATGGTGTTTAAGTGCTACTAGCCAAAATCGTATTTTGTGTTGGTGTACAATGTGCCAGCAGTCTGATTCAAACAATCAACCAAACATACAGTCTGAAGCATACTGATGCCAAAATTTATTTGGTAATCAAATCCAAATACATCCTTTCATACCATTTCCCGTACTGTTCTGTAAAAAAACAAAGCAGTCTTGGAATTTTGTTATGTTTATTTTTGGAATGAACTCAGAATCTGAAATGCAGAGAGTTACTCGTTAAAAAAAAAAAAAAAAAAAAAAAAAAAAAAAAAAAAAAAAAAAAGTGAGAAATAATAACCTTACCAATGTTCTTCCTATGCCGTTAATGTGATCAAAATAGGTCTCTGTGCTTCAATGCTAAAAGAGGTAAATATACATCACCAAGAGTGAAGCAGTAAATTCATGCTTTCTCTAAGATTGACACAACTGTCTGTAATTTTTACATCTGGAAAGTCTCCTGTTAGAGATGCAAAACATATCAAAGACGGATTTTTCTAGTGTAAACTGTAATCATTCCATGAATGAAAAGGTATATTATTTTCCAGTACCGATGCATTTGCATTTCTACTATAAGAATGTAGATAAATTATGTTTTTTGTCAACCTTCATGGCAGAATTTCTAAGTGTTGATCTTAATTGGGGCACCAGTTACTTTTTTTTATCAGTTCTTAGCTCAAATACTGATAGAGAAGCTGTTCAAAATACAGCTGTAAAAATAAAGGTTTAACTAATGTAATTTTTGGTATTACTTAGGGGAAGATGACAATGAAAATAAACAAGTTCCATAATAAATCTCTGCTGTAGGAATATCAGAAGGACATGTTGGTAAAAAAAAAAAATGCAGCAAAGCCTTTTCTGAGGTACTGGTCTTATAGTTACAAACTCCTTGGCACAGCTGCTCTTGATATATATTATGGAGCTGAAGAAAAAAGAGTAGCATTTTATTAGACACTCTCGAGTATATAATATCTTTATTACATATTAGTTTATTGCAAGGCAGTGTCTTTTATTTAAGGGGTATATAAGCTACTTTTAGTGTGTTCTTGAGAAAATCAATAATATTGTCTTGATTATTTCTTGACTTGAATTAATTTTTTATATATAAGGAGTAGTCCCCATGAAGTCAGAAGAAAACTGTTGGTAGAGTCACAAATTAAAAATATTGAACTCCCTTCTCTCCAGGAAAATCCTTTGCCTTCTATATACTCTGGGTTATGTTTTTTTTCTAAGTAAGGTGTAGTGGTTTTAGTTCCCCATTCTCACACGACACCAGTTTAATGTAGTGGGTTGAGCATTTTGGCCTAACACTAGTGTACCCACTAAACTAATTTACTCATTTTCTGCTTTGAGATAAGGATTAGATGAAATGAAAAGCAGGCTCAAAACCTTAAAAGTTATAGACAGTTTTATTAACAGAACTAAAAGAAAAATAAGAACCAGAAAAAAACCCTCCTCATTGCAGGGAAAAAAATCACTTTTCAACCCAGGACAGTAAGAAAACAGGCTGCAAACCTATCTATGAAGAGCCTTTCAGTGAACTTTTAAAATAAATATTACCTCTAGAGGAAATCTGGTGAGATTTGAAAGAAATGTGTGTTCAAAGTGTGCAAAGACTGACAAATTTGACTTCTTTGTGCTCCTCTTGATGTCTCAGTCTCTTAGTGTCTTGGATTAGTTTCCTCCTCCCTGCCACATTTCTCTCAGGGTGGACAGGACTTGGAAGCTGCTTTAGAGGCCAAACTAATTTCCTTGTGAGTAACCTGCTGGGATGTTCTGCAGGTCATGAGGTTTCCTGTTGCAGAAGTTGTCTACTTCCCATACTCACCTAACTTGACACTGATAGGATTTCTTTTTGTTTAAATAATTTTCTTACTATGATGCTCTGCAGAAGTATCACACAATTACTCTCATTTTCTTCACCACAGAGACAATAAACGTTTGTTATGGTTTACTCTGGCAGGCAGCTGAACAGCACACAGCTGTTAAATCACTATCCCACCCTCAATGGGATGGAGAGGGGCAATGAAAAAAACCCAGCAACAATTGTAGGTTGAAGTAAAGCCAGTTTAATTGTGCGAAAAGGGAAGGGATAATAATGATATAGGAATTAGAACATACAAACAAGCGTTACGCAAAACGATCGCTCACTTCTTGCAAAATATGCTCAACCAGTTTCAAAGTGCCCCTGACCAGCTTTTCCCTACTTTATATACTAAGCATCTTGACATATGCTACGGAATATCCCTTGGGTCAGCTGGGGGTTGGTTGTCCTGCCTGTGTCCCCTCCCAACTCCTTGTGCACCCCCAGCCTGCTCACTGGTGGCATGGTGTGAGAAGCAGAAAAGCTCCTGACTCTGTGCAAGCACTGCTCAGAGGTGACTAAAACATCCCTGTGTTATCAACAATATTCTCATCCTAATTCTGAAACATAGCACTATACCAGATATTAGAAAGAAAATTAGCTCTATCCCAGCTGAAACCAGGACATTTAAAAAAATTTTTTTCCAGCTTTCAGAGGTGTAGCTTATTGCTCTACCAGCTGCAGCAAATAGAAACTGTAAGAAAAAGGAGGTTACTATTAGTCTTAAATAAGCATTTAGCTTAATGAGTTAGTTACTGTACATTAATTGAATTTAAATATCTTATTGAGAGGCTCTTTCTAAGATTTTTCCATGCCATCTGGTTAGCTTGTTTTAAGTGACAAAGGAAATAATTGCATTTCTATTAAGTATATTTTAATGGGCATTTTTCAATGTGCCGTGAAAGAATAGAGATTTTACTAACTAAGAGTAATTATTTGCATTGGGAGCTTATGTACAGACTACTGTAGTAACTCATCTCTGGAACTGTGTCATGCAGACAAGAACAGAATACAGCATCTTCTTGTGTTGTGACAGCCTTAGAATGAAAACCAGAGACCCAACATGTATCTTCTAAAGCAAATTTCACATTTCTTCCTCCTGTTGCTTCTGCTTAGTAAAACTGAGTCTGCCTTGCAAGGCTACAGCCTGTGAATTTCTCATCAAGAGATCTACAACAGTGGAATATTAGAATAGGATCATTCTGGAGGCAGAGTAGACTAACTGGCCATTTCAACATTTCCATCTCCCAGTGTTGCTACTACAATTCACCTATACATTGCCACAGATTCACTTCTCTTTATACATGGGACATCTCTATCTCCCAGGATGTAATAAAACCAGGGGTTCCACAAAAGAAGGAAACCTATTTTCTTTTTAAATTAGGTTACATAACGTGCAGCTGAGAAAAAAATAACTGAAATAATAGCAGTATTTAGTGAAACATTCTCTGCTGTGTGTTTAGTGCTCTATGAAGTCTAGTGAAAAAGGAATTTTTTTCTATAGTGGGGAAAAGGAAAAGTCTTCTGGAAATCATACTTCTGCTTTTGTCAAAGCATGGATCTGCTTGCCATCAGACAAGTATCACATTAATTTTCACAAAAATAATCTTTTCAGCTTGGATTTAAACACAGTTTAGCCACATCAATGCTCATTCAGTGAAGTGCTGAGTGATTTAAAGAAAATGTACCAGTTGTACCTGGTAATTAGGAAAAATGTTATTACCTGTCTTTCTGGGCCACCTTGGTCTGCAGCCACAGATATTATGGTCAAGCTTTACAGGGAACAAATGACAGAAGTTAGATGCTGTCCCCAGAGGAAGATTTATTCCCTGCTCAAGCCATGAGGGTGCCATAGGCAATGCACAGAGTTGATGTGCAGTCTGCTGCTTTCTGTGGCCAGGTGGGAGCTGAGTAGTTTCTGTGACAACTGCTACCTTTCACTAGTGGAGGGATAATGGTAACACAGCACCTAAAGGAATTTGCCTTTTATACTGTTCAGAAAGAAGAGTAGAAAGAAAAGGTGAGAGAATTTTATAGAGATTTCAGTACCATGACTGGCCAAAGAGAAGGGTTTTCCAGTTGCAAGGAACACTGGGGTGTTGTGTTAGGTTTGGGTCACACTGGCTCTATCTAATTTACATGTGCTCCTTATAAGACTTACTTGGATTTTAAGACTTGCTGTTTAAATGTGTTTATTGAAAGTCAAACCCTTCCAAAAGTCAACAGGCAGCTCCATAACATGTTTAGAATATTTTATCTGACAAGAAGCAAGTTCAGATAAGAGTAGGCAGAAAATAATGAAAGCCCTCAAAATCCACATTGTTTAGCAACTGGATAATTATATAATTACAGATTCGACGGCAGAGTGCTTAACAGCCAGCATGATTGTCTCATAAAATCTCCATGCAGGGGGCTCTGCTGAACTGAATGTGCCTTCTTAAACCCATTTGAATACTCTTTGCTTTTCATTCTTCTATGTGCAGGTAGTAGAACCATTTTGGTAGAAAAGGAAGACTTTAGCACCAATTTCTTAAGGCACAGTTTGAATAATTGTGAATTAATACTAGATTCATAAGCTATAGTTTCAATATAGTTGTAAAGAAATAATAGTTCTCTAAGCAACGTATGAACCACAAAGATGCCAGAACACAAAACACAGAAATAAACTTTGTAATGAAAAGTATATTGTGTGAACCACAGGACTTATTTCCATTCATTCATCTTTTTTTTTCCCCATTATTTGTCACTTCTCTCCTTGAATGCTCCTCCTTTTAGCCTCACGATCCCTATTTTCAGAATGCTAAAGGCAGCAGAACTATTGCAGTTAGAGCATAGTAGCAAATCATCTATCAAATAATCTTATCCAGGCATCTTAAAATACATTTTTCTGCCTGACCTCCCACTCTTCCTCCTTTAAAGAGGGCAAAAAAAGCCTCAGAGCTCTCACTTCAATTGCACCAGTTCCCTCTACTCTGCTTATTAGTTTCAGGGGGCTCTGAATTTCCACCAATGAATCAGACTGGCTGGCTTTTCTTTAGCCTCGGTCATGCAGCTGTCACACTGTAATTGCAAAGACTTCAAACTGAAGAGAAGACAGTGAAGCAGCTGCAAAGGTGATTCTCTACAGGGCAAGAAAAAAAGTGTGCTCTTACTTCTAATTAAACTAACCAGGTGAAGAAAAGACAGTATGCAAATGCCAGGTTAAGGAGAAAGCCTGAGCAGAAGGAAACCTCTCTAACTCCTGTAAATTAGCCACAAAACCAGCTGGATTGCCTGTTTGAGTACTCAATCTACTGATAAATTTGGAGGTTGGTTATCTAGGCAGAGACAAGAAAGGAGGTTAGGAAATATTCCAATAGGAACTTAGGGGCCAAGCCTCTGAGGACTGGTACCAAGAAAAGTGGTGCTTGTTTCTATTTAAGAACACACTAATTTTTATCTTGAATCAGTTTTCAAGGGCTAGGATTACTTATTATGTCCTATTCTTGGACCTGTGTTTTTATCAACTCAGTATGACTGCAGCTGGGAATTGGGACCAATTTTTTTAGGTCACAGCAGCCCAGTAAGTCCTTTTTGTAATCATTGGTATTATTATTACAGATTATTATTTTGTTTTTATTTCAGATGTTGTTAATTCCTATTAAACTGCAGTTCAGAAGCCTATATTTTCCCACAGCACCTATAACCCCTAGAGAGCATGTAGAGCTCACAGCAGCAGCCAGCAGTGCTTGTTTCTTGTGCATCCCCCTCAGGGAAGGCAATGCTGGTACACCTCCTGTCTTCCTAGGAAATGATTTCCCCTGCAGCAGAAAGGAGCTGTGCTAGAGATGGGAAGTGTAATTTGTAGCATGCTAAGCCATCTTCACTTGATATTGCCCTAGATATGGAATTGTTTCTGCAAGTCCACATCATTTTGAAATGGGAATTTAGGTAAGTGCTTAGTTCTTAGAAGAACTCAGCAGATATGTGCCATGTATGTCTATGTGAAGTGAAATGTGACAACTAGAAAGAGTATAAGAAGGAGAGTAAGAATGAGCAAGCAAAACAGCTCTTAGAATCAGGCTCTTTGATGACTTTAGAAACACGTCAGTGGCAACTCTGCAGCTGAAAAATAGCGGGACTCGGCAATGGCACCCTAAAGTGGTTGCGTGTACCCCAGAACACTGATGTTAGCTCACCAAAGTGCTTGGCTTAAGGACTTCCAAGGTCTTGACATAGCAAAGCCATGTTATGCTGCATGGCCTGCACTGGAGTCTTGAGGTAGTAATAATATAAGGAAAACAAGAACCAGAGATACTTAAATCAGAATGGTCTGAAGAACTTTACATGTTAATCAAAGACTGTCATATCCAAAGGAGGCAAAAATACTTAGAGACAAAGAGAAGACTAAGGAAAAGGAGCCTTGTGTGAGCAGATAGCTTCTTGTGGGCTCTGTTTTTCCCTCCCTCCCTCCACCATAGGTTGTGGGTGGCTGTGCTTTGAAGTTCTGTGGTCGCCTCAGTAAGCTCAGAAAATGTGCCAGGCACCTGTGGTGTGCTTCAGAACAGACAGTCAGATAAGCCTGAATTATCTCAAGGAAAAAGAATCATGAGATGTGAAGGATAAATGCTCAAAATACAGCTATAGAGCAATGGATTCAGAAGGCAGAAGGTGACATGAGTGTCAAAAGATCTTGAAAATTTCCACATGGAAAAAAAGTAAAGACAAGAAATCCTGCTACACATTAACCATTTTTAATGAGGGAATCTTTAGATGAGGTCTGAGGTATCCTGAAAGGAAGCACAAAGATAATTACGTTAGGTGACTTTTAGCAGTTGCAATCAATAATTGCTTTATATAACACTTGTGAAACTCACAGTGAAATACTGAACTACTCATGCCATCAGGATTAATAAAAAACCCACTTACAATGGACCTTCCTGGCTGGAGTACCTTAATTGAAGTCCATTTAAAAATCTATCTAGGAGTCCTTAGTTCTAAATTAAAGACTTTCTTCGCTAGTCTGGGTGCTTCTTGCTGCCACATGCCAGAGGCATTTTACATTTGCCTAGGTGATAATGTGCCCATTGTAATGAATATTCAATCATGCAGTGAACCGCTTGGCACTTGAATTTTTTTTTCTAGAATACTGTCAAGTCAGCCAGCTAGAAGGGGCAACAGGTTATTTTCAACAGCTGGCAAGTTCTGGCAATAAACAAATAGTCCTGTTTTATTTACAGATTTTCCTGATTTATTTACATATTTTCATTTTGTTGTCTTTTACTGATTTATACAGGATGGATTCTATTTACAGTCTCCAGAGGTAATAGTACCAAATAAAAAGGATGTGCTTCTATAAAGAGATAGAAGAGCTATATTACAACACCTTGAAACGTGCTGTATTCCATTGAGCATATATGAATGAGACTTGAATATGAGGACAGGGGGAGAGTGAGGCATCTCTCTTTCTGTCTGTACCTGCATATAAAGCCACATGTGTTGCTCTACATATGAAAATGTGATTGCAACAAAATCAAGGCTTTGATGTATTTTTTATTGAATTAGAAGAAAAACATGACCGCATTTTTTGCAATGGGAATATTTCAAAAAGGAGGTGAAAAATCCTTGGAAGGGAATATCTGAGTGATGGATAGACAAGAAGAAATAGAAATGGATAGAATAAAGCTGGTCACCCTTAGATACTAGACACGCTATTTTATGATGTATGATTTCATCCAGGACACAGGCGATTTGCCATGGGTAGCCATTTCAGAAACATCATCCTGCAGGACCCAAGTTCTGCTCACCTCATCCTCTGAAATAATTCTACTCCAAAACAAGATCTCTTGCAGTCTGACTTGGCCCTTGAAAGGCTGGACATATTTTTTTCTGCATTTGAAAGTAAAACTGTAAACATTGCAGTCACAAAACTGGCAACAAGAATGGTTATTGTTTCCTCCTTATCATCAGAAATCACATCTGGATTGTTTGCAATTAAAACAGACTTGTGGATACAATTACAAATTCTGGCTTAGAGAAGCAGCCAGTGCATGCCAGGGACTTTCAGTGGTGCTATTTGGTTATACAGATGCAGCCAGCAAGTGCAAGACTGAGGTGTTGGGGTGGGATGGGGCAGTGAGCTGGGCAGGCAGGAACTGGGAAAGGAGCGTGACACTACTGCTGGGGAGATGATATTAAAAAGTTCTCTAAGGGAGAGGTGCACAATGCCATCACTCCTGGTCCTCTCCTCCTCAGCTCCTATCAAGCAGCTCTTCCTGAGCCAATGGACAGGGTTATATTTTCTGCCCTCCACCTCCCTGATAAACCTAATACACAGCACTAAAATGTGGCCTCCCCTCTCCTTTCCCTCTCCACAGAGGACTAGTGACTGGTTTCCTGCAGCTGCCAACTGTTGCTGTGCTCTCTGGCTCATCCCCGTCTCCTCCTGCTGCATAAGATAGCCTTGAAATCTTGCCACAAAGAGGGGTTTTCAGATGATGTGTGGTCATCTCTTTCAAGGACTGAAAGCAAAGAGCAGTTATGATTAATGGGATACTTTGAGCTGGATGTAGGACCCAGAGGTTGCTGGATCAGGAAGGATGGCATTAGAAAACAACCCAAAATAGAATCATGTTTTCTGCTGTGCTGTATGTGAATATGTGGAGCAGAGAAGCCATTTTCACCTTCCTACTCTGGAAGCCAGATGAATGCCAGTTCAACATTTGACACAATTTTAAGTATCCTGGGATCCTGAAAATACAGGACCTAGAGCTAGATGTGCATGCTGTGTGTTCACCAGCCAGCCGGTTGTTTCCAGCTGGCTGCTCTAGCACTTTCCCCAGCACATGCCTTACCCCAGCACTAAAAACATGCTGCATTATAGCCAGGTAGCATTGCTTTAGCTGCTCATAAGTTCTATTGGATTTCCCAGTAGGGATGTACCACAGGAGCAGCTCAGTGTGGCTGAGGAAGTTGTTGTCCAGGCTTCTGGCTTTCTGTGCCATGGGACAATGGAGGCAGAGTGAGCAGAAACTTGAAATGCGGCACATCCAAAGGAGAAGCTGCCAAATGTCTACCTGTGCCTCTAGTGAGGAAAAAGGAGACTTTTAGAAGGGGAAAATATTTGGTATTCAAAGATCAACTTTGCCTGCTAAGCAAGTATCTCTGTACTTTTCATTTAGCTTAATGACACCCAGGAAAGGCTGGCAAGCTTCTTTCTCCAACTTACTGAAGCATTAAGCTGGCATGTGGGAGTATTGGCTCTGGCAGGCATTGTGCGCTGTTTCATTTGTGAGTGAAAGAGGCTGTCTGCATTTTGAGGCATCACAGTGAAAACTATACTCAATTTGTGGCAGAATAATAAGGTGATCTATTGTACTGCTTATGGAAGTAGAAAATGAGCTCAGCTCTAGGTGTATAATTTTCTACCGTGGAAGCAACAGAAATATCAGTAACATACAGATGCTCACACGTGCCGTGTCCCTCATATCTGAGCACACACCTGTACTGGGAGGGGAAACACTAATCTTTGACATCATGGCCTTTAGCTGTGTGGGCCCTCAGCCTCTGGAGCAGAGATTCTTGTGAGGTGTCAAAGGTCGTGGTGCAGAGTTTATTTTGAAAGCTTGCTCCATCTAAATTTCTGTTATAGGGACCACAAAAACATTTTTCTTTTCTTCATGGAAATAAAACAAACAAGAGGCCTGGGTAGTCATGTTAAGACATCTGGATGTTTTAACATCTGTAATACAGTTGTCCAAGCCTATGCTCTACCTATATTCCTCTAAATAGTAGGAAGTGCCATTGCTCAGGCTGTGATCTTAGCAGTCAGTCAATGCTGAGCAGAAAAATGCAGTTATTGTTATAACAGGTTATGGGAAGGAATATGAGAAGATACTCCTTTACACAATAAAAAGTAACACAAATTTTCTGCAACAAAGGGAGCAAAATATGTTTTAGAGGTGAAGAAAAAAGGTGTGTAGCTGGCAACATTTGAATGTTTTATCTTCAAATACACCGATCCAAGTTTGACTGATCACTCTGATATGCAGAAAGAGCTGCAGATCTGAGCTCAAACACGGCTGTCTTATTTCTCTGCCTACACTGTAATAATGTCTTTTTGGACAAAGTGATGCTCAGTTTAGAAAATTGCAAAAGAGAGAGATGGGGAAAGAAATGAACAATGAACCAGTTTAAAAACTGTGTGAAAGTAATGCTTATGTCTTCTCTGTGACATAAGCTAATGGCTCTGCCTGATGTAATGGGGCAGAAGTTGTCATCTTGAATTTAAAGAATCAGAGCAGTGAAAGTAAAAAAAAACAACAAACATACAGTATCAATAGCTAGAAAAATCTCCCTAAATTTCTGCTGGTAGTTAGCAGAATTTTGAAGAGTGAATAAAATTAATCTTGAGACAAAAAGAAGGAACTCTGGGCAGTAATATAAAATCATACTGGTAAATATTTGATGAAACAGGGGTATAAATTACTGAGAACCAGAGCTCTGCAACCCAGTATTCAGATGCCCAAAATAATTAAATTTTCTGATTTCCACCAAACATGGCTTTCACCACAATCTTTCACCGTCACTGAGGATTCAGAAGGGTCAAACTCCTTTAAGTCAGTAGTGCTTTCTCAATGCAAATAAAACAAATCCTGCTGGTCTGTGTAAGGAGAAGCATGGCCAGGAAACCCAGAGGATTTACAGTTTGCTTTTCTCTAGTACTCTTGAAGCCGTACTTGAAGACTGTCCAAATCTGGGTTTCCAATTAAAAAGGGACATTGAGAAACGTGACAAGTTCTGGATAGGTTATTCAGAGAGGGACCAGAATGTCAGGAACCTCAAGCTCATGATGTCTGAGGAGACAAAAGGGAGCTGGCTGCCTGGGAAGAAAAGGAAGCTAAGAAGCTATGTGACAGCCTGCATATGTCTGGATGCCAAAGATGGCAAAGACAAACTTGTCTCAGTGGCAGCAGATTGCACAAAAACAATCCACAGACTGAGGATTTACAGCTTCAATGATTGGGTCATAAAAAAAACCTTTTACACATGTAGGGGGATGGTGGAGGATTTCAAAAGTCAGCTATATCAAGACTTGACTGACCTGATTTCATATTGGTGATAGCACCGAGGCTTCTTCAGGTTATCTCTGTAATGAATGTGAGATGAGAAATCCCTGTGGCACAGATTCTGCTGCACACTGGGAATGCCTGAGGCTGCAATGACATCTGTGTCAGGTACCCTCACTGAGAGGGGAAAGCAGCCACACGTTTTCCATTATAAGGTCATTATAATATGTAAGCCCATTAAAGCCATCAGGACATGGCTTTCTGATATAAGTTCTCAAATCCCAGCAATTCTGTCAGAGGACATGTATTTGCTTTACTTTGCCAGCCTTCTTTTCTTGCTTCCTTTGTATATATGAAACTTTCACCAAAACACTATTAATGGGGAATTTTTCTTTTAAAGAGTTAAATTTTAATACAAAGCAATTCCCTTGGATTTCAGCAAAAGTATGGGAAACATCCAGTTAGAAATCCTAATAATTCTGTTTCTGAGGTGCTGATATCAGAAGACATCTTGCTTCATTCTCACTGACAATAATAAACTTTCAGATTTTTAAATATTTTATTTGATGCAGTTCTATGCTATCATGCTACATGGTGAGAATTGTTTGTAATTGTTTGCAAGCTGACTGAGTGGCTGAATTTGTGATGAGAACCCATTCATAATTTACAACATTGAAAAAGGAAAAAGACTAACTTTGCATTAATTTCCCTATTTCTATTACATAGATTCAGTGAGACCTAATTAAAACCCTATTAGATTAGAAAGCAAGAAACTGAACATGAATTTGGAAGATTTTGGCACATATAGTCCAATATTTCTTAAACGGCTGCATTATGGATTTCAATGGGACATTAATTATGTAGGGAAATTAACTTCCAGAAGTAATTAACATAATCACTCTTTGAAAAATTTAACCAGGAGTCTAATCACTAAATTATTTCACACAAATACTCAGTGTATGATGAAGACCAGGGAATTGAATGGCTTGGGGGGTCCCCTCCCTGAGAGCTGACATTGAAACCAGTGAAGGATATGAAGGAGCACTTTCTGCCTCCATTGTGTAAGTGTTCTGTCTCCTTTTCTGTACTGACTTAGAGACCCTCAGTGCTTACAGTCCCCTTAGCAGGAAGCTGAAACTTGCCAACAATTAAACTACATAGCAGGCTGTCTTAATGTGATTCATGATGGTTATCTGAATCTCAGCTCAATTTAAATAATTTTTAACCTGGCTACTTTCTTTTTAGTGCACGAAGACATATGTAATCACCTGAGTTTTAAAAAACAAGACATACAGTGTCTTGCCCTCATTTTGTACCTTTGCATTTTCTGATGTGAAATGGAGGTCTCCTGTGGGAGGCATTGCAGCAGTGGCAAACTGTTGGATTCATCCCCTCTACTTTGCTCCTATCACCATGGGATGAAAGGAGTGAAGGAATAGATGGTGGTGTCAGACTTGCAGCAGTTCCTGTGTCATCTTATATTCCTCTCTTCCGGAAAAGAACTAATCAAACCAAAGGAGTGTCACAGGATAACTGCTTTTTATTTATTTAGACTCCTGCTCTGGTGGTAGCTTTTTTAGAAGCTCTCAGAGATGCAGGATTGCTCTATGTAATAATTTTATTTATAAACCTTGTCATGCACAGGCACTATATATCTCTGCTATCTTGTTTAAATGCACATACTGAGTCGAATATGGGCTTCTGGGGAGAAAAAAAAAAACAACAGAAAAGCAGAATAGCAAGACAATAGTTTCAGGTGAGTCATCTCTAAATAACCATGTAGGTGAGGTAGCAAAATACTGGAACTGCCAAAATAAAGGGGTCACTGAGGAGCTCTTGCTGATTACAGTGGTTTTCTGAATGAGGCTTGAAAGCCTGAGCAAGTCCTGGATGTAGGTAGCTCTGGGAAGAGGACATGATGTGGAGTTGGCAGGAAATTGCTTATGATGGGTTCAAATAAAGATGAATTGGAGAGGAGCACCTGAGGCAGCTGGCTCAGTTCTGCTTTGAGAGGAGACCAAACCATAAGAAAGGCGGGTTTCTGCAGAGATGTAGTTAAAGTCACCTCTCAAAAATTGTGGGGAACAGTTGAATGGCTTTCTGGCTATATCTGGAGCCAAAAGTGTATTATGGGGGACTGAGATTTTATTATATGGACTACATCAAATAACTCACAGATTTGAACATTCACCTTCCATGTGACCCTTTAAACCTAAACCCGTGTTATGAAGGTAGAAAAGCTTGAATATGAAGGCTTCCTATTTTGTGTATTTTGTTAGCAAAAATAGAATGAGTAAAAACCATAAATTAAACATGCAAACTATGTGAACTAATATCATAACACAATAAGAGACTAATTAGCAAACTGTTTAAGCTGACCTGATTAAACTAAAGATTTTTAATGTGTTTCATACCATAAACTGGAAAACCAGAGGTCATGTTTACTTATCATTCTGTCAGATCCAGCATTAACTTAACTTACTCACAATGATGGTATCAGATTATTTGTATTCTGGCAGGTATTTTGTGTGTATATATGCATATACAAATATATACACAGAGTAATCTCTTGTAGAATAATTATAAAGATCACAGTGTTGATGGCGTATAATACAGAGTGCTCATCCCCTAAATTGTCAAAAAAAGGACAGTGTTTCATGACTGGCATATATAAGGATACATGAAATATTCTGATGTAGTTCAGGGTAACAAAGCAAAGACTCACCAGCAAAGAAGACACAAGCAGCAATTTCACAACAGCAACAATGTCTGCTGTGGCCTACAGGGTTTATTTACTTGTGAGTTTTTAGACAATGACATTATGATAAGGAGGGTTGAATTCCCAGGGTTGTCCTAGAATTCAGGTTTACTGAGTTTTTAAAGTAACATTGTGGCATACTGGATGTGAAAGGCAGTTGACTGCTTCACTTCTGGGCATACAGTGTCGTGCCCAGTGCAGGGTCTTTTTTTTGTGCCAGTCATTACGAGGTGCTGGCAAAACCATTTGCTTCAAAGTGGCTTTGGAGTACAAGATGGACCTTTGAATATGCACATTTTTTTTTTTTTTTCAGTGACATAGAGAAAAAAACTAAGGAATTTGAGGGTCAAAACTAGAATATCCAGTGAAAATATCTGGAGCCTCTAACGCCACTGAACTGTGTGGTTTTGTTTGTTTTCTTGCTCTCATCTGTTCAGTAGTCCAGGGCTGTATTTCATCTGCTGTTGGCTCAGTGAGCAAGGGAGTGCCAAGATGTACTGTCTCTCTTCACTAAAGAGGGAGGTGCAATGCCTCTGCCAGAAGTATGCAATCTAAGTGACAGTACAGAATGAATGTGGTCTAGTGCAACTCCCATCACTCAGCATGGCAACAGGTCTAATCCAAAGCATTTTTGAGGGAAAAAAAACCAAAGAAATTCTGAAAGTAGTAAACTTTCAATGGAAAATTTCACTTACCTGAAACACTATTTTCTGCTGATATCCACCTGACTTTAATCAGAGTAAATCTTCCTTGAGGGAAAAGTCTAGCAAGGCACTACTTCAAGATTCCCGCAATCCATTCACGGGTCTGAGGTAAGGTAACCAGTGATGCCTGGAATACCACAGGAGCCCATTGTTATGCTATGCAGCCATCACCCCTCTGACTGCAGTGTGTACATATGCAAAACCTAGTACTATGCAAGAATAGGCATAGCCCTACACAGGTTTTAGAGATATATTTTGATCTATATAATTTCCATTACAAGGCCATTTAGTATTTTAGGAGCCTATTATGCAAATTACTATTCATATAATGAATTACCAAATAATAGAATACATTTTTTACTCTGTTTTAATGAATGGGTAATTATCCAGGAGCAGGGCAGGAAATTCAAAGCCACTGAAAGAATGGATCAAATGGAATCTGTAACAAGACGTAGTAACTTTCCTCCAGGCTCTTCTCCACTGGGATTGTTCTAGCTTTGTGTATTTTATATTTTTGGATATGTCTTTTAAATATAGCTAGGTGAGGGTAGCCATGATTGTCTCTATTTGAGTTTGCATTTGGAAGGAGCCTGATTGCTTTCTACTATTGGATTTTGCTACATAAGGACTCTTGCTTTCTATTTTGAATTATTTTTTTTTCTTCTGCACCCATTCTGATAGGTATTGTGCCAATATGTATTATGAGTTACAGTTAGTTTCCACTCTTCTCTTCAGATGGTCTTTGGCCTTTAACAATACAAGCTGCATAGGTTTTCATAAGTTATTATTACTTAATGGAGTGTTTGGGGAAAGAATGGTCAGACAGTAAGTAGATGATTGTAACAAAGATTTTTGGGGTAAAAGTCAATAAATAATTTGATGGGCTGGATTGAATAGACAGTAGACACAGAAGTCTACTCATCTTAATTGTTTTGGATTTACCCATAGGAAGGAGGAAGATGTAACCCTTTATAATGCCTTAAGCAAAGAAGAGAGTTGTGTGTTACTGGCTGTTAATCCAGTCCCTTATGGAAAATTTGTGCCAGGGCAAGAACCTGTAGAATACATAGAGTATTGCTGCATGTTCCTAAAACATGCGGTAGATCTCTGGGTTTACTAGTTAATTGTTTTAACTGCCAACTTCCACAAATTACATAAATCTAAATGGTATTATAAATAAATATAGAAGGGGGACAGAGTCACCAGTTTTTTCCATTCAGAATTAATAGTGGACTCATAAAGCCCCAGGCACTATCTTTATGATGATTACTTAGGATTTCAGTGGTCCTGGGCTCAGGTAGTTGTGTGATGGTTTGATGTTGGCTGGATGCCCAGTGCCCACCAATGCTGCTCTATCACCACCCTTTTGAAGTGGACAAGGGAGAGAAAATATCACAAAAGGTTATTGGGTTGAGATAAGGGCAGGGAGAGATCATTTACCAATTACCATTGTGAGCAAAACAGGCTCATCTTGGGGAAATTAATTGAATTTATTACCAATTAAATCAGAGTAGGAAAATGAGAACTAAAAACAAATCTGAAAAACACCTTCCCTTCCACCTCTCCCTCTTTTCTGGGCTTAACTCTCTTCTTGATTCCCTACCTTCTTTCCCTGAGCAGCAGAGTGTGACAAGGAGTGGGGGTTGCAATCAGTTCATCACAGTTGTTTCTGCTGCTCCTCCCTCCTCATGGGGAAAACTCCTCACACTCTTCCCTTGTTTCAGCATGGGGTCACTGCCATGAAAGACAGTTCTCCAGAAACTTTTCCAAAGTGAATGCTTTCCAGAGGGTGCAGTTTTTCAGGAACAGACTGCCCCAGCATGCAGCCAGCAGAACCTGCTCCGGAATGGGCTCCTCTCTCCACAGGTCTCCTGCCAGGAATCTGCTCCAGCATGGGCTTCCCATGGGGTCACAGCCTCCTTTAGGGATCCATCTGCTCCAGTGTGGGGTCCTCCCTGGGCTGCAGGGGAATCTTTGGTGAGGTGCCAGAGGCACCTCCTCCCCCTCCTTCTGTGCTGACCTTGGTGTCTGCAGAACTGTTCTTCTACCATGTTCTCTCTCCTCTCTTCTCTGGACACAGTTTTGTTCTGCGCAAAACTTCTTTTTCCCTTCTTAAATGTTATCCCAGAGGAACTACTACCATTGCTGATGGGCCAAGACTTAGCCAGGGACAGGTCCATCCTGGAGCCAGTTGGCATTGGCTACTTTGGACATGGGGGGAGGTTTCTAACAGCTTCTCAGAAAAGTCACTCCTGTCACCCCCTCTGCCACCAAAACCTTGCCAGGCAAACCCAATACAAAGTGCTTGCCATACAATTAATGTTTCAAATGTTGTCCTTTCATCAAGCCCTCTTAAACATTTCTCTCAAGTCCATATATCTCCACTGACAGTAGTGTTTGCCTTTGCCTTGTGGATGGAGATTGAGAAGTGCAAGATTGTGGCATAAAGTTCCTTTTAGTCAAGACATTAAACAGAACTGACAGTTTTCCTGCAGTATTTGTTGCATTAGCTATACTTAGAAAGGGAAGAAGTGTAAATGTAGCAGTAAATTTATCTACTGCAGTTGGGACATTTCCAGTGTCTCATGGGGCCCCTGTAGATTTGTGAAATGGTATGAATGTTTGAAATTTCATATTAGTTTTTCATTGCCCTATAGTTCTGAGACTATGATATTAAAATAACAACAGTAATTTTCATTAAAACGTTACAACAGCATATTTATTTTCCCTTGGGACCTCTGATTATGTGCTGCAAAATCTGAGTCTTTTGTAGGGACTCTTTTTCTAGAGAGAATTTTATCAAATCAGATTTTTTTGAATGGTCACAGCTGTTATCCTCCCCCAAAGAATTGATGTTACCTTTGCCTTTTGTTTATAGCTCAGACTTGCTGACTTATAAAGACTGAGATTTATTCTACCAGCTACTTGGTTGGTATCATACAGCTCCCTAACCCTTGTCTCCATGAGCATCTCCTCTGTCAGGTCTTGTATTAGAAGAATCTTGCATAAGAAGACGATTTGAAGCTATCTGCCTCATTCCTCTTTGAAAGGAATCAGGTCCACATTGAACAAGGACTTTCATAGTCCTATTTGTGTGCAGAGACTAGAGAAAGTACGTACATTTTACCTTTGAAGTTAGGACTCCTGTTAATTTGTGTTTTTCCTGCAGGGGTTGACATGATTAGCCAAAAATCTTTGGTGCAGTTCATTACAAAAAAAGCTTAGCTTCTGAATCACCAGGGAAGTCTCTGTGAGGCTTAGCATCTGGGTAAAACATGTGAGCATTGAAATGAATCTCTCTCATTTTAAGCTCAGAAAAAAAACTCCCTTTGCTGGCATTTGAAGTGATGAAACAAGTCCCTTTGATAAAAGGAAGGCAGCTACTCCTGCTATTTCTTTAACTTCTCCTTATCAAATAATTTTTTTGTTGTGCTTTTGTTTTTTGTTAAACAACAAAGACTATGTTTCAAGATCTCAATATTCATTGTTTTCACATTGAACTGAAAATAGCTCAGTGGTGATAATTCCTTCAAATCTCCCTGAATTTGCAGGACAAAAAAAGTTTTTCCTCTTCTCTGCATGAGCTCTGAGTTAAGTTTTAAGATAAAAATATTTCATTTATTCTCATAATTAAAAGTTTGATATTGTTGAGGAATAAATGGTAAAGCAGGTAGATTTAAGTGAGAGCTCTCTACATAGGATATTCTCCAAAAAGGTAAAAAACCTCGAGAATGATACTGTTCTGGGGAAAATATGGTAGAAATATTTGTGCAATGGTCATGATGAATATACTTATACCATGTCTAAACTGTTAATAATCTGAAATCCAATAACATTTACAATACCTTTAAATACAGTTAAAGATACTGCAGAAGAGATCGTGTAAAAACTGTAGTGTATTTAATATTATTTAATTTCAAATACTGTTGGAAACAAAAAAAATCTACTCTTTTCATGTTAACTTCTGAGATAAGGAATATCTGGCACAGAACTGGAATACTTGCAAGGCGTAAGTGTGGACAGGTGTAAAGTAACTTCGGCTCCATTTCCTCCTGCATGTCTGTACTCCTACTGTGAAAGATGCCAAAAAATGACAGTCCCTTTACCTCAGCTGCTGTATGCCCTTTCTGATGTGAGAAGCCTGTTAAAATTAAGCAGATTGACTATTTTCAGTGCAAAGTTTGCTATCTGAAATATGGAATATTCAAAACTTAAATGATCCATAAGGAAATAAAATTTTTGTTAAGAAGCAATGATTTTAGTATGTAATAAATTTAAATATTATATGACTATGGTATTGTATTTTATATAGGTCACCAATTAGATCATCAGTTACTAAATATATTTGTTACCAAAATAATCAAAATGTTAATTACCAAATTCTCAGTCAGTTGTCAGTTAGAATGCCAGCTCCTGGACTGGGAGCAAATATCAGCTTTCATGTAGGCTTTTCAATACTAAATCCTGTTTGGAAAAAAAGAAAAGCAAACATCAAAATTGAAATAAATATTTTCAATAGGAAAATCCATATCTAATATATTTTCAGTTCTAAAATCCAAGAAAATATTTCCTATTTTCCAGAGGTGATGGCATTACTGAATTTCTGTTTGTTGTTTTGAAGTTTTGATTTCCCATTATTAAAACTGAACACAGTAATGTGTGTTCCCAAAGTGTGGACAGATATTTTTACTCAGCATGTGTGGGTATGCAAACAGAACAAATTTATGACATTTCTATCTGTGAAGGGCATCAGGAATTACACACCTGGCAGAGGCTTCTTAAGAGATTTGGTGGCAGCACCACCTCCAGCACCCTGTCCCCTGACCACTGCCACACAAGGACCCACAGCCCATTGATTCTTCCAGTTCAGCCCTAGAAAGACCCTTTGGTGCTGTCCAGAGAAAAACACCCTCTGCTCTCAGTTTTCACCCCCTCATCTCTTTCTGTCCCTTGAACTTCTTATTCTATCCATGGAAGAGGTATTTATGCTGCTGCTTTCTCCCTTCCTCTCCTGCCATGTCAGCGTGTCTGCCCAAACATGCTAATTTTGTGCCCTTTATTATTCTGTTCTTCAGGCCTAGTTTTAATTCCTTTAAAGTTCTTGCCAGTGCAAAAAGTCTTCATCTTTTCAACCTTCTTGGGTCTGAGCTTCCTCAATATCAACAAACTCTTGGATATCTCCAACTTTCTCAGTTATGTCACACCCCCAGTTCCTTCTGCTTTTGTATCTATGGCCTGAGTGATGGTGCAGTTGGCAGTGCTAGGAGGTGCAGACTTGGGGCTGGAAGGGGAATGTGAGCTCTTGGAATGAGCTCCTGAGGCAGCAACGGACTGTAGGGTCTTAAGTTTTGATGTGTAAAGGATTGCATGTAGATACCATTGCTGTTGTGTCCCAGCTGACTTCCTCCATACCAGTTGGATGCTGTTGTCCAAGATTCTGCTTCTTCCCATGTGATCAGTGGAAATAACAGAAGTAACCTCCTACCTTCCTCTCTCTACCTTGTTAATGGCTGTAGATCCAGCTGTGCCCCATGCAGAGCCTTCAAAGTTCTCTGTGCGAGGCTGCAGCTATTAAAAGGCCACTCAGGGTGCTGAAAGCTGGAGAGTGTCATGTCTGGGAATGGTAGTTGCAATTACATGGACTAAGAAACAGAGGCATTCCTCTTGCAAGCATCAACAGAACCATCAACATCTATAAAGAGCAGGTCAGAGACACAGGATAACTTCCTTGAGCTGACAGGATGCCACTGGAGGTGCATGCCCTCCCATCATCCTGCATACATCAGTCCAGCCCCTCTATGCCCGAATCTAGAGCAGACTACAGAGAAAGAGAAATCAAAAGTCCATCTCTCTGACATAGGAGGATTTTGTGTGGCAGTAAAGCCTAGGTGGCATTTCTGTAAATGCTGCTTCTTTATAAACTTAATCAAGGCTATGTATGTATTTCCCAAAATCTATTTCAAACCACTCAGCCTCAAACAAGACTTTTTATCCTTAATTTTAAAGCAAAACTTTTATATGTCTACTGGGAAAATTAAAGGCTTTAATGAATTGGTACTTTTTTGGAAATGAAAAAAGGATGGTTCTGATTTGAATTACCCTGTTTTGGTACCAAAATATGTCTCTATTATTTGATTCATTATTAAAATCATGTTTCTTGGCCTTTGTCTCCAGTTTCCCACCCTCCACTCTGCCCCCTGAGAGAGGCTGTGTGCATGCAGTCATGTTTAACTGCATCTCTGTTTGAAAAGTGTGCTGGTTATGTGCAGGGTACTACAAGAGGCAACTCTGTGTTTGCCTTTAATTTAAAATAAATTGGAGGAAACTTCTCAGTTTCCATTTTTGCCACTAGAAACCTTCTCATATTGCTTCTTTGAGGATATGCTCCCTTTCATGCTTCCTACCCTCACTTACAGAAGTGATGAATGCCTGCAAACATGTCATTTTTCCGTACTTAAGAGCAGGGGTGGAACCATGCTGTGCTTATGCACCTTCATTCTACCAGGGCTTTGATGGAGCACAGCATCTCGTTCCTGTGTAGGATCATGGAATAGGAGCATAAAATGCCACCAAGACAGAGAGAACAGCAGTTCTTAAGGAAGTCAGTCTGCCTTTGGAGAATTTGGTTCTGGGAATCCTTGCAAATGAACATGGAGATCATAAAAATGATTATCGTTGTTAGCACAACTTTAGTGTTGCCTGTTCCTGTTCCTGTGATGCCTCATAGCCTCAGTCATGAACGGGACTTCACTGTGTAAGGAAAGAATGGTTTGTTCCCCTGTAACTGGCAATCTAAGTTTGTGTTTGGCTGCCCCCTTTACTCCATATTAAAACCTTTGGTTTAAAGTTTGAAAAAGGTTTGAACACCATTGCTACTACTTTTTGAAAAGCATTTTATGAACTAAAAAAATGAGCTGTGACTTTTCCATGTGTCCTACTTTACTGACAATTCAACTTTAGATTGAGTTAAAGCCATGAAGATAGCCCCCAGGAGAGTATCAACAGTGATTTGACAATATGTTGTCTCTGGCAGCAATATCAGCTTTAAGACTTTCTAGACTTCTGATGTTCCTATGCCCTGCTTCTTCACCCCTCCTCTGCCTCATGGCTCATTGTACAATATGCATTAGCCTAGCTGGTTTTTTAGGGATGGTCCACATCCCTGGGGGGTTTTTAAAGCTAGATTATATATCTGATCTGATTTAGAGCACAGGCCCCAGCTGAATTTTCCTTATATCATAAAAAAAACTTAGGTTGAGAGGGATCTCAGAAGGTACCAACCTCTGCCTCAAGACCAGGCTACCATCAAAGACACAGCAGGTTGCTCCTGATTTTATCCAATCAGATTTTAGACATCCATAAATCTACAAAAGCTTTAATTTCTGCTCTACAATCTTAATGTTAATAAAGGAGGAAAATATAGAGGTTGCATGCCACCTGTGTTATATTTTGATTGTTGAACTAGTCTTTGGGCTATCACCCCTTCTGTTTCATTGTAGCTTTGGAAATAGTTTATGTCTCAGAGGAAAAACTTCAGCTCTGTAAAGTGGTTGCACTTTGGCTAATGAGCATTGTTTCATCATGTGGCTGATTATTTCAGGAGACACGTACTGAAGGGTCTGCATTACTCCCAGTCTGAAACTATCCCAGGTAGCTCTTCTGTATGTATAGTGAGGCAGTGCACTGTATACACACCCACGATTGCTCTTGGGCACATGATAAAAAGGAGTGGATTTGGGAATGTGAGCCAGACTTCTCTGTACATGTGTCAGTGCTTGGATCAAATTCCTAATCTGATATCCAAAACAAAGAGAGCTGCAAAATCAGCTAAAGCTACTGCAGTGCTTGTATCAGTCCATTTGCTTGTGTATTAATTCCTTAACCACATGTAAATGTCTGGTACACGAAGCATGAAGCAAGTGAAGTTTGTGCAACAGTGCTGCTAAATATTGACTTTTTCTTTTTTTTTTCCAAGCTGCTGGAAGCAGCTGAAAGGTAAGTATGCTAGGCAAACCAGGCCTGACTGCCAAACAATAATTCCGTCAATTTGTCACTTAGCTGAAATTTCTGTTCCATTTAGAGAAAAATGGAAGGAAGAAATAATGAACTCAGTGCATTAGCTTCTACTCATACATTCTTGAAGTTATCTGGCTTCATGTGAAGAAAAAGAAAAAAAAAAGGAATGGAACAAAGGACTTTTATTTAAATGAGAAGTTAGATATAGGTACAAACCACTGAAGAACTTTCTGCAGGCTTCTGAAATCCTTAAACACACTCCCAGAAAAATTGATGTAAAATCTTACTTTTATCCATTGCTTGCAAAGGGAGCTAGAGAGTAACAGCTCTTCTTTCTGGTGCAGACCGGAATGGAGCAATGTTTATTCATACTAGATTTAAAAGGCATTTGGGATGCTGGAAAGTTGACTTCAGCAGGAACTGACAATCCTCATTTTTGTGTCTTGTTAGGCACAAATATATCTCTGTGGGCCTTATCCTTATACCTTAAGAACAGCACTCTGGGGCTTGTGTTTTTTGTTGGAAAATGTGCCTGACCCCAGGGACTCAGGTGGAGAGCTGCCATGCCATCCAGGGAACAGAGCAGCTGGAGGAAGAGCAGAAGCAAATAGTGACGGCACAGCAGCAGCTTGCAACTGAACTGGGAGGTACTGCCATGCCTGACTCACTGTTGACTATGTATGGTTGCTTGTTATAGTCTGATAAACAGTTATTTTTGGTCAAAATTCTCTTTCTTTCAGAATATAATTATTTCTTGCCTTTAGTGTTAGAGCAAATATGACCTAATAACGGTTCATATTTTAGTGCAGACCACTTTCTAATCAAAATAATTTCACCTGTATCTTTTGATTGAATATTTATGCAGATTTTCCAAGATTAGAAGGTGCACAGCATGGCAAGGACCTTCTGGTCCCACCAAAGTGCAAGGCCTTTGGGGCACTGATATTAGCATTGCTGAGGCTCACCTCCACAGAGAGGAGGTGGCTGATTACAATATGAGTGAGACACAGATAACTTCACTTCTGCTGCATCACAACTTCATTTGGTGAAGTGGTAATCCAGAGGCCTTCAGACTTGGGGAACACACTCAGTATCCAGGGATTTAAAAGTCAAACCCTGACTTGGACTACAGACATACTATCTGCAAAAAAACCTGTCTCAATTTTAATTGCCCTACATATTTGTTCTGTTTAATATCACCACCCTTCTTTGGCCCCTGTATTGTTGCTCTTCCTAAACATTGTATTTTATACTCAATTTTAAGAATAATAATTTGCAAATAGGCAATTTGGGGCTAATATAACAACTGAAATAAAAGTGTCCCATTTTATTGGCATAGGGGATGTGTGAAAAAGGACACAAAACAAAAGGCATGGAAAAAAAGAAAATTAAAAAAGTTAACAGGGAAGCAGATAATTCATCTGATATCAATATGAATACATGTGAAATGGCTACTAAAAACAGCAATATGGATTGCAAATATGTATGCACCTGGCAAAATAAGGAGAGGAAGGTACACACAACAGGAGAAAGGATGAGGTCAGAGCCAGAGACAACAGACAGAAGTAGCAAGCAGAAAAGAGGGTGTCAGAGACTTCATAAAGAGCTTTGAGAAAAATAGATTCTCTACTTAGTAGACAGCCTATGCAATTTCTTTAACATGAAAGAACTGTAATAGTATTTTTCAGCATCTAAATTCCACGAAGTAGATTTGAAATTCTGATAGCCTTAAATTGCAATTATATGTGAAATGAAGAACAAGGATATTTGTCAAAGTAACTTTGTGGGGTTGGTTTGTTCAATAAGTCCTTTGTGAATTATGGTGGAGTACATAATATTGAGCTTATATATTTGTGTTGGGAGGAAAACAAAGTGTGTGAATCCAGTTTCAGTGCAAATGGAGAAACTATGCACAATATAAGATGAGGTGGGTACCCCTGCATGATGTGTATAAGCAAAGTAGTACAAGAATTCAAAGTTAATAATTTTGGTCTTAGCTCTCAAGGATGACACTGACTTAGTTTCCAAGGCAGGCCTATAATGGATTGTAAAGTGCAAAAAAATTGCTTTACCTGTAAACTGTTCTTCACCTTTCCTGAAATCAGTTTTCTCTACTGCATGCAGTTTGCCTCTCTTATTACCACTATTGCCTTTTGCCTTTTGCCTTAGTTTTTTTTCCTCTTATCTCTATGATTTGCTGTGGCATGCAGCTTGAATAGGCAATGTCTGTAAGCTAAGTTGAAAAGAAGTCTTTCCTCTTCCATCTCATACTACTAATTTTGAGATATTTTAAGCACCAAATAGAGTCACTACTACTCACTTCTCCTTTTATTTGTGCAGGTGAAAATAATTAATAAGTTCATGTTGAAAAGAAATTACTAAAGATATGGCAGTGAAGAAGAAAGAAGAAAAAACATAAGAGGGTGTTAACCTTGACATAGTACTAGTAACTAGGTGGTTGGTCACCACCTAAACCAATGCATCACACAACCTAGAGGAAGAACAGACCTTCTTGAAATATTAAGTGCAATAGAAGAACTTCAGTCGTATTCTTTGCAGAATACAGTTGTTATATTAAGTAAAGTCAGACAAATCTTCAGTAGCTGTAAACCATTCCCTGAAGTTATTTCTTTTTATTGCCTGCATTCTTGCTGTCACAGAAGAGAAAAAAGAAAGATATTTTAGTAAGGATTAAATTTTTTCTCATTAAAATCTACCTTCTTAGGAAGAACATTTTTCCTGTGCAGGTGACCACACAGTGGCACAGATTGTCCAGAGAGGTTGTGGAGTCTCCCTCACTGCAGATATTCAAGAACTGTGAGCACACAGTCCAGTGCCATGGGCTCTAGAATGACTGTGCTAGAGCAGGGAGGNATTTTTTAGCCATTTCTTACAAATCATGGATGTTTGCAGAAAGTTAGGATCTCTTCAAATAGTTCACTAATGAACATGAACACTAAATTCATCAGTAATAGCTTTCATATGTACCAGCTTGATTGCTGCTTTTCTGCTTACAGTTGTCAAGTCAAAGTCCCTCCAATTCCTCTTTACAGTCACAGAGAAAGAGGATTTTTAAATATCTGCATCTTGTTGAGTCACTGGAGAAAACCAGTTTGATTTTAACATTGCCTATAGGGAAGACTGTTAATGATTTTTCTGAAGAGCACTAAGTCCCTCTCTCTCTCCCCCTCTCCCTCCTCTTTTTGGTTACTCTTTTCAAAAATATAATCCTTATTTCCTGCATATGCCTCTATATTTTTTCAGCAGGACAGGGTTTACTGTCACAGACTCAATACTAACTACAGATTTCTCTAGCTAACCAGCTGGACTGTTTGACACTTTCATAGTGCTATGAAGATCTTATAACCTTATTTTGCCATAATACATATTCAAGAAATAAGATCCCTTCTGAAATTCAAACCACCCTGGCACGTATTAATAAAATTCTTCCCTGAGTTCCAAATGAATTTGCTCTCTTTGCATCTTAAAACAATATATGCAATAAACATTAGCTCAACCATAAAAA
>VZTR01024032.1:137407-240188 GCA_013400775.1 Chaetops frenatus
AATTCCTCCCCCACCCCAGTCTAAGCAATTCAAAGAGTGCTCATGCTCTGTCTGGGCCCATGGTTGGAATCAAAGCCAGTTCACATCCAAACTGCTTGAATCTAAGCCACCTAGAAGACAGCAGCTATGTGGTGAGAAATGGGATAAGAGGTGAGAAAGCTTTGAGCCCTTGTTCCCACGATCAAGAATTGAAGCATACCTAAGCCTGCACAAATCAAGCCTCTCACTGCACCTCCAGCATTGCTTCCATGGGACATGAAATGTTATGACACAGGAAGGGCTCCTCTTACCCCAGTGTGGAACCCATAGGCCAAGAGCATTAGTTATGGACACTTTCTGGAGGCAAGAGTTGTCAAATGGTATGCAGACCAAGTCTTCTGCCACAATTTAATCCTCTCGTAACACCAAGGGCATTTAAATGTAGAATATTTTTCTCATGCTAGTCTTGGATTTTTTCATACTTGGTTACTTAGCAGCAGCTGAGACCAGAAGTTCTTCAGGGCTTCAGGAGGTAAAAAAGACCCTGAATATAACAGGAGAATACAATTTTTAGAGGAAAACACTGTTTTCTTTTCATAGAGTTTTGGCCCTGAAATGCAGAAATGTTGTCTAAAAATCATAAACACACAAAAAAACTTCCATACTTCTAAAATGAACCCAAAACTCTGTTGCAATAGTTAAACCTAAATAAGCTTTTTTTTTTTTTTTAACCTTGACACCTGGTCTCATCCAGGTTAAACCAGATATATTAACCGGAAGTGTGTGAACATAGGTTCAGTACCTTTTTACGTGATGTGTTCTGTCTCAAACAGTAACAGTACAGGATTCAGACAGCAGGACCATTGGAATCTCTTCTGGCCTTGTGATGAATGAATGTATGTTTTTTTGCTAGGAATAAGCTATTAATTTGGACTACCTCTCTGAACACCCTTCGTCTCTGTACCTGACTAAAACAGTGACAATTTGTCTTTACTCTGAAGACAGGGAAAAACCAGTCAGGACTGTAGAGTAGTAATCAATATGGATACGTATTATTACACTTTCCCCTTGGCAGGCTATGTCAAATTCATTGAAGATGTTTAAAAGTATTCCCAAATATTCCCCTAATAAATTATGAGAATTACTTCCTTGGAAAGTGCTGCTTTAAGCAGAGAAAAAAATACCTACACCATTGGAAGGTCAATGCTATGAAAACAGCATCAATTTTCTTGATGAATTGATAGTTCAGAAGCAATTTGGTGTGAGTCTTCAATTCTGACAGTACATGTGACTTTGGCTAGATGCCTGGATTTATGCAGTGAGTAAACACAAAGTGGTGAAAATGATCTTGATCTCTTATGTTCCATGTGCTAAGACAAATAATAGCAGCACTTAAATATATCTGCCAAAGTTAGTAATAAAAATACAAGACAAAAAAAAAAAAAGTTATAACAGCAGTCCCTAAATTGAAGAATCATTGATCATTGTGGTCTGCAGTAAACCTACTGGTATTAAAGATTCCTGGAATGGGATGCCAAGGATTAAAGCAAATAACTCTACAGTTTGTTAGGCCTTCTTTCTTTGAAGGGCTTGCCAAACTTATAGAAGGATTAGAAAGAATCTTAGGATGCACACAAAATTTGTATTTGCCTCAATATCAAATGCACGTGAAAAGGCATTGGACAGATATGAGGAGAGATAGGAGAGCAAGCGTGAATTTAGATCCTCGTAACCATTTTTCTTCACCTTACTATGTAAGCGGTCTTGAGGTGGCTGTCAGGTAAAGAACCTGCTAAAAAAATAATGCAGATATACAGTAGCTGGTGCAGAGAGAGACATGAAAACAAATATTAAAAAGTGTGCAAAAAGCCTCCTTAAAAGCTTTTCTATCTCTTGAGGTTTTAAGAAGAGAATCAATTCAAATGCCTCTCCACTCTCTAAACATAGGAGAAAATAGTGGGAAATAGTTACATCTAATGCATTTTGGTGTTGTACATCATGTTAGTGTCTTTTAAAAGGCTGATGGCAAGTTTTAGAGATTTTTAGCACGGTGTCTGTGGTTTTCTGTGTGACTGAACTTAGGATTTTTTTAATACTTTGTTTTGTCTGCTCTTTTTGTTTTTAACGAAAGAAAGGACAAAGACTTTTCACTTATGTTCTACATTTTCTCCTTAAATGCTGTCAAAACAGTGGTTTAATTTCTGTATTTCATCTCATCAGGGTAATGCATATCTTAATAAACATGGACTCTTGTTTTCTTACCTCAGAGGAGCTGACCTTTTTGGGGTAACAGCATTTTTATGTTATTGTAATTTTCCAGCTTTGAATGAAATCATTACTTCCTTGCTCTGGACAGATTTTCAGGCTTTATTTTACAGTCCACAATATCACTTTTTCCCCCATGTGACTTCAGTGAATTCCCCCACACAAAGCATATGCCTCTATAGATTTTCGTATGCATTTAAAATGAAGACACCACAGAAATCTGTCAGCATGTACCAGCAGAAGGTGGATATAATGCCAGAGAGTTCAACTCTGCCTATTACAGTAGAAATCTGCATCTATAGGAAATAGGTCCACATATTTGTTTAACAAGCGAAAGCGACTCTAGGAATCTTTGACCAAAATATGTGTGAGAAATACTCAAATGACAATTTTGAGATTTCTGTTGGTCCAGCAAGAGTTGCCAAAGGCTACATCAATATGTGTTTTCATAGTCTATCCTGCAAAACCTCAAGCTTAACTTTATGATGTTGAAAAGCTTTGGAAATCCTTGAAAAAGTTCTTGAAAACTTTTAATTTATATCTAGGAGCACTTAATATATGGGGCTTGCAACCCTAACAATAATTTACGCTTCTTCTTCCCACTTGAATGAATCTACGCAATTTTCTTTAATTCCTGATATAACCTCAGTAGACAAACTCATTGATCTTTCCCTCTAAAGGGATCTTGCTAGCCTAGAGTTCATAAAACTTGAGAAACACAGATTGCTTCAAATTATGTCCTTATTAACATTAACAGTCATTTTGCAGTGATACAGCACAGTCTCCTTACTCCATTCAATACATCTGGAGTGAATCATAAGCCTGCATGAGTTTTTATTAACTTTAATAGCAATGTTTTCCTCTCTTATTTCTTTGCGGGTTTTTAATTCCTTGGTGTTAGCTTCTGCCTAGAATTTCTACTTCACACACTACAACTCATATATGCCTAAAGAAATGCTGCATCCACTTCATGCTGTTGCAAAGGGTATATGATTCTTGGGTCTCTATTTTTCTATTGATTCATCTAATTTTGGTATCTGATTGAACCTTTCTTCTTGTGTATTCATCTTTCCTTAAAAGCATCTTGCAGGGTTATTTTTCTATACCTTCTATTTGAACTTCCAAATATAGCACACTATGTTCACTGACTCTTTTACCCACAACAGTATTCCTGCTTGCAAAGAAATGTGCTGACACAGGTGCAATTTGCCTCACATACAGGAAGAATGAGATGATACATTGCTCTCCCTGATACCTATTTTTGCATGTGTATAATTGCATATCTCTTGAAAAACAGATTGTTTTTTTTTCCAACAAGTATTTTGTTAACCTTCACAAGACAAAAACAAAGAATGCTTAAAAAGAAATTGAAGTTGTAAGTTGTGCCTTCAATGCTGCAAGTCATTGTTGATCTAATCTTCCTATAGTACTAATAGCAGTTTGTAAATGATGATCTCATTATAGGTAAGGTTGAAATACTTACTGTCAGCCAGTGCATTTTTTAAAAAGCACTGTACTTAGTAACTATTTTAATTATACCAGGAGACAGAAGAGAAGAGATTAGTGCAACAAGTGACCTAACTTTAATAATGTCATAAGAATCTAATTGCAAAATTATCCACTGTGTTATAAATGTTCACTAACATAATATTCAGGTCACTCAGCATTTGTAGCACTTCATGAAGTAAGAAATTATTTTTTCCAGTGTACAAATATCAATTCCATTAATTTTAATAAGTCCCTCACTTGCAATCCTGAGAGCTGTACATTTAGGCATAGTAAAAAGTGCCTTCAGCTGTGACTGAAAAACAGGTATTATAACAGACAGTGACTGCCAGCTTTCTAAATCTTAGTACTGGACATACTTAGAAAGATTTAGAGGTCAAGTTTGAGTTGAGAACTGCATAAAAAAGCCTGCAACCTACTCTAAAATAGATATTGACAGACAATATGTCCCAGATTTCTTTCTTTCCAGATAGATTGTGTGCATCTCTGCCACCCAGCCACCCACCCATCCATCCATCCACCCACCCACCCAACCATCCATCCATCCATGCATGTCAATCTATCTCAAAGTATTTTAATATTGTATCTTCAAGATTTAGTTCAAGCTGAAAATTAAAAAGAACACCAAAACACAACAAGCTGAATGAAAATTTAAAACTTGATAATAATCTGTGTGTGGGATTTTCTTCTGTCCTGTAAGAAATTATTCAGAAGGATGAGGAACAGGTCTGGTTCTTTTGTTCTCTTAACTGCACTGAGATGTTGTCAGAATGAATAAAACCTCCATATTTGCCCTGTGAATAAGTCAGCTGAAATAACAGCTTTCCTTTGAGTTCCCTCATGTTTTCTGCCAGTGTTTGCATCTGGGGGAACCTGCTGGACTGATCCAAAAAACCAGTGCATGGTGGCTCGCCAGATCCAATAATGGCTAAGATGGTATTATAATAGATTGAATTTCCCAAGTATTTTGTATTCCTTGCCTTTTTGCTGTTTGGTGTTTACCTTCACTTGTTGCTTGTTACTGTACATTTCATTCAAAGTCTTGAGAATAGGGAATTCCTTAACACATGTGAATTGAGCCAGGCACATTATGGATATTTCCTCTAGATACCCTGTGAAGACATGCACAGTAACAGCTATATTGTGAAATCTCAAATGAAAAAGGGCTTAAAAATCCAGAAAATGTTAGGTCTGCAAACCAAAGAGGTTTCAAAGTTGTGTTACCCAAGTATTATCCTAATAAAAACTATGTTTGGGGTGAGAAGAGATTAGTTATGTGCAAATATTTTCTTTCACTGAAAACTCTCCAGCTACTAGTACTAGTTTGCTAGATAAAGTACAACTCCTTTTGCCCAATTTAGATTCTGTATTAGGTGTCTGGTCTAAGAAAGTCACTTAGACTCTCTGTACAGCTGAGAAAAGTTGAGATAGAGGAGGAACTTTAGAGAATAACTCATGTACCTTCGACAAGTTGAAAGGAATTGCTTCTGAAAACACATCTTTCTTCCAAATAACTGTAATGGAAGCCTCAATTTCTCCTTACTGAGTCTGTATGGTCATCCTGCTGACAATGGGCTTAGGCTGGATGCCCAGCTTTCAGGTAGCTGGTACATCTGATGAATACCACCGGAATTATCCTTAGCACAGAAATGCAGTATCCTTGATTGTGCTTTCAGAGGTAGCATCAGCCAGCAAGCAGACTAGAAAACTTGGATCTTACAAGGAAAATCTCTCTTACCCTTCCTAAAAGGCTCCTTACAAAAAATCCAGCCATGAGTTTCAAAAAAGTTTAAATAAAGGTATGAAGTTTTCCACGATTTATGTGAAAACAGGGTTAGACCAGGACTGAAATTTACTGAAAACATAATTCATTATGCTAATACTGCACATCTGCTGGCTTTTTTTGGAGACTGCAGAGATGGTTTTTCAACCTCACCTGCTTACTTCTAGCTTCCAAAATCTCCTGTAAATTCTGCCTAATGGGGTGGGAATATGAAACATGTTGTACCAAATATAGATGGGCTTTCTCCAACATTATTAGCTGTTGAGAGCAAGAAGAATGGTACCCTGCACTGAATTGTCAGGAAAATTATTTTGGAAGCATCACCTAGGACAGCAACTTGTCCTTTCCCTACTACTATTACAAAGGCGTTGTCTTTGCTAGCATTTCTAGGGTGTAATTTCCATGCTGTTGCTGCTGTTCTTGCAGCCTGGGCCTAATCAGGCTATCAATTATATTTCACTTCTGTTACCTCTTATTTTTACAGTTTATTTTGCAGGTTTTTACATTGATAAGAAATTCAGACAAGAGAAGGTGACCTAATGGAAGCCTTTTGGTACCTGAAAGGGGGCTGCAAGAGAGCAGGAGAGGAGTTTTTTACAAGGTCGTAGAGACAAGACAAGGGGCAATGGCTCTAAACTGACAGAGAGTAGGTTTAGATTATATATAAGAAATAAATCCTTTACTCTTAGGATGTTTAGGCACTGGAACAGGTTGCCCAGAGAAGTTGTGGATGCTCCAACTCTGCAAGAGTTAAATGCCAAGTTGGATGGGGCTTTGAGCAATATGGTCTAGTGAAAAGTGCCCCTTTGGGCACTTTCATGGAATTGGATGACATTTAAGGTCTCTTTCAACCCAAACCATTCTATGGCTCTATGATTTAGATATTTTAACTAAGCTCTAAATTATTTTTCTACTTCTAATGCTATTCCTCTGTAATGATCGGTCACTAAAAAGACCCCCACAGATCTCTTAATATCCAGAGTGGCTAGTTTTCTATATTATAAGTGGAGATACTACATAGCTTAATTCAGATGATAACAGGTAAGATCACATGCTATGTTCCAGTGATATAATTATATGCTGCTCTTAAATTATATAAAATGCATAACTGAAACTTATTATATGCTGATGAAGTGATTTACAAAAAGAACTTGTTTAAATTAAGAAATTTCTTTGTTTTAAATATTTAATGAATAGAGTGCAGAAAACTGATGTCACTACAGCTCTCTATGTTTGACTTGTACAGACCTAGCACAAATTAATTTCTGGTATAGTGCCATTAATTTGATGGGAGTTACATCAGAGATATGAACTCATTCAGTTATTGCTAGCACCATCTGGAAATTTATAATGCCACAGCAATGTTTCACTTGCTGAAGACACGTTCATCCTTTTTGTTTGGTATGGGAAGACAGGGATTAAAAATTGAGGATCACTTTATCTTCCTCTATATCATCTTAAATTCCCTTGTAGGCTTTGTTATGTTTGGATGGTGAGATGTGAATTTAAATAATATTTAAATAAGCTTAATGGTGCAATCAAGAAGAGACTAAATTGGTCTCAGGAGGCAAAACATTTTCATGGATATAAACATAACCCTATTTACAGGGGAGTGGGTCTATAGAAGGGACGTTTCTTTTGGTGTGTGCAGGTAGCTGTCCCTGCCTGTTCTTCCTGACACAAATTTGTATCTCTGTTTTAGTGCTGGGATGTTGAAACCTTACTCCTAGGACCAGAATAGATCTGTATCTGTTCAACTCAATTCTATCATGGTTTGCCACATTGCAAAATTGTGCCAGAAATATCAGAAACATCATATTATCTTCTGTTTTTTTAGGAAGTTGTGTTGTTTGTTCTCATTATTTTTATTGGCATTGTGTCCAGAAATGTATTTTTGAGTGATTAGAAACCCTTGTCTAGTTTTGAAACCATGCTTTATCTGTGTGGAAACGCCAAACTCTAGCCTAAGCTATTTCCTTTCTTCCCACCCTCCTCCAGAGCAGAGACAGAAATTATGGTGGTAATGACTTCTGAATTCTTAGTTGCTGTTTAGAAATGCACTGAGTATACCCAGGCCCAGCCATGTCAAAACCTCAGGGAGCTCAAGAGCAAAGGTCCAGAAACAATAGGAATATGGACAAAGCTGTAACTACTCAGCATATGGAGAAATTTTCATGCTATATGTACATGTTTATAACTCTGTAACAGATAGCTCTGTGTTATGCACCTCAACAACACTCCAGAGCTGGTGAAAAAAAAAAAAATCAAAGAACAAGACTAATTTAGGCTAATTGATTAATTACCATACCCCAGCTTTAATGTGACATCTTGAAGACAGCATATTAACAAATTTTGTGCGGGTGCAGAGTACAATTCTATGTGTTGTCCCATCTGGAAAACTTATACTTCCTTGCTTTAAATACCTACCTTCTTGTTTCTTTTTCCCATGCAGAGAGTGTTGCTGACCTGGCAGCATGCCCAGCCATCCTGCCGTGATCCCCTCGGAGAGCAGCCCCCGAGGCTGCCACGCTGGGGGAGCGAGAGCCGCTGTGCCTGCTGGCAGCCCAGGGAGCGATGGAGCACAGCGCTGGCACTCACCATCCTCCTCTTCAGTCTCCTGGAGTCCCACAGAGCAGGGCTAGAATTCTTGTTAAGTGTAATGGTTTCACTGAATAACAAATGTTGAGGTGAGTTAGCAAGTGTTTTCCATAAATTCATTGGTAATGTAGTTTTATAACTTTGCCTGAAGGTTCCTATCCTTAGGGGTTCATTTTTTTGCCTATTAGGCCCTTGTTATTAGTGTCTGGTTTGTATTTGAAAAAACCCACAGTATTCAGGAAAACTGTTCACTTTTGAATTGAAATGGAAGTGTTGCTGTGTAGCTTACTGGAAATTATCACCTAGGAAAATTTATATACAGAAATTTTTAGTAATTATAGTTTATTTTTATTCAGACAGGATACAGTTAAGGAAATAAAAGATTTTTTCTTTCAATGAATCTTTAATTTAAATAAGTTGAATTTGTAGTTATCTGATCCTAGGATGATAAAGTTAGATAGTGTCATAGATGTGTATATTTATATAAAGAAGAGAATTCATGCAGCATGAACCAGGGAATTTATCTTTGTTACAATCAGCTTGGTAGACTGGAATGCTAATAACCACCAATGTTTATGTAGCTAAAATGGAATACACTGTATTTAGAATTACTAAGAAGGAGAATTTCTTTTTAAGGTCAGTAAAAGCATCAAAATGTCTAAGGGGTCACTAATAGCATAAAAAGCCCCAGCTCCCCTCCTCAAACTGATAAGCAAAAAAACCCCACTAACCAAAATATCATCTTTAAAACTGAGTTGTTTACAAGACATTATGAAAAATATCAATGGATCCAGTGAATCAAGAAAAGTGCCTTTAGATGTAAAGATGTAAAAATAAAGAGTTCCAAAGGATAAAGGAGGGGAAAATTGAAGAGAAAATCTGAATTTTAAAACAGATTCTGGTAAGTACATCTTTCCAAACTGTCAGTGCTGTAATCTTTTCTTTTTATTTGCACTTAAAGAGATGCCAAAGAGGAAAGTGTTCATTGCAGGGATCCTTGACATATGACTGAAATGATATCATGTTGTATAAACTAATGGCAGCCAGAAAGGTGATTGAAGAGTCAGATCCCTTTCTACCACCTCAAATTCACTGCTGCTATGCCTTAATTTCTTTGCTCCACTTCTGCAGCTTGGGATCCAGAGAATTTTACTTCTCTGCTGGTGGAAGGCATATGCTGTAGGGACTCCTCATACTAAAGAAGCAATGCACTGTGGGGAGCCAGTTTCCTAGGCAATGCTTTAATACAAGCTCTGCTCCCCACAGTACTCATATTTTGTGGTAAGCATGGAATAAATTACCTCTTTCTATGAGCTGATGTTGGGGAAGCAGCAAATTTGTCCCAGTTGCTTATCAGTTAGTCATGCTCTTTGTCCTACACCTTCCCTTCTCTGAAGGACACCATCTACCTCTCGGGCTTTGACAAGTCAAAAGTCAGCAGTCTCTGCTGACTGTTCACATGGCAGTATATGGTTGTATTTAATTTTTACCACTCTTTAACCAGTGATTTCTAATATAACATTTTTCCATGTTGAACGATACAGCATATTTGACGCTAGAGACAAATTTCAATGCCCAAGACTCTAGTAGAAAAGCAAGATTTTCATAAGATTATGCTGTCACACCTCCTAGCATCAAGAGCATTTTCTGTCTTCCTTTCTCTGTTGTCCAACAGTTAAACTGCTGGCAGTCAGAATATGTTTTACCACAGGAGGTAGATCCGAGTCATGTGAAAGTTTCACTGTAGCAGAATCCTGGCTGCATTTAGCCAAAGCACAAAAAATCTGCAAATGGAGCCTCTAAAGACATGAGGTACTAAAGGATTTTACACCACTGGCATTCATCAAAGGCTACAGGCATCATGCCATCTCTCTTCCCCACGAAGAAATAAAACTCTGACAGCTTTCTGAATTCACTTTCAAGATGCAAGGCTCAACAATAGTGAATTCCTGCTTCAGCCTTACCGTCTTCACCAAAAACTTATCTAATATCCAGGCTTAGGACACTCCTAAAGAGAAAGGGTATTCTTTTTGCAAGAGGATTTTTCTGTGCAGGAGTAAGCCAAGTTCAGAGTGAGGAAAATAGTCTAGGTAGCACACAGTAGGTTGCAGTAACAATCATGTTTTCTCTCTCCTCTCGTGTGAATATTTCTGGAATATGGATGGCCCAAGATCCCATCTGCATCACTGCAACCTCGTGGTAGCCTCTCAGATCGTAACTACTTTGAGTAAATTAAGCTGCCCCTTTAAAGGCCTTCTTTACCTGCTGGGGTGGTAACTGAGGTGAAGAGCACAGACCAGAATCAAGGAATATATAGGTGCATAGGTACTGCTCCGAGAAAATCAGAAATGAGGCATGCAATTCAAGGGCAAAGGTTGTCTGTTCCTGTTGTGTGGAAAAAGAGCACTCAAGGAAGGATCTCCCAGTCCTGGTTCCAGCATTGATCCAGTTGATGGGATGTCCAGGGTCTTGGGGGTACTACTCAGGCTTGGTTGGGGTACCCTTTCATAGATAGGTTTTACCCACTGGAAGATGGGTTTATCTTTCTCTGCAAGTTGGTTACTATGCAGTCTTTTCTTTCAGACCTTTCTGGAACTTGGTCCGGAGGGGCTTCAGTGGTCTTGGGTGGTCGTGATCCCTCCCTACAGTCCATGCCCATTTCCTGGCCTCATTCCTGCTCTTGTCCTGTACTGCGTTGTGCTCATCTCCAGGAACTAGCACAAAGGAGCTTGTCCTGGAAAAGTGTTGCCCTACTTCTGCATGGCCCCCTTTTCCAGCCACATCTCATTCTTTCCTACTGTGTGTTTCTAGCAACGCTCCTTGTCTGTTATTATCAACAATCCTTGGCTGGCTCCTCAGCAAGCCAGCTATCAGTGTTTGTGACATTAGCCCCTTATCTCCTGGGCTTCTACACTGACATAGGGAAGAAAGAGACAACGTGTTGGTTACTTTCTTATACAAGCTTCAAGATCTGTGTGGCTTTACAAATTTTCCAGCTAGTAAGTATACTCTCAAACCTGTGTAGCATTGTCTTGATGAGCTTCCATCAGTTTGGACAGGTGAAAAAAATCCAAACTCAATAAACAAGCACAGATACAATTTATTGTTGCTGAAGGATTTATTTTGTTGATACTGTCAGTGTTAGAGTCTCATCTGTCTCCTTTGCAGCCTGAAAAGTTTCTGTAGTGAATTACAGACACTCAAAGTTCCTTTTCAACTGATGTTTTGAGTGTTGTAAGCACAGAAGGACAGGGAGAAAGTGAGATCTGCAGAACAAAATCTATAGAAACAGAGCAAAGGAACTAGCTTGGGAAAACAGAGCTTCAGCACTGGAAAGCCCAAATCAAAGACTTTTTGTGTGTGGATGACAAGTTAACATCCATTAAACCAATGTCACTTTAACAAAGGTCAGTGAAATATTTTGTCTGGTATAGACAAGCTCTGACAGCTGTGAGTTTATAACAATTACTCACTGTTTGTTGACTAAACCTGGCCGCTGCTTCTGAAGTATTACTCAAGTTTCGGGAAATAAAAAGGATGAGCAGTAAATGCAATGTCTTGTCTTGTGAGATCATTTTCACTATGCAGCTTCTCCCATAGAAGTAAAAAGGATAATAAAAATAACAGCCTAGTTCTTTGTCTTGTCAGGGTCTGTACTATCTGGCTTAATTAGGGTAGAATTAGACAGAATTTTCTGAGCACATCAGTCTTTGTTCCCCAGGTATATATTTCCACATGAAGAAAGGACTCTGAGGAATCCTCTCCCAGCTTTCACTGGAAATTATTTCCAGGATATCTGGCCTCTGATCAGCTATGGCCACAACCTCATGCAGACAGATACTTTGTTCAGGACTGGATTCACATAGACTTTTTGAGTTTTTTAGCTAAGTCTATTTCCAAAACAGGCAGAGTTGAGAAGTCTGAGGATGAAGCTACCAATGTTTTGAAAGGATATTTCTTGCTTCACCATGATACATAAATAAACAGTTTCTGTACTTCAATGCTTGATGCTGGGCTTTTGAAAGAGGAGTAGGGAGGTGGTGTGTCCAATCCAGCCAACTCCTTCCTCAGAAGCACTGCCTCTGAACAGCTCTGCAGGTGCAGGGCTACCTTAGTTCTTGCTGATGTCACAGAGTAATGTTATATTCGTTATAGTCCTATGGAAATTTAGAAGAAATTGCAAACCATGGATCCTTCTAAGTGTTGTATGAACTTTAGGCTGTAGCAAACAGACCTTATTGCTCTCCGTGGTTGCCCTGCTCTGTCCCTGTGAGACAAGTTTGCCTGGAGTAAGCTGCTCATCTGAGGCAGCAGCAGGGAGAGGTGCAGCTCTGATCCCTCCCTCTCTTCCCAGCCCCAGGGCAGGGGCATCCCGAGCTGTATTGCCAGTGCCCAGCTGCTCATGGTGAGCTCTGACTTTAAAAGCATCTATCTGCAGTGATAAAATCATACACCACCGGTGCACTTATTGCAGTGCTAAACATCTATTAACACTGACAGTGGAGTAATGAGGTGACTGCAACAATTAATTTCCATGTTTCCATTGAGCTATGCTCTGGAGGATTGTTACACTGATTTTTTGTGAACTTCTGAGTGTGGGGAGAGGGGAAGAAAGGAAGTTCCATGTTTCAGCACTTCCACCTTTCTGCTAGACATTGCCAAAAGGCCACTGTCTTTGGATTGCTTCCCTGTTTTCAAGTGCCAGAAATTTGATATAGTGTTATTTCATGGTTTGCTGAATACAGAGAGAATTGCTACCAGCAGTGTGTTTTTGCAAAATCAGTGTAACCCTCACTTGATTTCATGCTGTTTCAGAATCCAGTGAAATAGCTTCACTCTTTCTCTCTTTCATGATGACAAGTCATTAGTAAAGTTACCAGGAGACCAAAATATCGTTGGAATAGGCATTGCATATTAAGATGAATATATCTATTGTTTCATTACATGTTAGGGTGTTTTTTCCCAGCAAAATAATAGCCTTAAATAATGTTGCAACATTTTTAAAAAATCCAAACTCATTAAAAATGAGTGATTGCTCTAAAGACAGGAGACAAAATCCGGATTTTCCCAAAAGGCAGGCTGCTGTCAGTTCCTGCATTTCTGTTTACAGACTCACATTTGAAATCACTGTCCTGGTTAAGGGCATAGGAGGCTGCCCCAGCTCAGTAAGGAGCTTTAGGCTGAAGAAGAGTCTGTGTTGGTAACAGTAATTTACAACAGAAACCATTGAACAGACACAGCCAAAGGGTAGTGGTCTCTATTTTTGGAAAGCAGTTGGATCTGAATCTTGTGTACATGGGCATAGCTCCACTGAAAATAATGAAGTTGTATCAGTTTGTGATGAGATTTGCATTTACTGCTTTCAATAGACCAGTGAGAACTTAAAGTGGGCTTGGAAGTCATCTTTTCTCCTTTCAGCAGCTGACAGGAAGGCAGTAGAGGTCTCAGGAAATGGGATTTAGGTGGGAAGTGATTGAATTTATCTGCTCAGTACAACTATGTGCAGAAGAAGCTGCAAAAGGAGCAGGGACAGCACTAGCTGTGACACCCAGGGCAAAGAGCCACGACCTCCCAACATCCAGATAGCATGGCTGGATTTGGTCTGGATGCAAATAAAAGGTTTAAATTCATTTCCAAGCATCCCAGAGACAGTCCTAGTCTAGCACAAACAAAGTCTTGATAAACACAAAATCAACTCTAAAATAAAAAATAACCACAAAGCTGCTCCTGCAATTCTGGAATTAAATTAATCCAGTCAATACTTGTATTGAATGCTATACTAGGGAGTAAGTTTTTCTAGAAAGTAATTAATTTTCTGACTCTACCAATCATTAATGTAGCAGTGCTTCCTAAAACCTTAAAAGTGATCACACCCCACTGTGCCAAGTGCTACAGTAATGTGTAAGAGACAGTGTGTGCCTCTAAGATCTTTGCCACAGCTGTGCATGAAGTCCAAAAGCAGATGGATGACAGCTGAGACAGATGTCTGAGAGACTGATCCTCCATTCCTCCTCCAGGGCCAGAGGTCTGGATCAGCCTCGTGGTGCTACTGTCCCTGAAGCATACTGCTCTCCTCTGCAGACCTTCTTCCCGTGTGTGCCTAGTCCTAGGCATGCTCATATGCAAATTTCTAATCCGGTAAATAAGGAAAGAGAGGGGAGGGAAAGTCAGCTTGTCTGCAATTTGCCTCAGTTTATGGTGGCTCCAGAGCTCTCTTCAGCCAACAGTAACTTGCAAATTCAGTAATTTGCAAGACTGACTAACCGGCCTCTGGAGAGAGCTATGGAGGAACCTTTCCAGTCAGTGTGGTCCCAATCGTGTTTCCTAACAGCATCCTTGGAAAGTAGTATGGTAAGATTTTAAATTGCTTGCTGAGGACCTCTACTCCACCAACAGAGATGGCAGCAAAATTAAAAAGGCAGTTCAGCAGATTTTTGGGAGTGACAAGTAAAAATCTCCATGGATTTATTGGAAATCCTGAAAAATAAGTCATACTAATGAAGTAGGATGCAAGACAAACTGACACATAGGAAAGTATTGTCTCTCTGACTTATAGGACAAATCAACAACTTTCAGCTCATTGGCTACCACACCTGGCAGGTAATGTGTAAGATTTTCATTGAAATCTATGTTCTGCAAAAGTAGAGAAATGCCAGCCACAAATAGAGAATAGACCAGCCACAGAGAGCATGGATGACATGATTTAGGCAAATAAATCTTAAGGGCAAAATGGATGCCTGGCCCCTTATGTAGGAATCTAGTAATTGATTTTGGGGAGGTCACTCCAACTTTTTCAGTCTGCTCAACAGCTTCTTATAGAGAATGTCTTTCAATGCTACATTTGTTTATGTCATGACTCTGCAAAATCTGAGTTTCAAACGGGAATTGAATTTCACACTCAGATTGAAGTACTGTAGCCTAACACAAGTTTTAGTTTGGTTGCTGCCAAATCCTCCAAACTGTCAAGAAGCCAAGAAGTGATATAGAGAGAACAAGCCAGGAAGTAACATAGCAACCAAAAGTAAAATTCAGCCTGATCAATACCTTGATTTGGTCTGGTCCTGGTCCACCAAAAGACTATGCTGGCTCTAGATAAGGGAGGTATAGACAGACATTGTCAAGGACATTAAAAGCCCAACAAAATATATATTTACCTTGTGTTTTTTTGCTGTTTGTTTTTTAAATGTGGTTTCATAGATCAGTGCTTGAAGACAGCATTTGGGTTTCAGCACCAATTTTTCTTATACAGTTATCTCCCTCCTTCCCTCTTCAGTGCCTCAAGAGCTTTTCCAGAACTTGTTTATCTACATGTAATTTTCTTTTGAAAAAAGAAAAAGCTTTTTTTTTTTTTTTTTTTTTTTTTTTTGTGAAGTCTGGCTTGAAGTTCCTCTCAAATTTCAGTTTTGCAGAGGTTTTCTTTTCTCTAATTCCCAAATTAAACCTCCTACTTCCCCTCTTTCAAACCTTCTGATAGCAAAGGCCTCTGTAAAAGCCACCTACAAATGAGGGGATGAACAAAAATAATGTCCACCCTCAATTCTTCAAGAGGACAAATTACATTTTCTTGTAAGATTGGCTAATAATTCAAAGTGAACAGTCCTGTAAATGGCTGGGAAGAAAATTTCTTGTTCAATTTATCAGCAAGCCTTTAATTCAGTGGTTGGAAGATAGAGGAGAGCCTAGGTCAAAAACTGGTCTGGTGCATGGGAAGAAGGGTCCACGGGACAGATAGAAAGCCACATATACAGCTGAGTGTGCCTACTGTCATCTTAATAGCTCTTTATCTCTGGTTAAAGGACTAAGAGGAGCATGTCACTTCAATGTCTAGGGTAAGAGGAGAAAAAATAATCTCTGGATACTTTTCCATGGTCTGTGAGGGGTTCTACATAGATTTGAGCCTAGACCATAAACTATTATCAGGCTAAAGCTAGATGTAGGATACCACTGAGCAAAAGATAAGTGATTAGACAACATCCAGGGAACTGTCTAACAGGCAGCCAGCTACAAGCAGCACCATCTGGCCACCCTTGCAGACAGTCTCTACCTTATGTTTTAAGGCTGTACCTTAAACTTATGTACCTCGTGGTTTTCACAGTAGCTGCAAATCACTGATGGAATAAGTGGGGCATCTGTTGGAATCATCACTGACTCCTTAGAAAAAATTACTGTATATACATTCTGTATGGACTAATTAGCTTGCAAAAAGATCTATTCATTGTGGCAACTATCTCTTTGAAAATGGCATTTACTAAGCACCTGGAACATTTGAGGGGAAAACAGATCTTTGGCTTTAAGAGTTGAGGTGAAAAAAATAGGACACTTTCCCTTGCTATTCTGCTTTGTGCAAACCATCTGAGAGCAGAGCCTGCAAGGCTAGGCAGATAAATCTAAGCTTTGTGCTACTCCCACTGCACCCCCTCCTGTTCCTTCCCCAACTACTTAAACAATAATGCTTCCTCTCTCTTTTGGTACTGCCATCCAACATCAAGTAATCATTTGGCTTCTTTACATTTGATGTGGCTGTTTTCTCCCACTCCTTTGTCCTAATATGCTGGAGTGTTCTTGGGGACAAACCTGTGAGCAATTAGGCAGAACTCAGATGTTTTAAATTTCAGATGCAGGCTGGAGAACTCAGTTATGCTCAGAAAAACTGGTGGCAGTAAAGGTGTTGGTAGCATCAGCTACCAAATTTAGCTTCAGTCTTCTGCTAGCTTTAATTCTAATATTCACTTTAAAATCCTAAAAACCCTATTCAAGAGAATGAATAAATAAGTTGAGGAACTGGTAAAAAAAAAAAAAAGAATTAGCTAAGATTTAACAGCATCACCCAAACGGAAGGAAACTAATTCTGGCTTTCAGTACTTTAGAAAGATTATTTTCATACCCATGGAAATTGTTATATGACTGCAAAAAATTCCCCATTGAAAAGGAAACATCCCTTTCCATACCTTCTGCTGATTTATGCCTGTGAACCACACTTGGCTCTCAGTGCAGTGAATAAAGAGGAGGAAAAAAAGGGGTGAGAAAGTGTAGGTGGGGAGCCCTGCAAAGCACAAAGCTTGTGACACCAGAGGGCAATGTTCTCTTGTTATATCGGTTGTGGTACAAAAGTGCAAAAAAAATCTGCATCATTGGTAAAAGCTCTTTTTAAAAAAGACCACAGTTTTGAAAAACTGTGGAAGTTTACAGCATAGTGTGCTAAGAAAAACTATCAGTTTTGAAGCTTTGCAAGACATACAGGTGTTGGCTATGCAGAATGCTTTTCTAAATCAATTTTTATATTGGATCACATGTGCAATGTCAGCAGACATACAGTGTCAGGGAAAGCTGAAAATCTCAATCACATCTGTATTCTGGGTAAACATGGTATAACAAACTTATGTTCACTTTCTTCTTTGAGTTAAAAAAAAATAGCTAGTCTTCAGCTGAAATGGAAAACAATGCTTGTGTAGTGGCTTGGTAAAAATTAAGATTCTAATAAATTAATAGGCATAAGTGGCATTGAATTAAACGAGTCAGTAATGCTACGCTTTTCTTTAAGAAAAGTATTTAAACTAGCATGCCTTCTTTTCCCTTGTGCCATTTCCACAGTGGCCTATTAGCTTCAAAATTAAGGGAGCTGCTGTGATACAATCTTTTTCTCCTTTTCCTCCAAATAAAATAAGACAGCAGTGCTGGCTGCCTGATCAGGGCTGTGCTGGAGCTTGTTGGAGCCCTGGGAAGGTGCATATGCTTAGGTAGAGCTGAGGCCCCAGGCAATGGGCAGCCCTTCTAGGCAGCCCCACTCTGGTACAGCATCACTGTCTGGGCTGTTAATGACTATTTAACTTCTTCTTTAATGCAGGATGTGAGGGGCAATTTCTCTGTAACTGGGTAATTAGATCTGTTAAGTGAACAAACATCTTCTGCAGGAGTTAAAGGTAAATCAGAAAGATATTATGATTGGCTGCAGGCAGATGTGAGGGTGATATCTCTCAAACAGGATTTAAATATGGCCTAACTTGCTGGTTTCTGTGTTCCATATCCGTTGAGTTAGAAGCAGACACCTAAAAACAGGGTCCACATAGTTTTAAAGAGTTAGATTTTTCTGAATGGGCTGGAATAGGAGTGTGGAAATTCAAAGAATCACAGAATAAGCTGAGTTGGAAGGGACCCACGAGGCTCATAGAAGCCCAACTCCTGGCCCTGTGCAGGACATCCCAGGAATCACACCATATACCCAAAATTGTCCAAACACTTCTTGAACTCTGTCAGGCTGGTGCTGTGACCACTTCCCTGGGGAGCCTGCTCCAATGCCCAGCCACCCTCTGGGTGAAGAACCTTTTCCTAATATCCAACATAAACCTCTCTCAACACAACTTCAGGTGATTCCCTTGGGTCCTGTCACTGGTAACCAGAGAGAACAGATCAGTGCCTGCCCCTCCTCTTCCTCTCATGAGGAAGTTGTAACTGCAATGAGGTCTCCTCACAGTGTCCTCTTGTCCAGGCTGAACAGACCAAGTGAATTCAGCTGCTTCTCATACGGCTTCCCCTCAAGGCCCTTCACCATCTTTACAGCCCTGCTTTGGAAACTCCCTAATAGCTTTATATCTCTTGTATTGTGGTGCCCAAAACTGCCCGCAGGGCTTGAGGTGAGGTCACACCAGTGCAGAGCAGAGAGGGATGTGCTGGCTGTGACCAAGGACTGCACTGTCTCTCAGATGTTTTTCAATACCTCCCTGTATGGATCTAGCTTCATCCTGAAAGATCTTAAACTTTCTTCCTCTTCTGGGGATGGCCCTACTGCTTTGGGCAAAAGCAGGATGAACATTGAGGAGGCAGAGAAAGGACAAGAGAAAGCCCAGAGAAGGGGAGCAAAGGTTCTTGAAGGTGTTCAATGACCAGGTAATACCTCCATGGGTATGGCTGTTCAGCTCCAGAAAACAGAGCTAAGGGGCAAAACAGAGGAATTGTACTGTGGAGTGGAGAAGATGAAGAGGTGTAGTGGTTCAGTGCTTCTCCTGGTGAAGGAACTACAGGGCATTGAGAAGAAGCAGCTGGTAATGAACTCAAAATAAACAAGGTTTTCATAGACACTGTGGATGCTAGAAGCTTACATTGATTTGTGGAAAGCAATCCAGTATAGTAAGAAATATTTAACAGAGAGATACTGCCTTTTTCTCAAGGATCCATTAACCACAAACCTGTGGAGCTTGGAGTAACTAGTGGGAAAGCAGTGCAGTAAGCTTTTCTTGTTTCTGTTCTCTTCCCTAGGCACCTGCTATGAGGCCCTGATAGACACAGCCTTGCAAGAGAGGGACTGTTGATTTGAACTGGTACAGGTATATCTTATGAATTTAATTCTACTTGTTCTTGCTTTTCCACTTTGTACTGGATAATGCTATTCTCCAATTTTGTAGAGGAAAGACAGGGAGAATATGTATAAACTTTGGTTAGAGGTTAGAGGTTAAGTTACTTGGTTTTTTTGCCTCCCCCTGACATCCACAGCTGCATCAAACACATATTATCACTTTGTCTTAATTGTCACATCATCCTCTGGGGGACTTAAAATGTCTCCTTATGGCTTATGAGCTTTACTGACCTCACTTTTGTGCAGGGATTATGTAGAAAGCTTTGAAAGAGACACTAATTAAAACTCTGCAAATAAATGGAAAAGGGGAAAAGGGGATAAAATGTAGTAAGGCTTGGTCAGAGCCTTGGACACATATTGTGTCAAGCTATCCTGGTGCCTGTCTAATCAAAGATTGATAAGAATCTTCATTCACATTTCTGGAAAAAAAAAAAAGAAAGCAATGATTCTGTAGACAAAAACAGTAGATCAAATCTATCTGACCTTGAGCAAAGCATCTGATGCAGTGTCACATGGGAAATTAGCAGCTAAAATGGTGAAGACAGAGATTATTACAGGAGCTGAGATGTGGTAAGGAGTTCTCTAAATGAGAGATGACAATGAGTCATGCTGTGAGGCAAATGATCAAGCTGAAACAGGCTACTGGACAATTTTTCAAGGACTCTGTGAAAGAAGTTTATTTACTATTTCCAATAAAGACTTTGACATAAAAGACAGGAGCGTGAAAGTCAAATTGACTGACACATATAGGAAGCATCTGTGGTGTATGGCAGTATCAGAATCTTGTATACTGACATGGTGAGATCTTGAGGACAACAGGGATAGAAATGTGTACAGCAAGACACAGGGTAAAGACACACGTCTTGGGGCATGAGTCTGAGCTAGGATCTCAGTGGTGGGAAAGGACATTTGGGAAAACCTCTTTAATTTCAAGAAGTCAAAAGGATTTGGCTTGGGAATGTAAAATGATGTCTCTAATCTAAATGGTGTCTAGAGAGGGTGGTTCGTTCCTATATACATGTCCCAGAGGCCACTGCTGGAAACTGTGAAGAACTAGTTAATCCAAATGATGTACTTATGGTAAAACTATTTGGGGATGAATCAGCCACGAATCAGTTGCAGCTGAAAAAAGGAAATGTTTCTGAAGGTGGAGAGTATGGAGCCATATTCTAGAAGGAATAGTAAAGCAAAAAAAACCCCAGACTTGATTCATCATACAATTATGTCAACATCAATGACTGAAACTGGACTCAGTTGCTCGAAGCACTCATTCACTCCTTCCATCTTTGCAATCATTTGGTTATAGGCAGTCTTGCTTTTATTCAAAGCACACTGAATTATTTCAGTCAGATAGAGCAGGTTGAATAGAGAGAGTTGCTATTGCAGATGCCTGTTGACACATCAACTAAGATACACACCCAGACAGGAATTCAATCAGGTCTCATACCACCCTTGGAATAATAAGTATATGGAGAAAGACAGAACGTTCATTCTTTTCTCCTTCCAAATTTTTCTTCCTGCATCTTGGTGATGTGTTTTTCCTTTCAAGCCACACTGAGCTAAAAGGTGCACCAAGCTAGCACAGTGTCATGGATTGTAAGGGCAGGACAGATTGCTTGGATTAGCCCATGTGACTCTTGGCATTTTTCAAGGCTGTGTGGTACATCACTTATATTACCTTATCTTATAATGTCTCTTGTTAAGGAAACTTTCCTGTCTGACTGCTCAGAGGGCACTCTGGTAGTCACACTCCCACCACCAGACTGCACTGCTGGGACTGAAGCCCCATCTCAGTGGTTGGTTCTGGTCAGCCCATGGATGCCATGCTTGGCTCCTTACACACACCCATCACACTCACACAGTCAGATCAGATTTCATTATTGGCTCTACCCTGGGTTTCTCTTGCATCCTTAAAGCAATTTATTCATGATGCAGTAACACAGGAACAGCTCAAGCTGAGTGCCTCCAGGAAGGGACACCAAATAAAGTAACCCCTGAGTTTTATACCCTCACAGTCTATGCACATGAAAGTCTGGTCAACTTCCTGCTAAATCCTCAGCTTCTGCTGCATCTCTGTCTGGTCAACTGGCTGCACCACAGGTCCCTGTACCTTTTTTTTTGTGCAAAGGGTCCAGCTCATGGCCTCTTACCTGGGGCTTCTGCCACCCAGACCTCAATCTGCAGCTCGCACACTGTGCTGACTGCACTGAATTTGTTCCTCACCATCTCATCTGGCACCAATGATCTGCAGGGCTTTTCATGTCCCTCAGAAGAAGAATTTGATGACTTCTATACAGCAAAGAATATCAAAATAATTTTAGTTGCTTTCTGTGTTTAGGAACTGTCCTTAAGTTGATTTACGTTCCTAAAATATTTCATTCAAAGTCATTCAGTGCTGCTGGCATATTTGAGACAGAGAACTTTTCATATCATACTTATTATTATTACTTATTATTCCTGCTAATCTGTAGTTTGTTAATCAAAAATTATCTACAGGGATACACACACACACATACATATATGTGTATGTATATATATATATATATGACATATATTAGATATTTTGTTGTTGCTGCTGTTTCCTGGATAGATGGCTCATAGACCATCCAAGCACTTTGGAAGTAACTACTGAGCACTTTCCAAATAAACATTCTGTGTCTATGTAGGGTTTTGTAATACATTTCATTTCTTCAGCTGCAAGAAGTGTTTGACTACGGAAGTGTTCTGCAGACCAGTGGTCACTGAAAATGATGGCTGGTGCTGTGATGCAGATAAAACTGAAAAAGGCCCTGCATTTTAGTCTGAATGTTCAATTGCAGGCATCTCCCTCCTCAGCTGTACAGTTTTATAACACTGCTGATAGCAGAGTTAGTCAAAACTTTTAATCATCAGCTTTGGTCACTCTTAATCTTGTCAGCTTGTGAACCACTCCTACAAATCGTTCCCTTGAACAGAGTGGTCACAATTTCTGCTCGCCTGGGTAATTGCTACTATGTTGTATCTGACAATCATGATATGTGACCCTCATTATACCAGTTCCCACTGGAGATAGTCACAATATATAATGAGAGAAAGAAAGGGTACCTGACTTCCCCATATCTGTGCAAAGTGCGTATGTGTGTTTTATGCAGACTAACGTGCACACCTACAAATACAAGTTAATTTAATTCTTCATTGTTCTCAAACTGTGGGGGTGATTAACACATTCAAAATGAGAATCTTGTTTGTTTAGTTTTACATGTGTAGAGCAGAACTAGGAACAATAGAAGAAAATTACATCAAGTGCTGCTTTGCTGCAGCTCCCAACTCCTCAGGAAAAATACCCTGCAAGGATATAGACACAGATTCTTGTTGTGCAGGCATTCAGAACAATACTGCTTACCATCTGTTGAAATATAGTAACAAGACTACATGGCACACTTCCATGAGATTTTTGTTTATTCCAAACACTGTAGCAGAACTAGAATCCTTTGAGGAATGAGAAGAATAAAGAAGCAGTGGATTTTCTGTGTGAGAAGAGCAAGATGTTCAATATGAGAAAATGTGAGAAGGAAAGCAAATGGGAAAGTGAGCTGAGAAAAGTGGCAGAAATTCCTGAGTATGGATGATTCTCCCCTTCTTTATGTAAAATTTTTAGGTGAATAGCATATCTCAAGCCTCAATGGGATGTTGCCATAGTAAAGATAACCGCTGAATTTAAAGATGGAGAGCTGAATGAAAATTTCCCCCCATATATATATTCTCTTGGACTGTTTGTTTGCAAGTCTTTGACATAGTCCCATGTGGAATGCAGGCGAGGTGACTTCAGAGGCTGCTTAAAAACCTTCTTTGCAGTCACATTTGTGAACTGTGTACCTGCTGTCTGTCTGTTCCCAGAGTGGCTAATTACTTGCTACTTGATTTAGGTGCTCCTTAATTTCACAGATAACTGCATGTCTATGTGTAAAGTTTTCCAAGGGATCTGCTCCCAGCTATGCCCAGAATGGCAAACCAAGTGTTAAGCAGCCGGGCCCCAAAAGTTAAGTGAGATGGTATGGGCACTCAAGCTGCAATTATCAAAGGCTTTCCCTACTTGTAGCTGATGGCGTAATGAAGTGTCAGTGTATCTGAGAGCAGCCAACTGGCTGTGCACTGTCACAAGGACAAGGCACTGCTTTCTCTGCCCTTGGCCAGGAAAAGGTGTCAGGGTTACCACAGGACTTCCATGTCAATGACTTGTTTATTTTGCCACAGTCAAGAAAGCATTGGCTTGACAATCAAAGGCGTGAGGAGAAGTGTCTTTTTTAATCATTCATTTATTAACTTTCAGTACCACAGCTCTGCTGTCTTTATTGCTGCCCTGGAGTTTTGGGTGGTGTGATGTGTCTGACTGAGCTGCTTTTAGCTCTGCCCTGGCTGCTTAGACCCCACAGTAGATAGTCCTGGCTGTACAGCTGCAGGCCAGGGTTTGATTGCAAGTGTCTGTCAGATGGTTGTAGGACAAGGTAGCACGAACGCAAGAATTTATTCTAACATCTCCTCTGGACAATGTAGAGTTATTCCCACTGCAAAGATATTGAAATGAGGAATAACATTACAAAATATGATTTTTCTCTCTTTTTCCTTCTGTTTTCTTTCCTAGTGTTCACTTTGTTGCTACATCCTTTAGTTGTTCTCACTGCCTCCTCCCTTACTGTTATCCTTATCCCTGGTGCAATATCCCTGGTGTTACATGCTTGAGAGGGCGAGAGAGGATACTGCTGATGCCAGAATCAATCTCTCAGAGGCATAAAATGCTGTAGCCATGTGTATATTGGCTGTCTATATTATCCACAACAGAGACCACACCAGGAGCAAAGCAAGAAAGCAGCTAGGTGTTTAAAGATATTTAAACTTACCAGAGCATATTTTCACAGTGAACAGCAGGAAAACTGTTTTTTATATGTCCCTGGAAAATACGGTTTTATTTGCAAGACTGCATAGTAACCATTAATCCTGTTTTTCCTCCAACCCTTACCTGTGGGGATATATACAAAACATAAACTCATACCTGAAGTGAAGACTGAAGAACGAAGCTTTCTTTGTTCTCTCATGATCTTGAGAGGCTGAAAATGCCAGACAGCACCCCTGTAAAGCCTCTGTTCTATTTGCCTTTCTTTCAGTGTCTACAAGCAAAGGTTTGTATTTATGAGAACTCATGGTTTATTCTAGGCTTCTTCTCATTATTTTAAGATCTTGTAACTTGGACACACAGCACTAGAGAGAGAACCTGCAGAAACAATGTGCAGCATGAAAAGAGGGATCTTTTCTCTTGAGAGTGTTCAAATCTTGGAATATGTAGATAGCAGGTTTTTGTTCCCTGCTGGAGGGGGTACTGACTCCTTGACACAATTCGTGGAGGAATTAAGCAGAGTCATGAGGTTGAGATTGCCTGGTAGTGGAGAAGTCATTATCACAACATATGAGCTGCTGGCAGTGGGTCTCATTGCTGCTGTGATCACATCTAGCAATGTGTTCTACAGGCCATCCTTTTCAGTGATGATGCTGTTTGTTTTCTGTGCTGGTCTCATGCTTCTTTTTTTTTCCTTTTTCCTTGCCTTAAGACCACTTTGGAATAACCAGTGATGTGCCAGAAACCTTTCTTATCACAATCATACTTATAATAAAAATAGATGGCACTGAGGATCAAAAATGATGGAGTGGAACAGACAGTGGGATCATTAACTTTAGGTTGAGACCTGGGTAGGATGCTGTGCCTGCAGGCTGAGGCATTGAGGTGTGCAGCAAAAGTGTTAGCCATGATATCTGACATTTCATCTTGAATCTTTTAGTCTATAAATGTTTGATCCATTATATTTATCAATTCATGTAAGATCAAATACTGCTTGGTAATTAATTTGACAAAGAGCAGAAATCCATCAATAATTTCATTGTGTGAACATATATGCTTTGCTATTGCTGTTTCTCAGACTAAAGTCACTTTGACAAGACTGATGCAGTCCCTGATCTTAGGCATGCAGTCTTAAATATAAAGATATGAATCTGGAAATATGAGTAAAAAAAAACAAAATTAAAATACAATGTAATATTATTTGCTTATTTCTATAATTTTATTTTTGTCACCTTAAAATATTGGAAAGCTGATTACTTTGTTAGTGGTACTGTGAGAGTTTCTTATTAGTGCAAACAGGAATTATAGCCTTAGACATTTTTGTGCCTTTGGAAATCTTCTCTTTCTCTACTTTGGAGCTCAGTAATAATGAGTAATTTTCTATATATGCCATAGCACAGTAATTGTGCTGTTCTGAGCCTGTTATGTTCAGATTAGATTAAACAGAGAAAATTGGTTCTTATCATAATGCTTCATTAAAATTTTAGAAGTAGGACAATACCAAATGAGAATTTGACTTTATTATCTGCAGAAATATGAAGGCAGTTACATTTATGCTATTTATCATATCCAATTAGACTGTGCTTATGAAAAAAGAAGAAGGGTTAGCCTTTAGTCTTCAGTGTGGCTTTTCACAAGTGTATGTGATATTTTCTCATACAAACTGCCAGCTGACAGTCTCTACATCTCTGAGGTCAGGTTAAGCATCAGCTGGAGATCTCATGTGATGCATAGGTACTACTGGCAGTGACAAATCTCACTCCTGAAGAATTAGACTTGCATTTTTGTCTTGTTTTTGAAGCTGCTCCTGTTGACTTTAAAGTAAGATTAGCCATTCATTTCACAGCCAGGAATGCCAGACTTTCAAAGTGTACTTTTATTTGTTCTTAGATCTACCTCATATGTATGAATTTCCACACTTATCCAAATCAGTCTGGAAAACTGGAAGGAGAATGCTGTTATAACGATAGCTCTCACTTCTGAAAGCGAGAGGGAAGAAGCCCAAGGGATCACTCTTGGACAGCAGCTCTGCAGTCTGCACAGCAGCAAATCTGTTAAGCAATTAAACACACATCCTTTCATCTGTGATGTGCTTTCATGTGTTCTTAAATTTCATAAACTGTCAAATTAAGAATTCAATAGTAAGTGGTAAATTGCAGTTCTTATTTTAACAACCAACAATTAGTCTAGCAAATGGTGGGATTTGATCTGCCGAAGCAGTTTTGGACATCAACAGAAAAGTAGTGAGACAAAATATTGGTCATAATGAGCCTAAGCTCAGAAATTTTTTTATGGTACTATTAATGAAAAATCTTTAGGTGATGGTAATGCTGCAGTATGGTAGTCCTAGGCTGGTCTACAGGAAGCCAGGTCTCTCCCATGCTCATTATTCTCAGTAGAATGAGCAAGGAAAAGTAGGAATGTTTTTTCATGGCTGTGTGGGCTTTGGCTCAGTCTGCCACGCAGCAAGAAGCTCATTTGATGTTCAAGTCTGAAGCCAGGTTTTCTGTTGGGCCTCATTTTTCTTCTGTCCCAGCCTACAGGTTTAAGCATGTACAGAGCAAAGGACCTCTTTCATTAGCTCCTCATCACATAGTAGTTGTCGTCATCCCCACAAATCCCAGTGGCTCAATTGGTATCAGTCTTTCAGTACTTCCCTCAATACACATCCTACCCTAAAATGGCATATATTCTTAAGATCTGATGAGAAATGATATTTAAACAAAAAAACCCCCAACAAATCCACACCAAAAAAGCTCAGTTCTGGAAGAGCAGTCAGGTCCCTATCTGTTGTGTTATGATTATAGCTCCTTTAGATCTGTGTGTTTCACAAAATTAACAGTTTGCTCTGCATGATAAACTTCTATGATAAGTTCTGCTAATACTGAACAGTAGAAACACATCCCACAATCCTGATATAAAATGACCCTGTCAATGATAATCTGTCAGAAGTCACTTACCTGCAGGGCAAGATATCTAAGACGTAAACATTTTTCTTGCAGGAAGATTTCTAACAAAATGATGTGCCAGAAATTTACCTAATTCCTTTCACACACTATAAGGAAATGAATTGGTTATTAATTTTTTGCTGGTACACTCCCTTTTTGTGAATGTTAAGACTGGGATATACAGTTCTCTGCCTTGGTTACTGAAAGAGGAAAAATAGCTGTCCTTGCCTACTGCTCTTTTCCCTCTTTCTTGGAGAATGATCTACCATTTGTAGAAGAGACATACTTATGCATCCTTGAAGGAAGGTGGGCAGAAAGAAAGAACCTCCAAATTATGTGCATGTGTCATCACTGGAAAAGTACCTTTTTAATAAAGAGACTCTCTATTGTCATTTAAAACTATAACCTTCAACTTGGATTTACATCTTCATGGCAGCAAGGGATGCATTAAATATGTTACCACTAAAATATAGAACACTAGTGAGGTTATCAAATGTACTGAAACTCAGTTTGGAGTCATGGAACTTTAATACAAGAAAGATATTTTTACTCTTTATGGGGAATAGAGATTGGAAAATTTTTCATATTTTTAAAAAAATTGGGCCAATAGGAGAAATGTCCCTTAATTATAGTGACATAATATCTAATGGCTCTAAATCCCCTCTGGTTTCAAAAGTATAAATCACTTCTTAGGCTAAGTTAACAGGACAAACTAATTACTCTGATCTCTCAGTTTTCAGCACAACCTGCTGAGAAACCCTCACAGAACTGAATCTTGTATCAGTTACACAGTTGTTTTTTACACAAGCAATATTTTTCCCAATTCTCCAATACTCATAAACTTTACTTTTTTAATATGCTGTTCAGCCTTCTGAAAGTCAACAGTGACATTGTGAAGGTGACATATAAATAATTGGCTAATCTCACTTGCTTTTGCCACATTTTTGCACTTTTTTTGTATCTGTAGCTGATTTTGTCTTCCTCATTCTCATCACCTGATATCGGATGCATCTTGGCCCTGGTGTGAGCTGCAGGTCACCTTTTCATCCTGCCTGCACCAGCCAGGGCAAAGCAGCCCACTGTGTATAAAGCACCAGGAGAGCTCAGGGTGTGCAGGAAGGCAGGCAGGCCCATCCAGCCCAAGTGTGCATCCTTGATGCAGCAGGACTGGGAGCTGAGCCGCCTTGGCTTGGCTGTACTGATGGCATCCGGATGGCAGATTTTGCCAGATTGGCCTCTCATTCCTGTTCTAAGCAATTATCAGAGAATGGTCTCTATTTCAACACAGATTGAACGGTTAGGAGTTAAATTGTTGTGATTTCCTGCAGAAAAAAAACCATAGCAATCCAGTATCTTTTTTCATCAATTAATCTCATAAGTAGTGAATGGCACCCATCTTCTCACATATCTGATCACTGTATGTATTTAGCTGAAGTCTTGTAGAAACAAAACACACTTTTAATTTCTTTTTAAAACAGCATAATTATTTAAAATTATTATTTAGTATCAACTTCCTAAGGGCACTTGCAAAGTTTAATATTAGGCTCCATTGCAATTTAACATGTTAATATAAACATTGGTATGGAAACCCCAAAGTGGGCCTTTTGTGATTATCATTTTATATGGCTGTATGAAAGGAAATTTAGCTTCAAAATGCCAACATGAATCATGAAACTAAACAAAAAGAAAATAATCCAGTTTTGCCCTTCAAAATCATGTATAAGCCAATAAAAAAGCTGTGGACAAGTTTTTAGTTTACCATAGTGCAGAACACAGAAGCGTGATGTGCTTAGTCACGCACATAATCCTGCCACCTTCAGTGAGACTCTTGCAAAGAGTGAATTCTGATTCCACCAATACTGGGGTTATAACATTTCATATAATGAAGCTCTAATAAACACATTTGTACAGCAGGTCATTTGGATTGAAAAAAATTGTATATCATAGTGATCTAAAATCTGTCTTGCACAGAGAATCTGTAGGAGTTCTGTGGACAGAGAGAAATGCATTTAAATATTATTAATTGCTTGTTAGCAATAATTTCCATCTATAAAAAATAATCTTAATAGAAGAAAATTATTTTTATCAATATTTTTATAATATGGATAGACTAATTATTTTGACATCCACTCACTCCATCAGGTTCTTTCTTATTCTTTTTCCTCATCCTTCACTCATTATGAAACTTTCTCCTGGACTCCAGACATCCCCTTTTAATACTGGTTTGATTGTTTGTTTGTATAGATGTAACTCTGGATATTCTCAGTACTCTGAGTCCTATGCAAAGGTCAATATCTTCTCCACTGTAAACACTTATGCTCTTTCACTCATCTCCTCCCTACACATCACCGCATTCAACCACGCACGATTAGTTCCTGACTTTTTATGTCTCCCATCTCCAAGTTATCAGCTGTTTTCAGCAACTAGTATGATTACAAAGTTGAGTCCTTATTGACATATGGCTACAGCATTTATGTTAGTATTTAAATGCTATATAAATATCCTGTTCATTTAATGCAAGTTATCCCTAGGCAGGTGTGCACATCCTTTTAAGTCTGCATTAGGCTGTGTGAATGTGCTTTTCAGAAGAATGGTGGACAGAATGAGAATATTCATGGCTCATTGATAAAATACTCATGTTTCTTGTTCTCATACTGACATCAGACACAGGAAATGCCCTCATCTCTGAGGGTTTGGGGGTGCAGTGCTTTGGGTGAGACTTTCCCCAGCAGAAGGATAAACAGCCCCTGGCAATGCCAGCACTGCAAGGAGCTGCAGGGGGAGTTTCACTTGGCCGAGTCCAGGTAGACACAAGGAGGAATGTGGGCACTGTTGATTTGTTGCAGTGATGTGCTGGCTGGCTGAAAACAGCCTTTGAGCTAAACGAGAGCTCAGGTCAGGCAGAAGTACAACCCTTTGTCAGAGGTGACCAAAGTCTCGGAGGACTGTGTTTGTCCTGTGTCACCCAAGAATACAACACTGTATCTCTTCCAGCTGACTCACTGTGTCACATTGCCTGTTTTCCTATTTGCACCTTAAAAGTACACTGCCAGCACACTGCTACAAACTTGGCATGTTATTTTTTCACTTGGTTCATGACTAACACAGGTTTTCACATTTCTGTGGTATTTCACACAGACCACTGAATAAGATGCCCGAAACGGCTCTTGATCATATGATTAGTGAATTGTCTATTTAAATATTTTTTTATTCGGATCATTAGGAAATATATTTTTTTTTCCAGTAGACAAAAATAGAACCTGGAGGGAAAATAAAATAGATGTTATCTAGGGTGCATTCTATCTCAGTTTTAATGCATGTTTCTCTTAGTTAACATGCTTAAATATTAGGATTTTAAAAGCAACAGCAACAGAAATCCAAATGCTTGAATATTTCCATGTTTTTCCCTCTCTTTGCTATGGGGCTACAGACTAAATTTGAGCAAAACTTGTAAGTCATTTCAGTCCCTTGGGAAAGTTCATTCTTCCTGGAAAATGCTTCCTTCACTGAAAAATGGTGTCAACTCCAATTTGACCTTAGTTTTAATAAGAAAGGTAGAAAAATCAAAGTTTTCAAGCAGCGTTTTCCACCAGTGATGGTGTCCTGCTGGTGCCTTGGGACAGAGGGACTGTGTGAGCTGCAGAACACTGCTTTGCTCAGGCTGGCATTGAAGACACTCAGGAACAGTGCTCAGGATCACATGTATAAGACTAGGACAAATTAGCAGCTCTGGTGGTATTATCTTTTTCAGCTGTACCTTCAAGTAATGAGCCCCATGGGACAGAATTATGTTATCATCTGGTACTGCTACTGTCTGGTGCTTTAATAATAATTCACAATATGATTTTCTTATTTCTCTTTTTAATGTAGATACAGTGTTTCTGTTCCAGACATTATGAAATACCAGAAAATCGCCTAGGGTATTGTCATCAGATGAGACACAAATAACAAATAAGAAAGGAAGTGAACAGCCTGCAAGTTTTGAATCTGACAGAATACCAAACCCATTGTGTGCAGGAGTGACAAGGCTGTGACAGAGCACAGGAATGACAACAGAGCCACGAGTGTATCTGAAAGCATGCTTGTGAGACTGCAGTGATTCATTCCATAACAAGTGAGTGTCTGCATTGAACTTAGAGTTCTGAGGAAGATGAGAAATCCTTTTTGACACATTAGATGGGTGTCTCAGGCTTTAGGGTGAAAAGTTGCATTTGTAAGTTTAAAGCTTACAGCCCTCTTAGAGGCACTGAAGTGAATTACAATGACTTTTACAGGTCTCTGTCACAACTCTGTTGATCTTTTGTCAGTTTAATTGCTGACTTCAATAATATGGCCTGTACGAAGTTTATTTTGTTCTCAAATATTACCTTCTCTTCAGCTCTGATCATTAATTGCAGTAAATAGCAATAAGCAAAATCAAGATTAATTTAAACCCAAAAGAGTTAATAGTTTTCTCTGACTCATGTAATCAAGCTTATGATTGCACAACAAAATGTTAACAGTCTGATTCTTCATGGAAAGGTCTGTGAATTCCAAATGTTATTGCAATGCGTATTTGTTAGAAAATGCTTATTGTCTATCCTCAAAATTAATTTATTTTCTGCTGCTTATTCTGAAACCAGAAATTAGATTATGTCTGTTGTTTGTGATGTAAAATATCATTTGGAAATTTACTCACTGAGAGTAAACATGGTTATAGAAAATTATGCATAAAGATAACTAGCACCACAGAAATGCGCCACTGGAATTTCAGAGCCCATTCTTTACTGTCTAATCACTATAGGCAGACTTAGACCTAATCCAGAAGTCTTCTGCTGCATCTGACTCTGGAGCTTGTGCCCATATGAAGCCACAAGGGATGGAGAGTGAGCATGTGAGCAGATCTGGTTGTAAGTCAGTTACAGCCTGCAAAGCATTTGCTTGGCTATCTCTGCCAATATCAGCAGCTAATTAATACATTTACAGGAACAGAGACCTCTGAAGAAAGTGTGAACTGAAAAAGCAGATGAACTCTATTAGGGTTTATTGACTTGCATGAGTTCTGAATTAGGCAGAACAGCAGTATGCAAATAGAGCAGGGTGAGACCAGGCTATAGTGGGCATCTCTGCATGCCTGGATCCTGGGAATAGTTACCTATATGCAGAGTAACTGCCTGACATGGAGATTGGGACTGGTATCTCAAATGCTGGACCAGTTATAGGATCATTTTCAAAACAGGGGCCTATGGCTCTGTGTCTGAAATCAGTCCTGATTAACCTCTGAATTTGCAAGTTGAATTACCTATGTTTCCCTTTCTGTGACCATTATCAACCCAATCACCACAATACACAGGCTGCCTTCATAAAGTGCCTGTTACTGGGAAAGGCTCGCATCTGGCATAGGCTGGGTACTTTCAAGATCCATGTTGAAGGAAGTACTTAGCACCTCACTGGTGTACTGCTTGTTATTTTGCATTCTGTGATGGAAGTGACCTCTGCTAAGGACTGAGTAATGCTATTTCAAGGTTTTGACTCTATATTTAGAGGTTAACACAGATAGTTCTTGTAAGTGCTTTAATTAAACGCTAATTCTTAAAAGATAATTTGCAGTGGGTTAGCTACAGTGGACTGCTTCTGTTGCAGAGAAATCTTCAAGGTGGAAAGAATAAGAGTGAAAATGACCTTCATTTCATCCCTTTGAGTGCAGTGGTGTTTGGCTGCTGTATGGGGCCACCACTGAGTACAGACTGAGAACTCAACATAATGCAATTCTCCGGGGGAAAACGAGACTCCATTCTGTTAATGCCTGCCAAAGCACAGGCATTATATATGCTTTTCTTCAGAATGAACAGTTCCTTTTTGGACCCTACTAGAGAAACACTTTTTCTTAGAAATAATATCCTTTAGCCCCTCATTTCACTTTTTAAAATCTTATTTGGAGTTAAAACTGGAAACTTTTTTTTTTTAAACACTGAAACTTTTAATCAAAAGAAAGACAATGAAGAAAAAGAAAAATAGTATCAAAGCTGAAATATTTTAATGGCTGTTTTATGTCTTATGCCTTCTTGATTTAAAAGAAATGCTCTCTCTCTTGAGACAGACTTTCAGAAAAAAATCTGAACAGAACTGTCACTTACCTTAAAATATAGGATAGTAACAGCAATCTTAGGCTTTACTCTATAACAGTAATTTAAGAAAACTGACACTCGCCTGCTGATTCACTGCTGATATGGTCTTGCTACTAGCCAATTGTCTTAAGTTCAAAGCAGAGGAAAAGTTTGAGGTTTGAGGACTGCATCATGGTGTGACAAGTCCTCTCTTGGTACTGGTATTCTACAGGACTTTTTCACCTCGAAGCCTTCAGTCAGGTGGCTAGAGGAATATTTGGGTGTGTAACCACTCCAGACAACCCTGTGTCCCTGGAAAAATGAAATTTATGCAAGAAGACAAGACTCATCTCTAACTTGAATAATTGAGTGTTTGCCTTTGAACTCCTTCTCAATAAACAACAGGCTAATTTTCATAAGGCACAAGATAGACAAAAAAAAATTAAGTCTAGAGACTGGTATTGCACCCATGTGCCCACCTGGATACCACCATGTGGGTAGAAATATGTACAGAACAATAAATTGTTTCCAAATTAATTTCCCTTCACTAGAGTGTTTCCTTTATTAGGCATGGTTCTTTGGAACCAGGGTTTCATCCTGGAGAATGTTATCAGAGTTTGTTGGACTGGAAATGGAAAAAAATAGGACAATACTAAAAAAGATGAGATCATTTTCCATTTATTTACTCTTTTTTGAAGACACAAAACTTCTTCTGAAACAATTCCCATACTCCTTAAATGGCAGTTTCATAGGTCAATAACAGGAAATTTACTACTAATAACTTTGGGGCAAGGAAGAAGGTGAAAATTTTCTAGCATTTGTTTTGTTAAAAAATCAGTTTGTGAAGGAAAATTAATTGAAATAATTTTGATTTCTTGTGTTTTGTATTTTTCTGCCCCATTTTCTGATAGAAAAATCCTCATTGCCTATGCAGTCAACATCTTGGATAACTGTTGTTTTGACAATCATATCTGGGTATAAAAACTTTTGCTACAAACCCCATCTTACTATGAATTCCTTATTTAGAATATTGTTCTATTGAATTCTTTCCTGTGTTTTCACTGACTGTGTTATTGTGTATGACTTAAATTTATCTCTGCTTACACACGAAGGTAGCAGAAGGCATCGTGGTAAAAATAAGAACTAGTCCATCACAGTCTTCACTGAATAAAATACCCATGAAGACGTGTTCAGAAAGTGGCAGCAGGGAAGAGCTGGAACCTGATCACTGAAATCATTGAGGGAAAGACAAATGAGCAGCTGAAAACTGATTAGAATCAAGGACTGTTGATGAAACATGCAGCACAGGAGTGAGAGAGATTCAAAGCAGAGATAAGCAGGATGATAGACATACTCTGTGTTCATTACAGTGGAATCTAGGCATCAAAAGTGAGGGGAAAAAAAGCCAAAAAATACTTATGTGGATTATTAACTATGAAAAGTACTATCAAATATTTGCAGTCAAACACTCAGGGTAAAATGGACCTAGAGGGGAAAAAAGAGAAATGTTGGCTTGGCTGCATCAAATGCCATCCCTGAATGAAATATGGAACAATGAAGGAAGGCCTAACAGCCCTCCTCCACATATTCCCTCTCCCTTCCTCCCAAAAAAAGGAAGAAAATAAAAGCTACACAACATGGATCCACTGAACTTTGTGAAGTCAGTTGGCTTGGCATGGTCCTATGGACAGGAAGTACAAGGTTGAAAAGCAGAGTGATAGACCCAGTGCATCTTATGTGTGGCTCCAGAGTCTGTTTCCCATTTGATAAAATTAGTGTCCAGAGACCTCTTTCCCTAAAGGAGAAAATAGATGTAATTCTGAGACAGGTACTTAAGTCTTATCATGTTGGCAGGATTTAAGAACATCCAGTACCACATACTGTGAATGTGGATTTGAAAAAAGTTCTCATCCCTCTTACCAGTCTCAGAAAGATGTCCTGCCCCTTCTTCAATACAATTAGTGATTTTCTGTGAGGAGTCTGTTTAGGGGCACGGATACTGGGAGAGACACCAACTCTTTAGATACTATACTAGCAATCCACACAGAGTCACAAGTCTTTAATCTTAGGAAGGTTCACTTTCATCTTGTGGGTATTGGCCAGAAGTTTAATGAAAGAAGAGTTGAGTGATTTATTATTCCACATGCATTTCTACTGATGTTTGTGAAAAAAATGTTCTGTTTTCATAAACCAATGACAAAGAAGTTCTTCTACAGTTTTCAGGAGGGCTGACTAAAAAGTTAATATTCAAACGTGATGTATATTTTTCTCTTCTTAAAATTTGTTTCCACAAATAATTTCCAGACTTCACTCTTGAATTTTGTTCAAAAAGAGAAGAATGGCTGAGCTTGAAATTTGCCATAGATACATATGACCCTGCCTACAGAAAAATATTGTGTCTTCATCCAATGGTAACTTATGTAAGGGTTAACAGCACCTCAACCTATTGCTACAGTGGCAATCCAAGAATACTCCAACAGCAAAAGTCTTTAGGCAAACCTCACCCCCCCTTATCTCCTGCATGCAGCTATTGCTGATTTTTTTTCCTCTGTCAGCCAGATGAAGCGTCCCATGTAAGTACGACTTTGCCTGTTCCTGGACATGGATCACTGGGGTCTCAAGGGTCCTATCCTTGTGACTAAGTGTGAGTGTCACCAGTACAGGACTTACAGCTAGTCTTACCACTTAATACTCAATGGAGTTTTTCTAGTTTATATAGTCAGTAACGTATCTAATGCAATCCATCTTATCCTGAAGTCGTTGTCTGTGTTTTCTGAATGAATCATGTTTTGAACACCATTACTCTAAGGACATCAGCCTTGTTGCAGATCCCTACACTGCCATTAAAAACAAGATTAATTCCACAGTAAGATTTCATTGTATCACAAAACTGATCTATAGACCTATTCATACTGCTCTTAAAGTCCTTCTATGGGCAAACAGGGAACACAACTGACATATAGACATAATAATTTATTGTTATTCTCATTAAGTTCTTGACACATAAAACAAGTAGTTATTAGCTCAGACACAATAATAATAAGAACAGTCATAGTCCAAAGGAACACAGGAAAAAAAAACCCAAACAAACTCACCTTATTAACAACATGGTTAAAATATTAACTAAGAAACCCTCAAAACCTGCAAAGGCCAAGTTTCCTCTTACCCACCTGTTTGTTTCACTGTTGTAATGGTCACTCATTCTCTGAGTCCCCATGTCACAGCTTCAGAGTCCTTTCAGAAGGGGATGAGGATATCAAGAGTCACCAGTGCCCTGGATGTTTTGTCCAGAAGAGGTTTGGTACTGATCACAGTGAGACCTTCTTTCTTGGTGCTGCTCTCTCCTAGGGGAGTTATTAATCTCTTGTTTCCTGACATGACATATATGTAGGTATATACTCTTTCCTTTCATTGCTTGTCATCTCTGTTTCTGTTGTCTTTGTTGTCTCTGATTTGCAGGGCTGCACTCCTGCTGTGACCAGTGCTGGGCTCTGTGATTTGTGTTTGCTGTAGGGGACCTCTGATGTCTGATGATACTGGTGTTGGTGCTCTTCCACGCACACTTTATTCTAGAATTTCTGCCACAGAACTCAACTACTGGGTATTGTTATTAACAATAACCATTAACCACATCATTACACAAAATTAAATGAAATCTAAAACCAATTTAGGGAACAGTTACATAGTTGCCAGACAATTGCTATCACAGTTTAAGCAAGCTAAACCCAGCTCAAGATAAGTCAACATCAGTTCTGGAGTCTATTACCACTACTAATGGCAATTTGCATTTCATTCTCTACAAAAGCAAGCTGAGGGCTGCAGATGGAGTGGGGGTGGAAAGTGGCTGCTGCAGCAATGTGTGAGCTGCAATGAGAACTATGATGAAATGTTTTTGCTGTGCAAATGTTTGGGGGCCTTGTGTAGGGCTCATCCTACAGCTGGCTTAGGATGCTGTTCATTTGTGGTACCTGTGTATGATTCAGTGACGTCACTGCTCTGAGCATGTCTACTGCTGGGGGTTCCTTGCCTTTGCATGGCTTCATTTCCTGCTGCAGTGCCAACCATGGAAATTCTTCACAGAAAAATATACCAAAAATTCAGTGGGGTCAACCTCTTTTAAAATGTCCTTGTCAAGGTTATTGAGCACTGGTCAAGCTTTCCCTCTTTAATCAGTGGAAGCTGCCATTTGAGTTATGATTGTAACCTTTGCTTTACTGTGTTCAACTCCCAGAGGAATCCCATAGAAGTTTTCTTATATCCATGAGAAATTTATGTTACCTTTTTTTGGCTAAGCTTTGTTTCTTTAGGTTCTTGCTCTCTTGCGTTTTAACCTCAAAATATAAAATTGTCAAAGTTCATCTCATTCATTGTAAGAATAATTTCATCAACACTCTCTTAATTTTTATCAAATAGATATAATCTAGATTTCTTCTTGCTGTAGCAAATTGATTCTGTCAATCTGAAAACCATTGCCTGCATCTTTAATTCTCCTTGCAATAACTATTGGCTTAAGAAATTTTCAGGAGAAATTTTTTCTGACATAAAGAAAAATCAAATCTGTTGTGAGTTTGCATCTTTTTGTCAAAGTATATAGAAAAATGTATTCCTTAAATAATACCATTCCCAAATGAGTCAAGACATTTTATTAGAGTATTTTTAGGTGCATATTTTTCTCTTTTTTTTCTCTTCAGAACAACTCAGAGCTTTGAAGTTTCTTTCAATGGAAACACTATTGTCATTGGTGTGTAAAAGTAATAACTTAAGACAACAGCTCTCAAGCAGCACTCAGAAGAGCCTTTGTAGCATATTATTTAAAGTCCAAAACAGTTACCACATGATTTTCTTATGTTTTATATTTCAAAAAGTGGCACTCTTATCTCAGGGAAGAAAGAAGCAACTGGATATCTTTTTAGAGACAAGGGTCATCAGTGGGGCTGAAGTACATAACCATCAGCAATAAATCACTTAAAGGGAAGAAGAGAACCAAATAGAACTGGTATCCTAACTTTTCCCTGGCTCAGCAAGTCTTGAAAAAAGGTATGCAGATATTTATAGAAAGAGAAAAATATGCCACAAAGGGTTCTTTTGTCATTAAAGACAACTAAAATACATTAAAGCCTTTTCTTTTGTCACCGATTAGTCTAAGCTATGATAAACACTGGAGATGGTGAGGCATATGACAGTTGCCCCATAAAAAAAACCAACCAAAACTACAACCCACCCAAAACAAACAAACAAAAATCCAACAAACCAAACCAAAACCCCTTTTGGAAATAATATTTTTGGAATCCAAATGGAAATACATGCATCCACTTTAGTATCTTCCGGTATACACTGGTCTGTCAAAAATAAAGGCCTTTAAATGATGCTCACAGGTGTTTCAGATTAGATTTCTCTAAATTTCTGTGTGAATTGTTAATCATAATGCCTGCTATTATTTGTGAGAAGATAGCTTGCTGTCACACAGACAGCATGAGTGACAGGATTTTCTCCCACCATTTTATATGCATAGTGCATTGTTTCAATGCACACATAAAAAGGACATAATTTAGAGTTATTTATCATTTCCAGACTGTGCTTTATCTATTTTTTACTGGGCAGAAAATGAGCCCATATCTTACTGCAGTCTTTTCTACTTCTAACTTCTTTTTAGTATTTTTCAAGTTTGAATATTTCCTTTGAAAACTGTCTTAGACCATGTTGTCAGTGGCTTTGGTTTTCTTTGTATATTTGGTTGATAGGGTTTTTTTTTTTTTTTTTTTTTTTTTTTTTTTTTTTTTTTTTTTTTTTTTNTTTTTTTTTTTCCTGTTTGTTTAGTTTTTTATTTTGATTTCTTTTTCAGTCTGGTCTAAATTAACTGCTTCTTGAAAACTGGCATTTAAATTCTGAGATTTGTGCTTTCTATTTAAGAAGAAATATAGGCTCTTAGTATCTCAGTTAAGCAGATGATATCTTTCTTGAGTATATCATCAAGTCAAGGGCGAGCTTGTGCCTTGAATTTAAGTGGAAAAAATTGCATCAAAACTAAGGCAGAAACCCATTTGAAACTCTTTGATGTTAAAATGCAAAGGACAATTGACTATTGCAGAAGCTACATACACTGAAATGATTTCAAATTTTTTCATACTCCCACAGTTATGAATTACTTTGTCCATTATTTATGAACTTCTTACTTGTAGGTGTTGAGCTAAGGTTACCCTTTTATTGTTTATTTTGGTGAGTAATTGACTTTGTCTCATACTCCTGCTGCAATCTCAGAAGTGTGTGGAGGGGAAATAATGTTCATTGTTGATTTAAAATTTCTTTTTCTCTTGGGTTTTTTTTTAATTATTTTTTTATTTTATAACTATATTTCACTCTCATTCTCTGCTTTATGTATTACGTAGCTACTAACAATTACAGCTGTGCACCATGGGAACCTAAGTTTTTTGCATCAGAGCACGGAAGTGACCTGTACAAATGACAGGAAAAAATTAAAACCAAAAAACCCACAAAAAAATCCCAGAAACATGAGGCTTCAGCCTGATTTGTTTGTCACTATTTCTCCATTGTCTTCAATGTCAACTGTTGGAGCTACCAGAATCCCTTAATAGTCTGTAATTTTCCAACTGATGTGCAGAAGAGTCTCATCTCTTCTTTATCTAAGCAAAGATGATGAAGAAACTACATGAAATGTGCTGTAACAAGTTACTTCAAAGAATCATCTAAAACTGGCACCTTTTTGCTGGAAATTGAATAAGGCTAGGTGCTTCTGAAGTAGATGTAAGAAATACTAGATAATGATGAACTAACTTGTCATAATGACCAATTAGTAGCTGGCTTGTGAACCTAGCAGCAAGGTTGGTATTAAATCATCTTATTTTTTTCAACACCTTTTTTTCATATTGCTTCTCCCCTTGCTTTGTTTCTCTACAGCAGCACTGACTGTGCTCATTATCTTCATAAATGCCTATTGTTCTGACCCTTGAGAAATTCTTGGCCTTACTACGTCAAAGAAATATATTTATAGGCTAGTTATGCAGTATGTTAGAGTGGCAGGTCTTTTCCTGAGTTTGTCCCATGCTGAACACGTAGGTGATAAAGATTGGTGCAAAGTAGAGTCACAGAAAAACTATACAGTATCAGGAACATCAGGAAACTCAGGGACAGGCAAGCTTCTGGATATTTCTTCATCTTATCCAATGACTTTACCCTTTTCATATTATATATCATATAATCACTGTCATAAACATAAAATTTTATGCCTCTGAACTCCCACAAGGGATCTATTCTTACTTTTATGGTTATGGGTAGAAACTGGGTTCACATTTCCAATGTAAATTTATTTATGGACAATGATTTTCTTTTTGACAGGTTTTTCTGGGGTTTTTTGTTTGTTTGGTTGGTTTTTTGTTTTGTTTTGTTTTGTTGGTTTTTGTTTGTTTGTTTGTTTTTGTTTTTGTTGTTTTTGTTTTTAAATTCTGGTTTGCTCTTCAGACAATCTTGCAAAATGCTCTTGGATCCTCACTCAGGCTTTGATTTACTAAAGAAGTTGAGCTTTCCTTGCTTCTCCTTGAAGGACCATCCACCAAGTTTATCTTTGCTTACCCAGTTAGAAAACGGTTTCTGCTAGGAGTTGCGAGTTTGTGCAAAATCCTGGTTAAGGCTTTATCAATGCCTAATAAAATATTTCAACCACATCCACACATTTACTAGAAAGATCTTGTCTAAGTAGAGTCTTCCTGTTTACCATTTTCCAATAATTAGTTAATTTAGCTTTGTTTACTGAGATTTTTTTTTTTTAAATGCAGGTTCATTCATTGTGTTTTTATTTATATTCTTTTGATATCTGCAAGACTGGAACTTTTTTTTTTTTTTTGTTCAAGATTCAGATTTTTGATTGTTTTTTTAAAAAATATCTATTCTAATAAAATTCCAGATGCCTTCTCTATAATTCCTTGATAAAGTTAATTTTACATTCCTCTTCTTTAGTCAAAGTTACCCCTTTTCCCCTAAAGAATATCAATTACAGATTTACTTTTATTGTTTCATTTTGTTTAGATCAAGTTAATTACACATCATTCTGCTTGAGTTAATTTTCTATAGCCATTTTTTCTATACTGTCCTCATTTTTATACATAGCTAAATTTTTATTTCTTTTCAGCCAATACCTGACAGGAAAAATATCTCATGTTATTATGTCCAGGCACACTTACACCCAAATTACTGTAATTTCTGTCTCTATACCTGGAAAGTTCGATCCTCCCAGAAAAGAAAAGTTTGACACTTTATTTCTTAAGTTCTATTGCAGAGATTTTCATCCATAAAGCAGTTCAATCCTGTGAAGTCTGTACTAGCGTCCTTAACTTTCCTTTAGCAGATCAGAAATATTCCACTGAAGATTAGTTGTGGCTCTGCACCTTCCTCATTCTGGCATCATCACTCTTGTTCTCTTCCAGCTGAAATCCGGCAATAGCTTTTCTCATTGGCAAGAACTGGGTTCTTTCCCTCTCCCACTGGGATCCACTTCATCCTCAAGTCCAAATCAAGTCCTCAAGTTTCAGTTTTATGAACTCACTGAACGTGATCCCTTCTACAGCAATGAGCTTCAAAAGCACAATCAGACCAAATTCAAATTCAGAAGCCACGGATGTTGCATTGCCCATAGATCATAATTTGTCTCACACTTTTTATTTAATGTCATGTGTTCTTTTTATCACTGCCAAATCAAGACCAATGCCAAATAGGACTGGAATAGGATATCAAGCGATATTTTCATTACAGCTGGGATCAATTATTATGGGTCATTATTTTCAGATATTATACGTTGTCTTATTATAAAATGTTAGGTCATGCGAATGCTCCCGCTCCAGTGATTCCTAGAGAATATTGCCTATCTGATATTCTATTTCATTTTTTTATCATGATTTTCACTTAGAGTTCTTTAATTTATGTTTTCCCTAAACAACTGTTCTTTGTGACTGACTATTGCCTTACACTCCTGCAGCTAGCTCTCCCTTGCTGTTCCAGCACACAAAAATCAATAGAGGTTCTGCAAGGGTATCTCATGCCACAGATACTGCAAATACCCACTTTTTCTGGTCAAACTTCTCAGAAAGCAGAGTCCATATCAGTGGTAGGGGCTAGGACTGGCCCCATAGCTGCAAAGCCATCTTCCAATTAATTTGTACTACACTTACGACTGTAGCACATGAACACCTTGCATGCTCCCTCTGTAGATTTTTAAAGACCTATTTTACTCTGAATAGAATCGGAGAAATACACTTGGCTTAGCTGTTAATTGCTGACAGACAAGACAAAAAACTAGATGAAGCAGATATAATGGGGGTACAATGTAATGTTATCTGGCTAACGATTTTAGGAACTGTCCCTAATAAATGTGTGCTCTACCAGCCCATCTCATTGAAGTTCTGTTGTGAAGAAGGTTTCCCCTTTTCTGCCAAAGAACAGCTAGGCATGAGATCAAAGAAAACCCACATCTTTTATTAAAGTAGTGTCACAAGCCAAATGTTTCTGTTTTTCAAGGAAAATAGAAAAAACTGTAATTACAAGGGTGAGAACTGCTGGTTAAAGCAAAGATTGGGGGAGAGGAGATATGGATTCTCTTCCTGTTGCCAAGACAGCAGGTAGCTACCATTTATGATCTGGTTTGCAGAGATCCCATTCACTTTATCTGAAGCAGGTGTGCTCAACACCTTTGAAAATAGACTTCCTAATTGTTTTGTGCTCTAGTTTCCCTATTGTAAGATAAGAAAAAAAACAAGAAGATCTAACTTATGGCTTGTAAAGAGTGCTGGAGCAGCTCCCCAGGGAAGTGTCAGGCCAAGCCTGGCAGAGCTCAGGAATTGTTTGGACAATGCTTTCAGGCACATGGTGTGACTCTTGGGGATGGTGCTGTGCAAGGCCAGGAGTTGGAGTGCAATGATTCTTGTGGGTCCCTTGCAACTCAGGATATTCTCTGACTCTGTGAAAAGCCATAGCAACTACTCTGGAAATGCTGCTCTTGCTGAGCTGAGCTACATATAACATATGCAATATTCCTAAGAATGATATAATGCCACACCCCTCCCTTCACTGATCTTGCCCTTGCCCTTGATGTTTTCCAGGCTATAGCCTCTTCAAGCCTCTGATATGAAAGGTCCTTGATGTACTCTGCTGCAAATAGCAGGACCTCATGAAGCAGGTTTTAAAACAGCAAATCAGTGTCTGCAATGGCTGCTCATTTCATAAAACTGTTAAACATTTCAGGCTGTAAAATTTTTTTTATATTTCACAGGCCTTGCTTTTAGAGACTTCAAGTTCCTGATTTGCAGGGAGAAGCTAGTATTACAATCCTAAAGCACTTGTGTAATATTAAGCTGATAAAATTGCTTTAGGTTTAGTCATATATAAAGAGATAAATCATTCATCCCTATGTGCTGACTGAAAGAAATACAAACTCACCATTTATGAAACAGTATTTGTTAGCAGATTATCTATTAGCCCACAATTAACTTATTCAATTTAGGATCTAAATTCAGTCTTACATTGTAAATAAGAGATAAAAATACATTTTTGCATTGGGATTTTCACAGTAATATTTTGTGGAGATTCTTTGCTGTAGGATTCCCTATTTTGCAGGATTGTATTTACATTCTTACATGCTGGTGCTGCACAAAACATTTAACTGTTTCAATCTCTGCAGCAGAAGCATGTTTTATATAACATGGTGTCTTCCAGCTATCCACCTTTCTCCTTGCTTTGCTGAGGACATCTTCCCAGCAGAGGAAGAGAAGGGAAGCCATCACATTGCTATCTAGTTTTAGAGACCTGGTGCAGTTGCAGCTGGGTATCTGCTGTCTCTCTGCGGATTTTTTCCAACCATGCCCCTGTCATTTTGCCACAAGTGGGCAGTAATTAACTGCTAATTGAAATCACAAGAATCTCAGCTTGCTCAGTCCTGGCTGAGACTCATAACCCTCATCCTGCCCCTTTTTTTGGCTCTACCTCACTATCTGCTCTAGGAAGCAACCTGGTAGTTAGTGCCAATTTGCTCTGACATTCCTACAGAAAGTGATGTAGTAGTCTGTGAGGAAATTTGTGAATGTGTGTGTTTCTGACTGAGGCTCAACACAGAGTGACACCCAAAGCAACACCTGCCTTTCAGAACCACTGCTATCACTGGTTCAAGACTTGTGTTCTGCTCCCAACCATTTAAATAAGAAATTTAAGAAACTAATTTATGAAACAAGATATTTGGAATATTGAAATTACTGCAGTTCTTACAAAGATAAAAAACTCCAACAGAACAAATTTAAGCAAGGCAATTTGTCTTTGGTATGATTGGCAAGGCTTTGGGGTAAATTTTGCATGGTGTTAGTACATATTTTTGTTGCACTGGTTATCTTAAACGATGGAATATCTGCTTCCATTAAGGTGGATGATAGATGAGAAAAAAATCTTTTTAAGTCCTGGTTCTTGTTTTTTTCACTGTGGGAATATTGTCACCATGTTCTTTGGGAAACTTGAGGATGGTTTTACCTCATTTCAGTCTCTTTTTACACTAGGAGGTGACTTATGACTATGTCACATGACAGGTAATACTTTATAACAAAAAGCAATATGGAAATATGACATGTCTCCCTTGGCACATGCCAGCCAGGTGAATTGAATGCTAAGAGAAATTTGTCTCATTTTAAGTTAGTGCATCTTGAAATGTACTGACAGCAGGCATTGAAAGCTTCCAGACTCCAGGCAGTAAGAGGGAAGAACTGGAGTAGCTGAGAACTGAACCTGGAAGATGACTGAGCTATGAGTGGCTGCAAAGCTGTTTCTAGGAAGCTGAAATAAACACAGTCCTATTATGGGATAAATGACAGCTCTCATGGTGGTAAGAGACCTCAGTTCAGAGCTGAGATTTATCCAGAAGGATGGTCAAGGCCAGCAGTAACTTCTTCCCTCCTGGCCAAGCAGTGTCCACTTAGCCTCTGTAGGAACAACAACCTTTTTCCTCATCCCGTTACAGACATTTCTCTGTCTCTGCTTTGCTTATAGTGCTGTCAGCTGCCAAAACAACCACCTGAAGCAGTCTGTGCACAGCCTGCACACACAGAGACAGGACACTCGAGGTGAGACATTTCTTACCTCCTGAGGCTGCCTGTGTCCTCTCTCTGCCCACGTAGGCCTGGGCACATCTGGACCCCATAGTCTACTGGAGAGTGTTCCAGCAGCTGGCTGGTTTCCAGAGGTGCCAAAGTTCTTCTCTGCATGTACAAGTCCAATGTGATCAAAAAATTCTCAGCACGTCCAGAAATCAAGACAATATTATTCTGTAGTCCCTCTCCACTGCAGTCTCATGCCTCATTTTATCTTCTGATGACCTCTGCTAACTGGGCAGATGCCTTCAGTGATCTGTTCATGATGATGCAGCCAGTGTACTACAATTTTGCTTGGAAATAGACAGCAACAGATGGTGCAAAGAAGGTAAGAGAATTATCTGCCATTAGAGGGAACAGGGCCCAAGACCAGCAAATGTGCCCTTCCCTTCCCTTCCCTTCCCTTCCCTTCCCTTCCCTTCCCTTCCCTTCCCTTCCCTTCCCTTCCCTTCCCTTCCCTTCCCTTCTTTTTTTGAAAGAAAGTTCAGGAAAATATGAAGCAAAGGAAGTGGTAAATAAATAGACAACCAGATAAGAAAAGGTTAGGATTAAGGAAACACAGAAGCCAAACAAAGAAGTTCAGATGAAACTTATTTGCTTTCAAACAAGAGTAAAGATTGCGTAAAAAGAAAAAAGAAAGTAAAAGGAAATAAAGTTTTAAGTGTATTTAGGCAGTTCATAGGCAATTTCGGATGGCTACTCCGGAAAATGAACAAGCCAAGTAATTGAAAGGAGAAATGAAATTGCAAAGGATCACAGGATTTCAAATTAAGTGCACAAATCGTAGGGGGGAGGGGTACAGACCATACAATACAATAGCTTGAATTGGCAGACAGTTTATAAGAGTGGTTCTGAGTGAATGACCCTTCATCTCCTGTGACAAATTGAAGATAATGTCAGCATTTCATAGTCATTTCCCTTTTATTATCACCAAAAGTTTAGGCCAGTGTTCTATTACCTTGAATGTCTTTATGCTGTCAAGTTGAGCTGGACAAGAAATGAACTTGATGACAAATTTGCTGACTCTGAAGAAGAGGATAAGAGAATAAGGTAAGGCACTTAGGATTATTAGAAATGTAAGGAAATAAAAGAATAAAAATGATTCAAGTAATGCTTTTGGAATTGAGCAGAAAATATTTCATTTTGTTTTGAATAATTTCTAATATTTCTAAACTTTTTTTTTCCAAAAACTGTATGTCAATACAGACAGCTGCTGTTTCAAGAGATCACTATTTTCCATTTTAAAATGTCAAAAGGTTATGACAATTTTGAAGCAAAACATTTTTACCAATGAACAGCTTTCCTCTTGTTCCAGAAAATCTTGCCTCTTTTAGCTGTCCTGGCCAGCAGTTGCTCATGATTTGGATCATAACCTGGCTTCTAAATGTGTTTGGTTGTTTGTACATTCACTGGAAATATCTCATCCAAAAGAGATGTGTAAAAAAGATGTGTAATTTTTTGGTGTAAAAAATCCAAGCTGTACCTTGCCCCTGAAGCCTTAATTTTCATGACAACAACTAGGATGTGACTGTGTCTGTCAATACACAAATCTGTGGCACAGCAATGGTAAAAATAAGTAGGAACAAACTAAAGTTGAGAGAATTGTATTAATTGAAATAAGCTACCAGCTACTACAGTGACTATTATTACTAGCACCATTAGTATTAGTATTATGTTGAACTTTCCATATTCTTCTTGACTTACAAATAAATCCACTGCTTAAACTTGTGTTTGCCACATGCTGTACAACATGGAAAAGCATTTTTTGCTTCAGAATTCTGTATCTTAAGAGGCATGGAGTTTTGTGAGATGACAGCTCTTAGGTGCTACCCTTCATCCCAGATTTAAAACAAGACCCTGATTCTCTGTCCTATCTTTCTTGCTCCACTTCCTTCTGAGGGTGCTTTCCCTGGAAGTGTTTCTTCCTACTCATTGCCAATGTAAAAGGTTTTACTCTGCAAATGGACATCAGCTCCTGTGATTTGATAGATGACTGTCAAAGACATTCAGGAACATGAGGAGAAAGTGATATAGACTATAATGAGATCATGTAAAATTTAATACAGCATATCCAATGTAATGATTTTAAAATTCGTATATTTAACTGGCAGCCAAATGCAGTTCTTTCTAGGGAGATGATATGTGCTCCTGGCTTTTGCTTTTCTTATGAAAACTGTCAGTCACATTCTGCATCAGCCTAGGTTTATGCTTAGCTTTATCAGGCAGACCAGTCAGCACTGAATGGCATTAATGTCATCTTGGGGTAATGAAAGTGTAGATAACCATCTCAGAGTCTGGTTGGGAAAAGAATACTGATGCAAGTAGCTGAAGGCTCTATTGGCCACATAATTCATATTTCTCATAGAGGAAGTTATGATCTATAAATTGTTTTAGACTTTCTTACTGATGAAACAGCAAGAATTTTGTTGCTGATGGGCACAGGAAACAGTAATAAATAGCCATGGGTGCATACACAGGAAAGAAAAATGGCTTGCATTTTATCAACAGAGAAAGGGAATCAACATATAGCTCTGGATGTTTTGCAAGTTACAGCACTGTTAATGGAGAAAAATGTGTCTTCTGTAGGACAATGATAACATGAATGATAATACAGAAGATCATTCACCCCTTCTGCACTAGGTACCTGCTGCATGCTGCATTTGTGGGAGAAGTTCCCTGATGACAGACTACAACAGAGTGAAATAATTTCTAATGAAACAAATCTGATCAAACTTCCTGGTGACTGGACACTTTCTGGACCTTGAGGCATTCAAGGATTGTGCTATTTCTAGTGGTAGGTCCCCTGTCCACGACAGCACAGCTGATATGTCACTTCATGGTTGGGGCATCTTAGCAGTGTTCTGCTGTGCTAGCCAGAGTACTTGGGCTCAAGAGGTGCCTCACAGCAAAATTGTTTCAAACTTTTGGGTGAAAAGACAATAAGAAAACAGACAAAAGTTTTTTCCAGTTTGGACCATGTTTAAACAATTATAAAGCCAGGGGTAACATTTAAACAGGCTTTATATAATTTTGAGAAAAGTCATGTACAATACTAGTCTTCCCCCTTCCCTCATCACAGTCAAAATCAAGTGACCAGCATGACCAATATACTCCTTGGCTGCTGAAAGGGATAAGTATGGTGAATCATTGTTACCTATCAGTAAAGCTATGACCCTATACTTTCAAGGAAAGCAGCCCAGGAGGAGTTGCAGCTGCATAGTTGAAGGAGGTCAGAATGTACAAAAGGTGTCCATCAAGAAGGACTTGCTAAGGATTTAAGGATTCAACCATTGTCAGTCTTCCTTAATTTAATTACTGGGATATTTATATATTAATGTACCATATTTTATATATATATATAAATATGTTTACATATGTATTATAATCATAGTTTCAGAGCTGGGGGTGATCTATGATACTTTATATAGTAAACTGTGGCTCAAGGAAAAAGCCGGAGAGCTGGTGGGGACGAGGAATCAGAGAATTGAGGGAATTTTTGTGAAAAAGGACTCTTATATTTAGGGACAAGACTTGCCACGATAAGATGATTTTGCTGAAAATTATCCACACTGACACTGAGATAATACAAACCTTGTTGGAATGGGGGATTACAAGCCTCAACCAGAGCCAGATCAATAATTCACAAGTTTTAAACTCTTGGGAAAGGTGCCAGATGTGTCACCGAGTGTGTGTAAGTGAGCAAGAGAGGAAGAGGAGCGTATAGAGTGGATGGTGGTTGCTGGAGACTGTCTTCACAGGAAAACAAACCTGTCCAGTCTGAGACATGAAGTGGAATAGATTTCAGTGCACCCTTTTATGGACAAGTGTCAGTAAGAAGGTTAAACCCAGACAAGGGAGGACAAGATTGGTAAGAGATTGGATACCAAGCTTTTGGGAATTAATAACCTCACTGGAAGGTTTGTGGGTTAGTGCACAGAAAGTGCAGAGTTAAAGCCATGCTTTGTGCTAGCCACTGAGAACATGTTCTCTGGTGCATGAACTGTCGAGCACAGAAGTGAGGAGAGGTATCTATGATTTTTCTTTGTTCCCTGAAATTGAGTGGTTGGTTCTATGCTTGGTTGAGCCAGTCAGGAGTGGCCATCATTGCCTTCTGTTTCCTCGCATGTTCCATGGACACCCTCCTTAGCATCTTCTCAGCTCCTGGGTCCAGGATGTACAGATTCAATGACTGTAGATTTCCCATGGCATAGTATGTGCAAGACCTCAAAATATGTCCAGGGAAGACACCCTGTTTGCCCAAGCACTTGGAGTGGCTGATCCCACCCAGAAGATGAGGTATGGCTGAGAGACCTACCTGGGCTCTAAGCATCACTGGGACAGCTCTGGCATGAAACCCTGAGTGACATTTTATCAACTGTCATATGGCTCTGATTTCCATGGGACTTCCCTTCTGATCCTGGGCAGGTCCTAAATGCCACATATCACCCAGTTTGCTGTCCCCTGCTTACGATTATGTGGCCACTCAGACTTTGTTAGCTCACAGTATGACCAAAAAGAGATGAGTTCTGCCTGCCACTCCACATTTCAAACTCCATCTTTATTTGTGTATTGTACAAGGCAGAGTCAGAAAGAGTAGGAGGGCTGTGCAGCTCTATCCAGCTGCCCTACTGTCCTGAGTGACCCAATGGGATGATTAATGACTTCACTTTATTTGCAGAAAAATTATCAGACTCAACTTTAAACAGAGCTGGGTGGAGAACCTCTGAAGCTGGCCAAACCAATTTTGACAGGATTCCAAAGAAAAGAAAGGTTCCTTTGAATCTTTCAGGAAAATTTTTACTTTTCTAGTTTTCCCACACAAGGAAGGCACATTTTACTTATTCATTCAATTATTAGCTTCTTTATTAATTATATGAATAGAGTTTAGGAACTTTTTATAGTACTGTATAATAATAAATATAATAAATAGGCACAAGAGAGAAAAAACCCTAAAATTTTTCCTGTGACTGCATGATTTATCTAGGTTTGGGAAAACAACTCTATAGTAATTGGAGATGGGGGTCTGTAAACAGTGTCATCCAGCTCTGAAGGGTTCTAAATCTCTGCAACAATGGTCACAGGATATTTCCAGGAATCGCTGTGACTCATAACTTTCACCTGTCTACCAGCAGACATGATGAGAAGGAGGGCACCAGCCCAAACTTACTTCTCTGGCCCAGGCTGAGTTTCTCAGGTATGTGAACAATTAATATTTTTCAGAAACTTCATAGAGGGGTTCCATAAGACTTGGCTTATTTTACAGTGCTAAATTCAAAATTGCCCTGTCTCCAACCAGACATAGACTAAATGACTTAACATTAATGTACCATGCCAATGGGTATGCCTTTCAGATAATGACACAGGCAGTATCTCTCATATATTCTTTCAAATAAAATGCAATATATCTCAGAAAGGTGTTTGAGAATCTGCTCTGCATATTTATTGGGAAGACAGTATTTCTGTTTGATTCAAGTGTTTCATACTTCTGGAGCATATACTCTTCTTTCCCTTGTCCTTCTCCCTACCCCCTCTAAAGCTGATTTTATAAGGAACCATTTTTTAATACTGTAATATTTACTTTATTAAAGTAGTCTTACACAATTGACTGCACGGCTTCTCATTTTGCATTTCAGCATGACACTTGCACAATTTTTACTTTAAATCCCTTATAGGATTTTGCATATATTTTTGAGGAAAAAAAAAAAAGAGACATTTATGATTCAGGATAAAAAACCGTTTAGTGAGGACAAAGAGACAGTTTCTACTATCAGAAGCTTGTAACTCACAGTCATAGTATCAGGAAGCAGCCAATATTTACATCTGCCTCTGTCTAGGAAGTATTTGGTGCTGGGTACTATATATTGGGTGTGAAGGTGTCCCTGCATTATGGAAAATAAAGCTCTGAGTCGGTTCAAGGTCACTGTTGCTGAGAGCACAGGCATTCAAGAAGCTGAGTAGGTGATTAAGTTTGACTGCTAGAAATTTCATATTTCTAGCACAAAGATAGCTGTTCTAAGCCTGCTATTTAGTGTCTTCAGACTGGCACAGCTACAGCTATGACATTCACACCTTGTTCCCTTTCCTTCTGAAAGGAGATGACCACAGTGCCAGTTGTGCCATGCTGTATTGTCCAATTAACTCTAAGCAAGTTATTGCAGGTACCAGAAATCATCTGATTGCAGCAGCATGGAGATCCACTCAGGTTAATTTCTTCTGCATCCCAGTAACCTCCTTGGCAAAGAAATTGGGTCCACATGGCTAGTTTGGAGCTAGTGTGGATATCCATTTCCACAGTGTTCTCCAGAAAACCCTGTGAGTAAAACACCTACCTGCAGCAGAGGCAGACAAGCACACACTGAGGTGTGCTAGGAGCGGTGCACCCAGCAGGGCAGGGGATGTGAGACCACTGAGGGGCCCCCTTGTACAAGAGAGACATGGGAAAACTGGAGTGTGACCTGCAGAGACCCACCAAGATGGTGGGATCTGGATTGCTTGCCCTGAAAGCAGAGGACTGATAATATGGGCTCAGCTACCCTGGAGAAGAGAAGATTTTAGTGGGGTGTTAACAGCAGCCTTCCAGTCTCTACCATTAGAGTTTGATGGTGCCAGGCTGTTCACAGCAGTGCCTGGTGAGAGGAAAAAGGATAATGTGTGTAAAGTTGAAACAGAAGTTCAAAGAGATAAGCTTGTTCATCCTGAGGGCAACCGAGGACAGGACCATGCTGTCAGGGGATGTTGTGTGACCTCTGTCCTTGGAGGATTTCACAGCAAAACCAGCCTACATCAGCAAGAATGCTCTAATAATGGAGCCTAGGGTGGAACTCCTGTTTTCACATGGCACACCACATACAATAATTTCCTCATCTTTCTACATGATCCACAAGATCCTTGTATTTCCACAGTGCAGTCCATCATCGTCCAGCTGCTTGCCTGTTCATTTTATACCTTTTTGTCACGTTTCCCATACACAATATTTCTCACTAGGACATATGTTGGAATTAAATTATTTCATTCTATTATGATTTATTTGCATCCTGATATTTCTTTTTCTGTGACTAAGTTAGATAAGTATTTGAATCTTCTCTGTAACCCTTTGGTATCTTTTTGATGATGACTAACAACAAACTAGGCTGTATATCTTACTCCCAAATGCTCTCTAAATGATCTTTAGAGGGAGAATGCTCATGTTTAAATGCTAGAAATAAAAGACATACCAGTACTTACAAACGTAATCCACCTGAAGTTCTGTAGATTAGGTGTGTGTATCAAGGTGTTTCCTTCTCATATTTTGTCCCAGCATGTGGGCTCTACTAAGGCAAGCAAACCCTTCAGCAGCATAGCACTCGTACATGTCACTGCTATGGAGCAATGCAGGTGCATCCCACTGCACAAATGGGTGGCTGTGTCAAATCCCCAAGGAAATAGAGAGCTTGATTGACCTGGCAGAATCCCATATTAACAGAGACTAACAAGAGTGCCCTGACCAGTCCTGCAACCCACAGCATTTCTGTAGTTTTAAGATTGCTGGTTAGTCATAAATTAGCAGCACAGTAATAGAGGGAACCTGTTGTTCCCTCCATACAGCTTCTGTCTCAGCCCAAGACCTTAAGACACAAAAATCCTTCAAAAAGCACAAGGTCCTTTCCATTTAGTGTCAATTGTGGATCCCAGGAATTGCTGAATGTGCAGATTCAGACATTATCTTCCTTTCTTTTTCTCTGGATAGCAAGATACTATCAGAGAAGCCCTGACTGGTGTAAGAATAAAGTCTATTTCCAGTTGACTTTCACAGATGCAGGGTTTTCCACCGGAATGAAACAGGAGATCACAGTGTCAGAACTGGGGTTAACTGCAAGCTGCTTTGACAGTACAGGACTTCGGTTACAAGTAGTTCTGAGAATAACCCTTGCCTCTGAACCAGGTTTCTTAATTTATAAATATTTGACCCACTGTCTCTTTTGTATCTTTAATATATTTATTTTTATCATGTGATAGAGTAACAACCTTTGTGTCCTTGTCTGTGTGCAGTTGAGTCTTCTAGATTCTTCCTGACTACATTTTATAACACACTTGAGAGAGGACCCTGACCACTGTGAACTTAGTAGTGTTTGAGAATATTTAACACTAGAGAAACCAACCTTCAATGATTTAGTATAGGCACTTTTCAGGAATAAAGGCAGTAAGAATGCGGATAATTAGATTTAAAAGTGGCTTTGACTTTACAGCCTTTTTAGGCTTGCTAAAATCTACTGTTGATAAGCTGATATCCCTTTTGTTTGGAGCTAAAGACATCCTGTTTTCTTCAGCCATTGAGGGAATGAAGGGCTAAAATCCCTGAAGCTTCAGTGGCTACATAAGTCATGTTCATTTTCCCCGGAAGGGAGTCTCTGATATTCACTCAGTGGAAATGGAAAAAAAAAAAAAATGAAAAAGAGTAGAATATCATTTTCATGTCACAGTAGCATAATGAATGAGACAAGACATCAACTTTGCAAGGATTGGGCACTCTTGGCGTAGGCAATCCATAAATCTCTTTCATTGTGTTTGTCAGGAGTAATTTTTAGAGGGTTTCTTTCTCAATTCACAGGTTGTGGTTATTAGTAACCTCATAGCTGTGCTGCAGATGTCATTGAGGCTTATCCCTTGGAGCCATGTCATCAATCATGGTTTTCACATGGTTTTCACATACTGGAGCAGAATAATCCATAGCATTTTTCCCCCTGGTAAGCATGACTTCAGTAACTAAATGGAAAATGTGAGATATAATCATCATGCACATGCACAAACCACATTGACTTGGCTGCACAAGGCAGTGACATTTTTGATAATACTGTACATTTCTCTGAGGGTTACCCTATATGCACGGAAAAGAAAGGCAACTACAGCTCTGAGTTACATACAGGAATTGCTGCTGATGCAGCTGACATTGGAATTGCCATAAGCTTGTTCCAGATATCACTTTTCATCAGGCAGGCTGCAGTGTCACTCCCCTAAGTGTCCCCACATTGTTAAAACATCTCACATATTCAGAGCTGTCCAAATGTATATGAAGAAACCCATGCTGAGGATTTGTGACGTCAAAGTTTTGTTTCAGGGCAAGGACGTTTCCAGGACCTTATGAATGCATGATGCTTGCCAGAGGATGATAAACGTTGTTGAAAAAGAGTCTGTTTAATGAAAGCACAATAGGTATTTCATACATTTCAGCAAGAAAATGTCTATAATCTTACGACAGAAAAGGTCTTATCTAGTGTGCAGTTCTCAAGGTGGAACATGGGGACTCTAAAGTTTTCTCTAAAATATGGTGTAAGATTGGTAAGATATTATATGTTTTCTTATAGAATTAGTTCTAGATGTGTGTATGCACATTTTATAATGATGATATTTCCAATCTGGGAGGCTTTGTAAGTACAGTGAAAACATGGTGAACAATCAGCTTCTTCCCTGGAGTGAGTTGCATCTTAGTAGTGAATCTTGTAAATTTAATTGGTATGCACATATATCAGAGTGGTGATTTATACCTCAGCTGTTCATCAACGACACCATACATTTGCTGCTTGTTTGCAGAATAGATGGAGTATTTTGGATCTGTGCAATTGCAAACTGAGCTCTCCATTTTAGCCTTCTTGCCAAATACTCTTTTTCAGCCTGAGCATATTTCTTCTGTGCTTCAATTCTGGATTTAGCAGAAAAATAAAGCTCTGATGAGCTCTTCCTGAAATAGCTGCTACAGCTCTCCTCATCCACTTAAACCATCCCCACAGACTCTCTAAAAAACCAAAAGCAGAATCTGCCCTGATGTGCAAGCTTGGGGCATGAGCTTCTGATCTTGCCTCATTTCACCCACTTAGCTTAATTTTTGGTTCTCTCAAGCTTAAATCTAGACTAGGTCAGCGAACATCAGAGGTGGGAAAAAAGCCTTGGAGGAGAATGTATTGATATTGTTCTGCTGTTCTTGCAAGCAGAGTGGTGGAAATGGACTCCCCTTGTAGAATGTAAGCCTAAACACAGACACAGACTCAGACATGTAGATGGGGGACAAATCTGTCTGCTGTTGGTCACCATTTTTGAGGAAGCAGGTACTGTCAGATTACCTCCTCTTGTCTCCTTCAGCAGTTTCTCCAACTTGGAAAATATTTCCTGCTGCTGATGGTTTGAAAGAGCTGATCTAACACTGTGCTGGAAAGCTATTCAAAGTATACTGTAGGAGTGCAGTTGCACACAGGTGCAACCTGCCATGCTCTGTTCCTGTCTCACTGGACCATAATGGTGGCAGCTTCCTGCGGCTGCTTGTAGGAGAGCATTGACCTAGAACAAGCTCTAGGAATTTAGGCTGTTTTTTGATAATTTTCTGGCTGCTCATAGCTATCCTTTCTTATGCAGCCAAAACAGTCAAGACTTTTTTCTCTGCCCGACCCTTTTCTTTGGTAGGTCTGATTTCCTCCTATTATTATGTGCACCCAGACAGCATGCATTGCATTCCATCCTTGCTTTCCTGTACAGAGGTGCCATCCATTACTCTCTGTTCTTTCATGTTCCTGATGGAACTTGCCTATCTTGAACACAGCAAATATGTTGAAAAGACCAGATCCCAAATGGGACCATGAATGAGGGGCAAAAAGTTCAAATTAAAATGTTGGCTGTTGGACAAAAATTCAGATGCCTGGATAAAAGTGGTTGTGTTTTCTGCAGTGCTAAGGACTTGGAGCTCTCAGAGGTCTCATTGAAATCCAAACCAGGAGCTGTTAAGATAACCTTATTTTAGTGCCCTTGGAATTTGACAGGTTGAGTGAGCATAAATACATAACATTGCCTGAAGTTCAAGTGTAGCAAAATCCCACAAGTTTCTTAACCCCATTACCAAACAGAAGAAGAGTAAATCTTTAATTTCATTGCCTTGTTTGGCCTTGTAAGGCCCATTAAGATATTGACTCTATCACTGCTTCTTTTTGCCATGGGGAAATTCTCATTCATTGTCTCAGAGTCATCCCTTGAAATGATCATCACTTTTATTATAATGATGTCTTTCCTGACTTGTGGAAGCATTGTAAAGGTCCATAAGTGATGCAACAGCACAATGGGGAATAACATCAGTATCAAGTTCAATGTGAATTGGCATATGCTAAAACAAACCAATGTCCCCAGAGATAGCTGGATTTACTCCTTCTCCTCAGTACATTAGGCCCATCAGATAATTCAGACATACTTTGTACAACATTACACTGATGACATTAGAAAAATGTGAACTATCAAATATCATTTATTGAAGCACCTGTCAAAACAAAAGGGATTGATGGAATAATTTAAAGATTCTTGGATTAGTAGCTAAACTGCCAATTTTCAGACTTTCAGTTCTTTTTTTTCCCCTTTTTCTTCTTCCACTGAGTAAAATTTTCTTATGCATGTAATTCCTTTGGTTTTATTGAGAAATGAAATAGTCCAGTGCAAAGTGACAGAAGTAAAGCTGGCTATATTCTTCCCAGATGCTCTGCACCAGACCAGCTTTGTGGAAACTTGTAACTGCAAAGTAGTACTTCCACTCCATGGAAACTTCACTTTGTGTACTCTAGCAGCAGCCATGGAGAGAATCTCCTGTGTGGCTTACTCATTACTTGTGTTTTCTGTGTTTTTCTTAGATCATTAAATGTAGAGTTTTTGCTGTTCCTTCATATGCTGAAAGGCAACTTTTCTCCACAGTTGTTCTGTGGAACATGACACCATAGAAGAGAAGTGATTTCAGTTGGCTAAAGAAATAGGAAATTGGCAGGAAAAGTAATTGATGGCCTCTTAAAATTTAAGGAAAAGAGATTCTTGGTGCAGGGAAAGATATTTTTTTTTCTTATATAGCAATAAACATCAAATAGCTCAGATGCGGAAGGTCTCTGTGTTTTGGAGAAGGGAAAGCTCAAGCATTGCAGGAGGTTGAGACAGGTCAATCTTTTATGGTAATTTAGATTATGTAGCTTTAGAGCACAGACCTTCCAAAAAATCTGGGGAATTGTCACCTGCTAACTTGTAGTATCTTTCATTTATCTTAGCACCTTGCCATGCAACACTTCTGAAGGTGTACTGGGTACAAGTCTTTTCATGAGGCAGAAGTTTTAAAGAATAGTCACTGACCTGTTCATATTCACATATTCACTGTTGAATGGGAACTCTGAGTTTGGTTTTCACAAACACTGACATTCTGAAGATTGGTTCTACAAAACTATAAGAGGGCTGAAGACAAGTGCTCAAATGTTTAGATTTAGGACTTTGTAAGTATTTATATTAAGTGAATAGAAGAAAGTTGACACAGTGTATATGAATATGTAAATCTGGATGCTGAATGGAAGCTGAACATTGTTATATTCTGTGGGGTACATGGTGATGACTTACATGAGAAACATGATCTTCAAAAGAAAAACAAAGTCCTCAGAGACTTTTAAGACATTATAAACTCTGATCTGAATGTTCAGTACATTTTCCGTTCTATTTAAATATCTTTCTCTCATATAAATTACAAATCAATACTCTAACAACAAGAGATTCATCAGTCTTGTCTTCTGCTTGGCATATACTAAAACGATCATGATTATCACTTGTAAAAAATACTTGTTAATTAAAGTACCTCTTCAGGTAATTTCTTCACAGCCTATGACCTAAGATTAATGGCTACAGCTCAGTAGACCATTGTTAGATATTGGTTTCTCCATTCTGAGGAATGATAAAGATCTAATTAATTATATCTTGATTAATGAATTGGAGTAGAACATGATGTTGGTGGGGGGTTCATTTCTCCTACAGAAAACAAAAGTTTTGAGTTTTGTTCCTAAGAGTATTTGATAGCTAGTATTAAGATATGGTATTTAAAATACAATATTTGGAATGTTCAGATAAAACTGAACAGAATTACATTTTATTATGCAGCATTATATATAATGGCACATTCAGCCTCTAGGAAGGAATGACCTGTGGTTAGAAGGCAGACAGGACAAAATAAAGAACTCATTCTCTGATACTGACTGACTTGGACATTTTTGTCATGTTCTCTCCTCACCTGCCTTTTTGGCAGAATGTTTGACAGAAGGGTGTATGGCTTGTGCTGTATTATTTGACAAAAAGATCATGTTTTAAACAAATATCATACTTTATATCATTTGCATAAAGAGCAAAGCTAACACTTGAGGTGTTATGATGAAGTTTTCATGTCTCTATGTCAGTCCTTTTCCACAAAATTTTAGAATAACTTAAAGTGTTCAGAATCGTTGCTGTGTCTATTAAAATGCCTATTGTTTAGTATTAGAGCCAAAATTTCAAACTAATCACAGTATTTTGACAGAGTTCTGACTGACTGACACAATGTTCCTTAACTATGAAAGGTTTTGTGAGAAAAGATACTTATGGTGATTTGGACATTCAGGAACTGCTAAGGTCCTGAAATTAGATACAAATAAAACTATGCTTCATATAATCACTTGTTATAAGGAAAGAGTTCTTGAAATGGATGTTGTGCAGGGCTGGGACGTTGCTCAATTCGAAATGGGAGTGTTTTAGTTTATGACATTTTATATATCATTAACCCTCAATGTACAGTGAAATTAATGGCTGACTGTTCTTTCTTGCTGTGTTCTCTTTCCCACAATGTTATCTTGCATTACCTGGCTGATTTACATGGACCATTGCTTCTCGAAGGGAAAGACTTGCATGTTGTCATCCTTTTCTTTTTTGTTGGAGGGAGAATTGGGCAGAGGGTGAGCTGTGCAACTCTGTTGGCTTTTGAAGGATGCTACGGACAGCTGGATTGAAACCCAGACCCTGCTTTGAATCTCAGTCTAGCTTGTGCCTTCAAGTACCTAGTAGGAGAAACACTTTCCAGGATGGCACTGGAAGCTCTTTGGATTCCTTATTCTTAAAGTAGAATTGTGCTGATTCCAGATACTCCAGGTACTGGTGTAAATAGACCAGCAAAGTTGAATTCTTTATTCCCAATACCTATTGTGGTTTCTTTTCTTCTAGACTGTGCAAAGTGGACAGATGATTGTGTCACCTCAATGCAGTCATGCCAAATGCAGTCAGTGTCTCTGTGAAGCCTTTGAGAACACCTAACAATCGCTCAGCCTGAACAAAGAAACTCAGTCACAGACAACACAATCTTTCCTATATAGGAATACTTCTGTTTCTCAGGACAAACTTCTCTGGATTTTGGGATGTAAATGCCATATTTTCAGTGCTCTGAAGATTTAAAAAGCAGGCTGTGCACACATCCAAAGAAGACTGATTTGTTTTGAAAAACTAGAGAGATTTTTTGTGGTCCAAGTTGCTTCTTGTTATGTCCCTGGTTATAATTTCACATTGACTACTGGGTCTGAACTAGACCAGAAGCCTGTACCAGGAAGGCAGCAGCTAACCCATCTTCTTCTACTTTTTTTCATGCTTAAATTGGAAGAGTTGGAATATTTTGTTATTTCATACTTCACACAATCACATAAAGACATGGAATAATTACCTTTCAAAATACAGAAGAGCAATTTGTCTTTTTATTAAACTTTAGTTTTTATCTTATAAAACATATATATTTTAATTACAGGGATGTATCTCACTGGAAAGAACTGACAGATAATACAAAGTGTTTCTTATTTTGTGTAAATTTTTTTCTTGTTTTCTATAGTTTCATTTTTTCTGCATTTAATTATATTCATGTCTGTCTACCTCTATCGGACTCTGCTGGTAGAAAAAACAGTTCTAATGAGGACATAAAACTATCGGTTTGATTAATCAAAAGTGCTCATTCTTTCAATCCCACTGTAGTTGTTGATTTTGGGGGAAAAATATTCTGAAGAGTCCAACCCTTTATTTCATATTGCTGGTGTGTGTTGAAGGGAGAAAAGAAGAAAGCCACTGCCTGGGGCAGTGATGTGGGGACAAGAGGCTGCAGTCTTGCTCTGAGCTGGGGAGTACCAGGATGCAGATGGTGAGCTTGTGATGGGGGAGACCTGGCAACTGGTACAGAGAGGGCCTTTTGAGGAGGAAAAGAAAAATGTGACAAAATATTCCTGTGTGATTTCATATTGAATGACTATAATGCAGATTTATTTTCTTGTTTTTGTTTGTTTTTTTTTTACTTCTTAGTGTATCACGAACATTTTCATGAATATCTTTCCAACTGACTATCTGGTATTTAATATTTTCTTCAAACTAATTATCTAATACCTAATTTCTTTCCATAAGGGCAAACTCCTTATGATGCCATCAAAAAGGACACAATCACAAAGTACCAAATAGGTCTCGAGAGTTGTATGAAGAGCAGACTTTTGATACTGCTAGAAGGGAGAATTGTAAGACATAGGTCCTTCAACTGAGCCAGACGTGGTGTGTAGGTATCTTTGTAGATGGCTACTAGTGGGCATCTGGAAGAGAAAGGCATGAACAGAGAGAAATATGTGGATATATTTCTAGGAATAGCAAATATTCCCTTATAATAATAATGCTGTTTTCTAGAAAAGGTTTTGTGTGTCCTCCATATTACCTCTGCATAAAAGGATTTGATGAGGCTTACTTTACTATGGACACACTTGTGAGTGAAAAAAAAGTCTTCAAATGAAAGGACTACAGTTTGCAATTATAAAGCCTGTAATCAGTAACAATAAGCCTAGAAAAGTAGTTTTACTTGACTAGACCTTTGGTATGAATTGTATGCCCAATATTACAATTTCTGAACATATTTTTTATGGTTTATCACTGAATTTTCTTTGTCACATGATTTATTCCTTTTTACTTATTTCTTCATCACTTTACTTATAAAAATATTTCTAGTTATTGGTTTTGAAGACAGCTATACTCACTGCATTCTGAAAATAAGGAATATGTATCTTTCTCCATCTTGATGTAATACAGATGACAAATACTAATTAAACTACCAAGTTTCAAAGTACAGATTTCTATCTAGATCTCCCTAATTTCCTTTTTGTCAAACCTATTGCCTCATAAAATAAGGAAAAACAACTGACCAGGAAGTAGAGTCATGCAACAGGCAAGGAAAATTTGCATTGGTGTGCTGAATGTCCTATGAAGTGCCTTGTCAAATCTAATCAAAACTCTTTAATGCTGTGCATTATGGATGAGTGATTTGATTTTAGGCAAATTTGGCACTCATATTTATGCTTTAAAGTAGATGTGGCATATAATGTTCATGTTTTGATCACTGCTCCAGTAAACACAAAGGGTTTTTTTAGTATTTTACGAGTAAGACATAGAGTTGCAAGATCATACTTGACTTGCAAAACAACAAAATAAATCATACGAGAAAGTCAGCATTCAATAAATTATGCACTTCACATCAAGCTGTGTCGACATCTTAAATGAAGTATAGCTTAAAGATAAGGTGTTAAAAGGGAAAATTATAGATGTACAGTGAGTTTCTTTAAAACTATCACTTATCCCCATTCCATCACGGTAGCTGTCATTTTCTCTTTTGGGCTTCAGTTTTCTTTCCACATTTTTTGGCCTAAAGTGTCTGAATTATGTCAGAATTATGCCATATTATGAATAATTCTTGATAAATGCAAAAAGAGATGAAATCTCTGCAATCTCAATGAATATTTAAGGTCACATATATAATATTAGCTCTGACAGATTGTTAAACCTCAGGGCTCTTTTTGAACTGAAAAAGTTTCATTGAAAACCTGGGATTTTCTTCAAGTACCTAATGCATGTCATACGTTCATATTAAAAAAATTTCTTGTTTCTGACAAGCACCCATTCAGTTTCCCCCCCTGTGGCTCCAGTCTGATACACAGCCCTTCTGTTCTTTTTATCCTCTCACACTACATGCCGAGATCATAAGCTACTAAACAGAGTACACTTTTTACTTTCACTAGTGGGCTGTCACTTCAGCAGGCTGTTTTGAGTTTGCAAGAAAGTTTACAGCTGAAATATGTGAGAAGAAATTCCAATAAATAGGAAATCTCGGAAAGTTCAGGGTTTGCATTTGCTTTGGATCAGCATGTAAGGCTTCACTTATCCAGCTCCTGTGTACTGTACATGAAGGCGAGCCGTTTGCTCCATTGGCAAATGCCGATTCTCCTGATTGTTGGCATTTCCTGCTTTCTTTCAGGGTGGAGTCAGGAAATGTGGATATTATGAAAATATTTATAATAACTACAAGAGGCTAATAATTATCTTCAAAGCAACTAAAGTCAGGAAGTTCAGGCTTAAGCTTCCAAAACTGACTTAGATTTGATGCTTGTTTCCGCTTTCTATCAGCCTCCTTAAAATACAGGATCTAAATCATATATCAAGGCATCACAGAGGTTTGAGCCATTTTAGTCAATGCCAGGATAAATGCTGGACACAGTTTTTTTCGCAACAAATTGCATGCTTTCTCTCCAAAGGCAGAAAATGGGAAGAGGGATGTAGTGGTGGTTGATACCTGCTGTGTGGCTGATAGTTTCAGTAGATTATGCTGTGCATTTTGGCCAGTAACCCTTCCTTTACAGCTGTAAGCTCTGTTAATAACTCATTTCCTTTTTAACTTTGCTTCCCTGATATTGGAGAAAGCTGCAGCATTCTGGATTGACGATGGTGTCTTAGACTGAGAGCTGTGTGGGAAAGCCTGGATTGTACAATGGGAACTGAAAACTGATAATTTAAGGACTGGAGAATCTTAGTTGTAACTGTTAAAATTAAAAAGAACTCCAGACAAACAAACTTTGTTTTATCATATATCCTAAAAGTCCATGAATTTCTCTATTTTTTTCTGAATATGCATTTAGCACATTATCTGCATATGAATTTTAATTTATTAGTATGCAAAAAACTTGCAAATATTCAATTCCCACCTTCTAATTCTTGTTAAAAGGGTAGAGATATCAGACAGTAAAGTACAAGGAAACTTATATTTTTACCAGCTAGGCTTAAACTGTGTGGCTTATTTGATGAATTTTGCTTGCTTCACTGGCGTTCATAGACTGTATTTGTGCTTGAATTTATGAACTTTGCAGTGACTTGATGAAGTTCTCAGAGATGCAGATATTTTTTGAGATATGACTCAAAATTAACAACTGAATCTTTGTGAGATTAACTAATGTGACAGCAAAGGGAAAGATGCTTAAGAGAGGTTTTAAATAAGTCCTCATCACATAATTGTTCCAGCATGTGTTTTACAAACTCCAAGCTCTATTCTTAAAAGCTTCCTGCAAGTGAGATCTGCTTTTAGTGCTTTTTACTGACTTAGATGCAGCTTTAAATAACTTAAGTAAATCATTGATTCTTTTTGCCCATACAGTATCCTCCTATCTAAGGGCATCAAACTTGTTATTCTGTAAGATTTAGTTTTGTTCCATGTCTGAGGAGAACCTAAAGTCTAATTATTATTAGAAATACAAGTTATATATAATGTTATATGAAAGATGAGTTTTGCTGCATAACTGTTTGTAGTTCATTTATGGTTATGATGGAAGTTTTTAAGGAGCAGTTTCTGAAATATGGAGTGTGAAGGAAGGATGTCTGCAATCCTTCCTGTGACTCTAGTGAATGTATACTGAATATCACAATATATGAAGAAAAAGCATATTTTAATACTGCATGAATTCACACACATAGGAGAAAGAATTCCCTTTAATCCTTTGACATTCTAGAGGTCAGAACATGTTTTTTAATTTCTGTGGAATACTTTAAAATTTTAGTGATTTATGTTAGTCAAAAACTCTGAAATGTTTTGGTCAGGAAATATTTCTTAGTGGTTCTAGTTACTGTATTATTCAGGTTCTCTTGTTCCTAGTCAGACTACATCTTCCCTCATGCATCATAATTCCTCAGTGAGACCAAAATGTCAAGTTTCCTTCTCACATAAAGTTTGTCATATTCTAAACTCTTCTTTAGTGCTACTCTTTGTTCACAGAACATACTGGCAACTGCCTAAGATAATGTAACTTTTGTTTTGTGATTGACAAATAATCCACAAATGTAGTTGACGTGCATTTTCCATTTTCTGCTGCTGGGATAAAATGCCTTTTTTGGAAGACAAGCAATTTACCTCTAGCCTGACTAATAATTGTTTATTTCTGTCCTTTGGTCCAATTCCAGTCCTTATTATACTGCTTAGCCTAAACTTGCCTTTCCAATACCCAAGGTATATATCTCATTTATTCAATTTTTTTTCTGCTATGCTTACCCTTATTTTTATACTTCAAGGGAGAACAGCCTTTCAATTTACACATCCAATAAAAATTTTATAACAATAGGTTGTATATAAAACTCTCTGTAATTGCTTGAAAACAGAACATATGTGTATCCTAGAGACAGCTGGTTGACGAGACAAAATTAATTGCTTTGGCACACAGAGGAAAAGATTACCAGGGATATGATTTTACTAGATTTTTGCTTTGTTAGTCTAGTCCCCGTGAATTTTTCTCAAGGTAACTGATGAAATACAATTCAGCTTTTCCTTCTGTTTAAATCATGTTCCTATTAGAATTTAATTTCCATATTTGAGGCTGAATGGAACCATGAATCAACCAAGTCCTTTGTCTCCAGCTTCTTAAGGAGATTTCTCCCTCATATCATTCTTTTATTGTTGGTGTATAAAATAAAAATTGTAAGTAGAAAACTGTGAGGCAATTCCACCTTAGATAGCCTTGGGCACCTGCCACCTGGAAGCCTCCCATCCTATCCCAGGAAAATTTCCTAGATTACAAATCTTTCCTTGAGGCTGAAGATAGAGCTAAACTGCACAGCAGGAGACATCTCTAGGATACTTGAAAATCTGCCAGGAGAGTGTGACATTTCTCATCTGCCATGCCCTGCCACCACGGTGAGAGGACCTATTGCTCTGTCTAACTTGACATGCTCATGCAGGCTGAGAGCTCGATCACTGCACATGTCCAAGACTCATTTTTTAATATAATGCTGTCTTGCTGATTCACATACAAGCCCAAAACAGCAAAGGAAATGCAGTGTCATGTCTTCACTGATATGTTAGGAGACAGCTGCTTCACCAGATTCAAGGAGCCTCTTCAGCTAGTTCAACAGCGTGAAGCAGACTAAAGGATGCTCTTGAATTTTTGTACTGAATATTGTTTTACCACCTCTTACTGCAATTTCAAGTTGTTAACTGGGATACAGTCACATAATGCTAACTCCCACCAGATTCCTGAGTGGTGCAGAGAGAGATGATAACCATTGTGTTTCTTAAAGACTCTATCTATTCATTTTCTTAGCTTTTGTTGGGGGAGATTGAGACAGACTTTTTGGGAGTATACATTTTAGAGTAGATAAGAAAAACTGTTCAAGCTTTTCCAGATTTCTGTATGATCTCCTTTTCCCTGGTGTCAGTGGAATTAGTGGTGTGGCTTTCTGTCCCCTCTCTCCCCACTGTAGAGATTCACCCACAAGCTGAGCAGAGCCCACAGTGAGTTCCGTGCTGTCCTCCCCATTCCCCCACCCTTGCAGCCCTGTGTCTCATGGACTGAAAACAACATTGGTGCTTCAAAAAGTTTTACTGCACTTCAGGCCTTTGTATGTCTGACTTCTACCTTACACTGACAAAATGCCAAGTTTTCACAATTCTTTTCTTCTGAGCACTTGCTGTGTAAGTTATCAGTTCACATGAAGAGTGGCAGACACTGTGTAAGGTAGAACTGCTATGATGATAATGAGCAAGGGTGCAAAGAAGTCAATGGAGTCAGACAGGCAGAGCTCACAGACTCAACTCATTAGTGTTCTTCTAACCTCCAAATCATGCTTTCAACTCCATCCCTAGGGGCTGTGATATGTGTGAGACATTAAAGATAATGCCTCAGGACTTCTGATATCCTTGGCACCAGGAGGAGGTAGATCTTTTCACTCCTTTCTCTTGGTTCTGCTCATTCTATTGCTGGGAACATTTTTGTGGAAGTGCTGCACCCCAGATTATGAGCTTTAGAATACCAAATAAAATTTCTCCTATGTTGTTTAAGAACTGTTGAATAAGGAACTGCTGATGTACATGATGTGGGAGAGCAAAATAAAAGTGTCCCTTCCAAGGATGCTGGTCATTCAATGAAGAATTGTAAAAATAAAAAATACCATATTATTTTATATTCAAGTGTTCAATAAGGAGAACTATTGATTGAGAAAACAAGAAATCTCAAGTGACCATTATGGTCCAATCTTTCTCCAAGTATGACAACACTGAAATTAACTGATTTATTAGACACAAATTTGATTGTATGGCACAGAGAATTGTACATAATGATCTGTGAGCACTTTCTTTAGGGCTAACAAAAATAGTAAATACTTTGCAAAAACAACACTGCATTAGCTCATTGTTTAACCTCTACAATTTGTGAAGAATTTTCAGTGCTGGAGAGTAAATGAGGTGGCAGAGCCCTATGAATGCTAAAGAGAAATTTTTGCTGTCTAAATGAAAAAATAACTTACCTATATTTATGGCAGACTTGAATGCAGAAGGACACTCAGGAGTAAGAAGAGGACAGTAATGATGGGGCTCAGGCCAATCGTGATCGCGCTGCTGAGGAAATGGTATGGAAAGTTCATCTTGTGGGATTAATGCACTGAAAAACCTGCCTGAAAAGCCAGGAGAGGCATGCATGAGTATAGAAACTGATCCAGATACTTAAAGAGAAGAGGGCCCTGGCTCCTGCTACCACTGAGACTCAGTCAGCTTTTCTGATAACTGACCTGAACTCTCAATTGCTGTGCTTGTCTGTGCTTGTTCCTTGGAAGAGTAGATAAGGTGTTTTAAAAAAAGTCTATTTCTTTTCTTTTCATTGCTTGATCATTATGATTTTAGCAAAAATAGGAATTTGTGAAGAGTAACGTGAGTAAGCTCCTCTGTTCCAAAGGAAAGTGTTTGAATTTTGTCAGAAGAAAGCACTGAAGTCTGGACTGTTTCTTAATTCTGCCCTTTTCTTGGTCTTCTTCCCCTTTACTCTCAAAAGGTATGAATCTTTGAATGGGGATTACTGGCAATGTACAGATTACTATACGGGAACCAATGGAAGTACTGATTGCAGTTAGTGCAGGCATTTAGCAGTGCACATGACAATTCATTTCAGAGATATATTCAGAGATATTCAGAGATAGCTGAACTAATTCCTCCCAGACCACTTTTGTGCCAGAAACTTCTAGTCTTCTCGTGTTCTGCTCCAGCTAAGTTATCCAAACTCAGGAACTGCACTAATGTACCTAGTTTTGGTTGTTTATCTGGCTTGAGGAAATGTGAATATGTACTTTCATATAGTATTCTTCATGGAGACATGCAAAGGTCACTTCATAAGGGTCTGAGGATACAAAAAACCACAAAGACTATCAATCCTGTTTAGTCATCTAGTATATTGGATTTGATAAGGTCTGAAATGAGTCCTGTATGAATATTTATAATAAGACTATCATTCTGAAATAGCAATTAAAAAAAAAAAAGAAAGCTTTTATTGCATGAAAAATAAGTATAACATATTGTCTTACAGTTAAAAAAAAAAGGAAGAAAATTAATGGGTATTTCCTTACATGTGAAATTCCATAATGCATGTACTATAGTGCTGCACTATTGATTTATGCTGGAATCAAAGCATCTAGTATCACATAATAGATTAGAAACTCTGTCATACAGAGTGCTGAGGTCAATGCATTGAGCAGTACTATGACCCTTAGAGTTTAAGATCTTGTGATTATTTTAAAAGAGCTGTTACATTTGTCATTGATCAAATTTGACAGCTACATCAAAACAAGTGTATCAGCAAATAGATAGAAGGAAGTTAAACTGCAAGGAGACTTAAAGAGATCAGAATAGTACAATGCAGGAACATGACATACATTTTGTGTAAAATACAAAGGAGGAAAAAAATACCATCAAAATTTTGAAGGTGGATTTCCTGAAACCACCAGGGAACATCTGGAGATGATAAAAATAACCAAAACACAGGTGTTCTGGATTCCATGTAGAACCTCAGAGGAAATGGAGTAGCTTTCATAGCTCTGGTGAGTCAGTATGTAGAATAAAGCATGATCTTTTGATTTCATTACATAGAAAATATTAACAAAACTGTGAAAAGACAAAAATATGAAGAAAAACACTCTAGGAGACCTTAAGTCAGGATTCTGATGTATCTTAATTCAGTGAAACACTACAGTGTAGCCTTAATTTTGAACATGGGCTAAAGTAGAGCTCTTTTCTCCAGACCTTGACTTATTCTCCAAAGTACTGGGGAAATACAGCATTTATGCCAACAGAAGAGTTTTCACATTTCAAAGACTTTGCTAAATTGCAACCTCTTAAGAGACAGAAAAAAATTACCCGAAGGAAATCCCCATGCAATGAGATGTGTATGGAATAACTTATATTTGGGAAATACTAATTACCCTGTTTGTGTTATTTTGCTTTGGTGTAAATAATGATTCAAAATGGAAGAATTTTATAGTATACCTTAAAATATATTTCAGTTCTTCTTGGACTTACTGGGGTCTAGATCCCTATGTGAGAAAAGAAAAAATGGGAACACTGTTCTTCCCCTAATCCTTCCACCTGCATTTGTTTCATTGAAAATTCTGGAGAAATAGGAAATTTAGTTTTTCATTTTCTTGAAAGAAGTCCACCTTTCACTGTCTTTTTCACTTTCATTTTCTTTCACCTTCTGGTTGTTTTTTGGTTGGTAGGTTGGTTGGTGGTTTTATTCAGTGTAGTGGATATACCCAGGATGACAGAGGAGTTGGGAAAATGAGGCTTCAGCAGTGCAGTCATAAGGAATTGCTAATTGTAACCTGCCATTCTTATACTGGGGAACAAAAATGCCTCAACTTCTGCCCCTGTGTATGCACACTCCTGAGTGCTATCTAGCAGAAAGGAAAATGCAGCTTGTGGAATTAAAATAATATAATATTTTCCACTTATAAGAGAACTAGCAGCAGAGAATATTTGCTATGGGGAGAAATATAAACAAATATTTTCCTAATGTGAGAACTTATGAAAATATTCATGCATGCATGTGAAGTTAAGAAGAAATAATTAGTAACTTCACCTAAACACAGAGGCTGAGATTGGCAGGTCTTGAGTGCAGAGCACAGCTCAGATGGACCAGCTTTAATTCACCTCCTATACCTTGCTTTTCTTCCTGGCTATGTGAAATGCTGTCTGGTAAGTTTCTGAAGATTTCTCTAGCAGAGCTGACTGTGAGCTTTCCAAAGGATCTTCTGACACAGACTATTATTCCAGACTACATCCCTTATTTGTTGCCTGAGCACTCTTATCCTGTCTGTATTCATCTCTACTTCATTGTGGGCTTTTCAAAGGACTTTTTTTCTAGGGCTTTGAATCTGGTGATAGCTTTTTTATCATTGAGGAAAATTCAGCATTGGTTTCTGAAAGTGCTCAAGACTGTGATATTAAAGACATTGCATGGCTTGCCTTTAAATTCAGAAGTCATGGGAGAGGGATACCTCTCCCAGGTGTGTTACAAAACCACATTTTCCTATATATAACCATGAATGTGAGGTGTACTGATCTGATTCTAGGGAAATCTATCATTTACTAAGATCCTGGAAGTCTCATGAAAAAAGCTAAAAATGCCATTTCAAACTGTGCTTGATGTTTCAGGTAGTTTTCCCCATTTCTCTTATAAAGGGGAAAAATATTATTCAAGACGTGAAAAGTGGAAAATAACCTCAAACATCAGTTAAGGCAGTTTAAGAGGGCCAAGAGAAATTTTAATTAAATCTTGATGATTATGTGAAGATTGTTTTAGTGACCTGGAAACAAGCTGAATTTTACTTCATGTTAAATTTTAAATTGTTTTGTCTGCTTTTCTTTCACTGTCTTCCCAAGTTATCACAACACTTGGAGATTAAGAATAGAAGGACTAAATTATAGTTTCTTCTTGGGTGATTTAGATACTTAAGCACAGATTAGTAGATGTTGCAAGACTTCAGATCCAGCCTAGCAAAAAGACTTTTCTGACTAACTTTTAACAGAATTCACTGGAGTTAGAGATGTCTGACTACCTTGGCTGATAAGCATCATAAACATAATTCATAGTGAGCAGCAATGAAGGTCAAGCTCCCAAGAAATTTAATCCAATATTCATGCCATCTTCCGCAAATTTACCTTCAATGGAATAGGTGCAGCATGAAGGCATGACACTGTATGCAGGAGTGATAAAAACCTGGGGCTTCCTGCTTCTCAGGGCTGATAGATACTGCCTCTCTCTGAAGTCAAGAAGAAGCCATAGCAGCTAGACTCAAACAGTTAACATTCTGAATTAGAACACTTTGGTGCTTTGGACAGCTTTTACTATATACCAAAATAAATAGAAAAAATAAAGGCAATCTTACTGGGAAATGACAGGATTTAACAAATCAATTTGAATGCATGCATCCTGGCAGGTTGGTGAACCTTGCTTTTCTGCTCTATTTTTAAGGACTACCTCACCCTTATTCTGTTTTTGCCAGGAGTTCAAACAGGGAGTAGGAACACCTTGTTCTGGATGCTGCTTTCCAAAGTACTGGTTGGAGAGCACACAACAAAAATATTTTACCACAGGTGAAAACAAATACCTCTGAATAGCAATTACGAACAATTACTTAGCTTTTTGAAACATTATAGTTGTGTATCTGTTTGTTTCCTCTCTCCTTTCAGACACTCGGCTATAATTTGTTAAACTCAATCAAATAATTTTAGAAAACATAATGAACATTTAGTATGCATCAAAGCCATCTGGAAGCGCTCTGCACTGCACACGGAAACAGTGGGATTCCTCTCTGCATATTCAGCATTGGAGGCTTTACACTCTCTAGCTTTTGTATTAGCAACCCAAACAACCCAGATTGGGAACGTGCTTAAGCAAAAGAGATGAATCAGTGTAAGACTTTTAGAGGTAGGGCATTTGAAAATCCCATGAAACATCCCGATCCTCTTTGACATTTAAATTCCAGTGAACACCTAACCCTGGTTTCAGATCTATCTCAGCTGTTTGGGGGACCTAGTGCAAGTGCCCAGGTCAGAGCAGATGACAGAGTCATGAGCCAGTCACATGCCCAGCTGAGGCCAGTGCTGATTACAGTCTTAGACAATCCAAAATACAGCAAAATTTTTTTTGTGTGTGTGTGTTTTATATGCAACAAACACTATTGCCATACAGAATTACTAGGATACAGTTAAAGCAGGTGATCGGCACAGAAAAATGAAAACCCTGGGAGAGGAACATGGCTCAGGCTCTTAAAAGGTGCAAGTACTGCCAGGACTGCTTGGGTCAAGCACTGTTGGTCCTGATTGCTAATTTCTGGTGTTGGAAAAAAACGTGCATATTATCATACAAATGCCAAATGTGTGGGTAATACAACAAGTTTGCTCAGAAGGGTTTTGGTCCTGACACAGAAGAGAAGGAGGAGGAGTAATGTAGCCTAGAACTTTTCTACTTCAACAAACCCTTATTTTCTCTTCATTTCTCAGTATTCTTTCCCTGGGAAAAAGGATGGAGAGTACCAAAGTACTTGTTTTATATATTATAGGGCAGATGGGTTTCTATGCTTGAAAATCATTGTATTGATAATACAACTAACCTCCCTCAAAATTCTGGAACTCAATGCCTGAGGCATCTTACCTTCACATGTGAAGAAATAATTCCTACTCCAAAGAACTTGTAGCAGAAGAGGAAATAGATTTAAAATACTCAATTTGGACAAAAAGAATCCCTGTAACTTATACAAAAAATAATATAATTAAAAAAAAAGTTTGCTTAGTTTCTCATATAATTCATTGAAGTAAACCCTGTTATTTTCATGGCAGGCTTCACCTTCAGTATCTCTAGGTGAGGTCTGAGGCATTTCAGAGATGTGGAAAAGGGTGGCAGTTCCATCCAGTCCTGGGCACAGGTGCAGCAAGCTGTGTCTACCAGCCCCTGTCTCTCTGCCTGCTGCAGCAGGGACTTCACCATGTCACCTCACCCAGGGTTTTATTTCATGCTTATTGTGACCTGTTACTGCTTGAGTAATTTAAAGTGCAAGACATCTGTTGAAACAACCTGAGGCTTGGAAAGGTCCACATCTCTCCTGTAAGAGCATGACTGTGCAGCTGTTGAAACAAGTTTCCCACATTTTTTGCTTTATATTTTCTACAAATTAGAATACCTCTACCAATATTTGCTTACTACATGACTAATTGCTGGTTTCCTTGGGTTAGCCTATCTGTTAACTCTGGGTAATTCACCTGCTGTGTCCAGACACTGCTCTGATGATCCAAACACTGTAGTATGTTTTGTGCTACAGAAACATGTTGCACCAAGAAAAATTTGCTACATTCAGCTATAGTTCAGGCAACAGATCCTCAATAGTTTGTTGGCACATCGTAATATTACAATGTAAGAAAAAAATCCTTCTATTTTTAAAGTGATAATCATCACAATAGATTGAACATACAGGATTCCAAAATATGAGTAGAGTTATTCTATGACAGATCATCTGAGCACACCTAACAAAATACTACATATCTAACAAGAATTTATGAGCAAAGCCCTTTCAGGAGGCTTAACTGCATTTTACCAGCACTGAAAGCTGGGATGCAGGAAGAAAGTATTAGCAGTCAGAGCTTTTTCTGCAATTTGTCATGCATGTCAACACAGGGAAAGTCATGCTTGAGCTGTCAGTGGCAGCACAATTGAACAGATAGCATGAGACATGCCCTTCCCTCTGCTGACACACACTCAGCATACGTCAGAGCACACTCAGTAGAAGCAATTTCTGTCCTTGAACGTTCCCAGGGAAGGGATGTTCTTCTCACCCTGCACCTGTGCTGCTCTCCAGGCTCTGGGCCCTGATCAGCACAAGGAGAGAGCAGCAGTTGCAGCTCCTGTCTTTGCCCATGCTAGATCTATAGTGTGAGATGAAAAACATTTTCAATTCATAAGAGTAATGAGCATTACAAATTAGACTCAGATCAATTATTAAATGAAGATGATTATGAAATATTAAGAGGAAGCTATTATACATAATGTATTTGTCACAGATTAAAAATCAGCGTTCAAGTAATATCCTTCTCTGCCTGATAATATGTTTGGATATTTAACATATTTAAAGGGAGCGCAAAAAATAAAGATAAGTGGGAGGGGGGTGCCTCTATTAAAACAAGAAACGGACTTGCCAATGGCTTCTGCAAAAATGAATTTTCTTCTGTCTTGGGTCTAATTTGTCTCTGATCTCTGGTGACAACATGCAGACCCATCATCTTAAGCCTGGTAACCACTGTTATCATTATTGACTCTGAAGACATTACTTTATTGTAAACATTCTAGGAGAAGAAAAATTTTGATTTAATGTGTAGCCCTGTCAATTTTGTGGAAGTCGTGTTGACTAAAGGGTTCTTTTGTACTAACAAAATGAAGTTGCTTTTTGGCTGGGAGTTCATCATAACAGAAGGTACAAGCAGTAGAGTCACTTGTTCCCTGAGCTTCATCTAAAGCCCTGCTGTGCTGAGATATTTTGCATTGCACTTGATGAGTCAGTGGTGCAGCTTTGTGTCCATGCTTGATGTGCTGAGGACGTGATGGTTCTACAAAACCTCATTAAATTCATCTCAGGACTAGAAATGGTTGAAAAAAAGGAGGAATCATTGATAGAGCAGTTCCTACATGAGAAAATATTGGCTCCATGGCGAGGAGACAATCTGTGGAGATTCGTTGATCCTTGTGAATTTTACAGTAGGAATCAGGCCAAAGGGCAGGATGCCTGGTTCTTCCTGAGCCTTCCTGACTCCCCAGGTGATGAGAACATTTCTGTCTTACCTGGCACCCCACTTTCCTCCTGGGTTGGAGGTGTCCTGACCTCAAAGCTGGGGTGCAGCTTTCCCAGCATACCAGCATCAAGGAGATGACACTGGCCTCTGTGTCCTGATGGCTGAGGCCAGGAGGTGTCACTGAGGAGAAAGGGAGGTGAGGTTCTGAGGCACTGTGACTGTCCAGGAGAAAGGGATAGGAGGCTGCTGGGTTGCTTGTGGGCTGTGACAGGGGCAGGGAAGGGGTAGAAAAGAAGCTGAAATATGGGATGCAGAGAGAGGCTGCTGGTCCTTTGTACCATACAATGGAGTACCCAGAGGGTGGGTGGTGAAGCAGGAAGCCCAATGGATGGACAGAGGGAAAGATTATATTTAGCTGCAAGAAAAAAAAGCAAAATATACCAGAAACCTGTTCTTGAAGTTATTTCTATATTTCCAAAATAGCATCTATTTGAAAATCAGTCCATTTCAGGATTTTACCTTTTTGCCAATACTGAGAAGGGAAGGTTAAAAACACAAGTTATCTTGCTTTTCATCAGGGTGGTATTTTCCTATTTACCTCTGCTGCTCTAGTGTTAAGGATTTATTTTTGGATTTTATTTTTGTTTTGGTGACCTCCCATTACAACAACTTCTGCCATCCAAGAAGCCATCACATCCCTTTTATGTTAATACATGAAGGTATTTTGGTTCTTCAGGAATTAAGGCAGCATCCTGCAGTTACCTTGTGAGAAAGGAAAATTTTGAAACCCTTGTGGTCTCTTTTTTTCTGTTCTAGAAGGAATATCCCACTCAGACTTCAGTCCAAAGTTATTATTCGTTGAAACCAATAATTAAGAGAATCAAAGAGAATATAATATTAAGTAGTATTCAGTTCGTGTATTTATAAGCTAAAGGCAAGAGATTTTGAAGCAATAATAAATGATTAAACTTTTTAAAAACATCTTTCCTGGAGGATGAAAGATCTTCTTTGAAGTCTTTTACATCTCTTGAGTAAATATGTGCAGGTATAATTAGACAGTTTTGTTAAACATGTATTATGTAACCAAAAACCTGGAATGCCTCCAATGCCATTTCTCTCTATTGTGTAAATATGTAATTAGGCAAGATTTTTTCCAGTACTTTTGCTGATTACATTTTACTCAGTCATGCAAGAATGGGATTTTTCTGCTCTCAGACATACCACAATCTGAGCTCCACAAGCCCTGACGAGGTGTACTACCTTTCCACTCCCATTTACTAATTCTTTGTATGTCTCCTTCTTTTAAATGGAGCAAACCCCACATGAGATCTGACATAAAATATCAACCGAAGAGATGATTAAGTACTCAAAGTAGCACTCAGAACAGGCATGAAAGCTAATGTTTTTCCATCACTTGTGGCTAGTCAGAGTGGAATAGGCGACAAGACCAGCGGATTCAGGTCATGACCATGCCTCCTGCACTCAGCTGTGCAGCTCCTCTTTGCACAGTCCCTCTTCTGAGAGAATGCCAGACACAATATGCGCTGTGTCTGTGGAAAACACAGAAATTGTAGCTCCTGCTCCTTGCAGCACTGATCTGTGGACAGAAGTTCTGTCCTGAACTCTAACAGCCCTGATGACTGGTGAGGAATGCTGGGCTGGACAGGCTGTACAAATAAAACTTACCCTGACTACCTATGTCTGGCCCACTTGGCTGAAGGTTAATTTATACCTTCCAAGGGAATGTGGTCTAGTTGTGGACCTTACAATGTTAGCTTGGACTTGAAGATCTTAGAGGTTTTTTCAAACCTTCATGATTCTATGATTCTTTTTCTTGCATCAACCAGAAAAGTATAGACATTTTTGTGCAAGCTTTATGACACTCTTGACAGCAAGTCTAAGAGTAGGAAAAACTGACAAAGATGATTGACAGGAGCATATCATCACAGGACAGGTATCAGTTTGTTTTAATTCTGACACAAATCTGTTGTGATTTTGCCAAGAGCTTTCTAATAGGGGATTTTCATGTTTAGAAATAATTTTGAAGGCAAGTGAGTAATTTTGAGGATTCACAGGGCTTGGATAGCATTTTTATTACTTTTGGCTTTGATTATATTTCCCCAAGAACATGTATCCCTTTGAAAGACCCTTAGCATTCATAGGGCAGATAGAGCTTTTTAAAAACACAATTAACATTTTAGTGAACTTCTGAAATAATTCAGGAGTGTATGAGCCACTACTGTCTCAGTGGAAGGGAATTTCTCACCACTCACCAGTGAAACAGAGCTCTGCAGTGCTCTGTATTTGAAATGCTTGTTCTTAGACTGGTTGTCATTCTTATTTCTTTTGCCCCATAAATAAACTATAATGCTACTTTTCATGATGAATATAATACTAATACCATTCCACTTGCTGAAGATCAAGAAGTTAGAAAGCATTATATGTATGCTTTGAAAATTCAGAGCTGATGCTTCAGAGAACTTCAGAAAATTAAGACTTATCTTAGCAATAAAGTTGATCTTAAAAACAAAATTATTCCATTTGCAGAGATTTGAGGTAATTCAGAGATACAGCAGCAATTTTTCTTTAAAAGAAAACTGTTTGCCTCTAACCTATTGCAATTTTTTAAGCATATGAAAATAATGGCAGTCTGTTGGAAAAAGGTCAATATAAAGTGTGAATATTTTTTAAAAAGCCAATGATAAAGTTAATTAAAAAACACTATGAAGTGATCCCATGGTAAGAAATTTAACCTCAATGCTTTTAAAACAGGTCAGCTGTGAAAAAAATATGTGCACAGTCCATTTATTTAAATTGTGGAAAGTCCACATCAGTTATTACAAGGTGCTCTACAGGATCAATTGTTTAATTATCAATTTTAGTAATGGAAAAATACTATAAATCTATTACATTAAGTAATGTAAATGTGAAATAAAGCAGTAGTGGGGCTGAAAAGAAAAATTCTGAAAGTTTCCTAGGACACAAAGTTATTTTAACTAATCAGTGCAACTGAGGACTGAAACTCATCAGATCTTAAAGACGAAGAGAACAGAATTTTCCAGCTTTGATTCACTGTTGGTGTCTGCCCATTGTCACATACAATGACAATCTCATTTCTCTTACTTGTCCCAGAGCAGCTTTTAGCAATCCACATTTTGGGGATTTCAAGCAGAATCTATACTCCTTTATTTGGAGAAATGGGTTTTCAGAAAGCTGTGATTAGATAAGGTTGGGTTTTTATTCTCCTACTCCATATTCTGGCTCAGCTTTTTGGGTGAGTGTGTAGATACATACATAGGGCAGGAGGAGGAAGCAAAGTCAGGGCAGAAACATCACAAACTGGGACTTCCCAGCTGCACCCATCTGCACAGTAGTGGCTGGATATCTAAGTATTTGCAGAGGATAATAAAAACCAAACAAGTTAAAAGAGAAGAGGAAAGGCAAAGTTATTTATTCATCTTTCCATGATGTATGTTTTTGAAGCCCAGGGAAGCAGGGTGTACCAGCTGTTTTGGACTGAATCCCTAGGAGGATCCTTGTCCAACACATTTACTGTCTTCATTTTTTTCATAATCCATATAACTCTACTCTCAAGGAAAGTGTGAAACTGTTTGACTAAAAAGCTGCCCTGCATTAACAGTCGTGAGAACTTAAGGCAGTTTTTTTTTTAATTGGACTGAACAATTCACCTTTAAATAACAGGATGACATTTCCTCAGAGAGAGGAAAACTAAAGCCTGATCTGTCATAACTAATAAAACATGAACTTTATCACTCAAAGAGTCAGCAAAGACCTCAGGGGAAGGGAATTAATGGGATTTATTAACATGTTGCTGTTGCCTGAACATGTGCAGCAAGTTCATTATACAGCTGTTGAATTAAAACGTGCCACAGATTTTTGTAAAGTGATGTTTTTGTTCTATTTTCTAATTTACTGTAAAAACTTCAGAAGAAAGAAAAAACATTAATTGCACTGAAAATAAGTTTTCTTATTAAGAAAGGCTGAAATAATGCACATAAAATGAACATTCACCTAATCTTTATTCTTATTTGCAGTGAAAGCATATGTGAGATTTAAAGAAATATAGAAAACTGCAGCTGATTAAATGTTTGTGGTTTTTTTTCCTCTCATAATTATTGTTTCACAGTATTCAAAGCTCATGCCATACCATAGATATTTTTGCTAATACAAAACTTGTGAGTATAGATTTTTTCCCTAAAACAATAGAAAAGGTTATAATAAAAATTGTTTGCATAAAGATTCTTCTGCATCCAAATTATTCTGTTGTCAAATGAAAATAGAATTTAGATGACAGGACAAGAGGAAATGGCCTCAAGTTGCATCAGGGTAGGTTTGGATTAGATATTAGGAATACATCCTTCATGTAAAAGGGTTGTAAAGAACTGGAACAGGTTGCCCAGGGAAACGATGGAGTTACCATCCTGGAAGTGCTCAAAAAAACTTGTGGATGTGGTACTTGAGGACGTGGGTTAATGGTGAACATGGTGGTGGGACTGGGTTGATGGTTGGCCTTGATGACATTAAAGGTCTTTTCCAAACTTAACGATTCTTTGACTCTGCAATTCTTCAAAATGCAGCAAATTCCACCAGAACTGCATGACTTACATGAACTGATGTAAAAAATCATCTCCTAACCCTTTGCTGTCCCTCCTTGCTGTTAAAGGGGCTCTGCAAACAGAGTATGAGGCCAATCCTATCTGCAGGTACCAAACCTTATGCCTGCAAACTGCCTGGAGAATTTTAGTGTGACTGCTCATGCAGGTAAACTGGGGGCTTTTTTGAAATGCTGCAAATAAAAGGCTACAAATGGTCTTTTACTTAGTTCTCTTAGAAGAAAATCAAGTTATTCACAGGTTCTAATCGGCTTAGAGTTGTAGCCACTTATAGAATTTCAAATTAAATAATTTCTCCCTGTGTTCTGTCATGTAGCATGGATCATAAAAGGTATGTCAGGAAGAGCTTTTGGTTCCTGTAGGTGTTTACAGGAGGGAGGTGCTGGTGCTTTGCTCTCCCTGCCATGTCTCTGAGGCCCCACTCTAGCTTCTGGCAGCACCTGGTCCTGATTGATGAGCCTTGGTGAGCTTCACCTCACTACCAGATGCACCGGCAACACATCTGGAAAGCAGATGCTGTAAGTTTTAAAGAGGGTAGCAGATGGTGGTGTTCTCATTTGCCCAAACAGAAGGCATTATAACATCAGGAATATCTGAAATAGGCAGGTGCTTCACCTCTTACAGCTCTGAAATAGCCCTGACTTCAACCACAAAATATAGCTCTCCTTTTGACATTTGTGGTTTCCAAAAGGTCAGTGCAATAATAGAAGTTGCTGCCATTCACTTGTTAGGATTAAATCCCCTGTCCAGAGAAGACTTTTCTGGGGAGGGGAAGCTGCCCAGGGTGCCCAACCCCACAGCCAGGTCTGGCTGTCCATGCAGGCTCCAGCCCCAGCCCTGATGTTCCCCACAGCCCCCAGTCTGGCACAATCTGCTCAGTAGGCTCCTGGCACTGTCATGTTCCACCAGAACACCGAAATCAAGGGGCTGGAAGGAAATTCAAGCCCAAGGAGATGAAATTCCCAGAAACTGGCACACAGCAGTGGAACTCACAGGAGGTCGAAAAATAGTCCTGTCTTCTGCTGTTACCAACACTTAATACCAGCCACATTTTTTTAAACTGAATTTTCCTTCAATGCTAAAATAAATACTGCACGCATCACATCATCCCTCCACATTGCCACTCACTCACATGAACCTTATTAGGGACAAACCCGTTTCTCCAAGCAAGAGTTAACTGAATAAAGCAAAATTAATTGAAATGCCACTTGAATAAACTGAGAAAGGAGGTTAACAGAGGCACTGATTCTTTTTCTGTTGTGAAGTGGTGGGATGCTGCTCATGTTTGCATGTAAATAACTAGATCCTTTGTACTGATATCGGGGTTTTACTGACCTCAAAGAAAATGCTGTTGGTCAGAGCTGTGGAAAATAAGTGAATTATAATCATACAAAAATACCCAGGAAAAAGGAAAGCTGTCTCCAAAAGCCCAAGTTTCAAAATAATGATGTAAAATTACATCTGTAATTAAATGTAGACAATGTGGTCTCAAAAAAAACCTGAAAAAAATGATACTCCTTATAAAGATAATTTAAAAATTGATGAGAGAACAGAAGTATCAACCCATTGCCTGCTACAAAGGTAAATATAAACACACTATATTTTTAATTGGAACAGAACATTCAGGATGGAAACAGAGTAGATCTTCACTGGAACAGGAAAGAAAATACAGCCTAAATAAAACACAGATGGGAAGACATATATTAAGAGCTGTAGTAGTGCATGTCTTACCATGATATCTGCTAAATATTAAGATTGGTTTAAAGCCATATTTGTATTTAGTTCCAGTATTTGTTTCAACTTTATTTAATTATTTCAAATTATCTTTAATAATCAATTTGTGTGAAACAGATATTAGAAAATATATGAAAAAGAGGAAAGGCTTACATATAAATCTTTTTTTAAGACATCACAGACAGTTTGTGACTTGTTTTCCCATACTTTGCATTTCACATGGGTTTCTCCAATCTCTTTACTTTCTTAATAGATTTTTGTATCGAACCAACATAACCTAGATTCGAATAAGAGCACAGGTTTGGACTGCAACATTCTCCTGTCTGTTCCTTTTTTATTATTTTGGAGTAAGATTGGATATTTTATTTCAGAAATTTATCCTCAAGACAAGGCAGCTTTTATTCCCCATCTTTTTCTCTTCTGTGTAGGATCACAGTAATACATTATGATTTGTCTGTAATTCTTAATGGCAGTTTAATTAAAAAAATCATGCAAGTAACAGTTGAGTATTTGCACAGGACAATACTGTTACTTCTATGATCCTTCAGAGCTCCACCACGGCCAAATTGCCAGGTGGATTTTATTGGGGGGAATTCCTTTATGTTCCTGCAGAGGATAAAATACTAAATTTTCAGGGTTATTCAGCTATGTCAGAAACTTTGGCATTGGAAGGAATGGCATGAAAAACATTGTCTAAGTTTACTTTTTGCATTGATTTTGATATTAATTATAAAAGCTTTCTGAGAGCTGGGCTAAAAATTGACAAAAATTGAGATGGAGGCCAAATTCCAGGCACACCACCTCTTCTCCTCAGCAGTGTGGGCTGTAGGGCTGAAGGGGTGCAGGGGTATGAGAAGGCAGCGAGATGGGAGATGGTGAGAGCAGAGTCCTGTGAGCTCTCACCGTCAGTCAGACTGCTGAGCCAAGTGGACATTGTTCCCTATTAGTAGGAATTGTTCAAAACTAAGGCGTTTTCTTGACCAAGCCTATAATGGCAGAAGGTTTGTGTGTGTGTGTTCGATCTTCTGCAGTTCAAAGGGCAGTAGCTGCATAAGGACTTTATGACCACCACTTATTACAATGTCACTATAAAATTTCTTATATCTTTTTGAGACTCATGACATTTGTATTTTACGATAATTCTGCACTCACTTTCAGGTATTTCATTCACTTTGTTGAATTTTATTCACAGAACCTAGAAAGAAAAAGCCATGTGCTCCCTGCTATTTTAACTATAACAGTTGTAGACAGATTAAAAACACCTTTTTCATGTGAAGTTTCCTACACATTTCATGTAAGCTGTGTATAAATAAAAAAACCAGTTTCCATGCACAGAAAACAGCTTGTGTTTTGAGTGAAAAACAAAATCAGAGTTCTCTGCAACCCTGATAGCCACGAAATGGTAGTCCTGTGAGCTGCTGCCTCCCAAGCTGCTTTTGGCATTTTCTGGAGTGAGAGGTCTTCACACCTGCTCAATCTCCAGGTTCTCTTGCAGCTGGGAAGGCTGATCTCTTGATGTCATTTAGTCCTTCTTTCTGTCTTGATACCCTCTCTCTTTCTAAAGTTTAAATGGTAATAGCCCTTGAAAGTCTTCACCCTTATAGTGTAAATATACTCAGATGCTCTTAAGCTTGTACGCGATCCAGAGCAAAAATACCAGCAGTTAAAAGCTTCTATCCGAAAGGTGAAAAAAGTTTTATGATGATGTTTGTTCTCTAGAAAGAATTCAAGAGGGTGTTTTCTTTCCTATCGCCTTTTAAACAAACTTCTTGGTGTCTCTTAAAATTCTTTGAGCTCTAGCTATGAGTAGTGTTGCTTAATGCATCATACATTAAGGAAAAAGACCTTATATGAAAACACAGCTCCATTTAGATTGTGCTTTCATGCATCAGAAAAATTATTTTAAAAGCTTCTTGAGCCCCTTCTGAGAATTGACTTGATTCCCACCTCACTTTTCTCAGAAGTGCAATCAAAATCTCTTAAGAACAAGATACAATCTAATTGGCATACTTAAAAATCTTAATTGTGACTAGGAGACAGCACCTTATTTTAAGAATGTGGTTTCAAAGAATTTTTTTTCTTCAAGAACCATTACAGTGGTTAGTTATCTCTGAAAACTCCATCAAAACTTTAGCAGTTCAACTTCAAACTTGGGTTTTTGGAAATTAAAATGTTCTGTTTTCCCAGAAGATATAAATTACTAATGTTTAACTCAGCAGGTATAAAAATCTTTCTTCTTTGTGTATTCTTGAATGTTTCATAGCCAGATTTCAAGATAGAACTAACAGTCTTGTTTTCCATTAATAATAGTCTTGAGAATAGGCCTGAAAACCTCAGACTTCTGGCTGTCCTAATATCTCCATATGCAGTCATAAAAGCACATTTGTGTCTGTGATGCACTGTATCTTATGGTGCTGTTTCTGGCATTTGTTTTTTTGTAAAGTTGGACCTAATTGCCACAGGAAGTCTCAGCCCATCTCAGATGCCCTCAGTTATATAAAGAGTAGGTGCCTTGTCTAGGAGAGCCAAGAAAAGCAGCTGTCTGTATCACCAGGATGATACCATGGGTGTCACAGCTCTTGCCAGCAGTAAGCCATCCTTGGGTAGGAGTGGAAGCTTCAAAGTGTTTCAGAGAAGCCCTCCCCTTGAGTCAGGAGGTGAAGAAAAGAGAGAGGAGCCTGGGTATGGCTGGATCCTGCCCTAGCCCCAGGCTTTGTCAACAGTAAGTTTTATAACTTTGTCCCACAGGTTTCTGTTTATGATGCAAGACCCAGATTGGCCTCATAGAATTCCCTCAGGCCACAGCTGCTTCACAACTGTACCTGTCCTGCTAAATCATGAGGGGCTGTCACAGTTAAAGATCTACTGGAAGTTGCACCCTAATATTTACAAATAAAAATAGAAACTGGAGCTGTATTACTTTTGAGTCAATGCTTTTAATTTGCAAATCCCCTTAAACATTCCTTGTATATGGATGTTCAGTCTACTGTCAGTGGGTAGGTTTGTTTGTTTTTATTATCTTTCACAGACCCCTTGGAAGTAGTCTAGAGAGTTGCTCAAGGACTCATAGATGGATGGTTAAAAAAGCCATCCTTAGAATAAAACAAAAAATTCTATGACCTCTGTTTCCTCAGTTTCTGTGATTCATTTATGTTGGATTTTGGCTTTGATGCAAGTCATTTTCCACAGCACAAATGAAGGGGAGACTTACTTGTGTGGAATACAGGCACAACCAACACAAATACATGTGACAGGTTTTAAGATAAAATGGGCCAGGCTAACACATAAAAGATTGTTAAATATTTTGTCACAGGGGAAGGTGGGAAGAAAGAGATTTTGTGAATTATGGAACTCTGAACAGACAACAGCTCACTGGAATAGCTGAGAATTTTGAGATGTGAAAGAAGACAAAAAGTGACAAATATCATAGACAGAATAAAAGACATATAGTAATATTTGTGAGATTAAATTAGATTTACTATGTCAAACAAACGTCATAAGTCATAATGTGGGGAGGAATATTGAAGGTTTCTCATCGATGCAGCTCCATTTTTTTGTCTTGCATGTTTTTCTAACTTTCCTAAAGACCTTGAATAATCGTTTCATTGCTCTGCACTTATTAGAAAATTTGCCACCTATCCAGTTTAAATTTTCTGTATTCTATATATTGCTCTTAGGAACATTTTTTTTTTCTTTCTCTTTCCTTACCTGAAACTAAACACCCCCTTTCTAAAAACAGCTGGTTTTTGTACCCTCTATGCTCCTTCAGTGCAAAAATATATTAAGGGTTCTTTCTCTGTCTCCTTTAAAAATGGCATTTCACAAATTCACAGATGCTTTGCAATGCTAGTCGTAAGCCAAATTTCTATTTAAGTAAAAGCAATATTTTGCTTAAAGGCCTGCCATCTCAAAGAATGGAGAGGGAGGAATTTACAAGGGGAATTGAGGCTTTCAGTTTATGAAGAACAAATTTAAAGAAGAACATGAAAAGGATTTAAGCATTTTTCACAATTCTTATAAGAAAAATCATGAAACTTATGAAACTTTGGAGGACATATAGTAAAAATAACCCTCTTCAGCATAGCCTCCTTTTTCAGTTTGCATATAACTTTAATAGGAGCCACGCACAAATTGAGAGAAGGAAATAGATGTCTCAGATTAGAGGCCTTTAAAAATCCTTTTCCTGGATCATAAACCTCTTCCTAGACTTTTCACTTATTACAATATGTTAAATATGTTAGTTCTTACTTGAGGACTACATGAATTTTTTGCAGGTAATTATTTCTCTTCCTTGTCACTAACACAGGAAACATTTGACATACTAAAGAAGAGGTCCATTCTGTCCCATAGGTGTCCTGTTTAGTTGCACTAAGAAAGCTTTACTTATTCAGTTGCTCTCGTAAACAGGTCCAGAGTAACCTGTAATAACAGACAAAAATAATTGAGAGCAGAAAGACAGGTGGCCCACAAAGATTTGTGAGAAGATCCTTTCAGAATATATAGGATTAAACTTAGCATACATATGCACATGTAGCTTTAAGTGAAAATTATCCCCTATGATTTTTTCCTACCTTCTGTAAGAATGGAACAAAGAAAAAATGGAAGATCACCAGAAACATAATAAGATATTGTCAGGTATAAAGAACATATCCCAGTGTGACTTACTAGGGAGAAGGGAGGAAGAATCTTTCAGGAACCACTGGCAAATTATTCTTCCATAGCATGGAAAAAAAGGAAGAGGAACATTGCTTTGAGTGAGTTTTCTGTCTTAAAGCTATATTAAAACCTTTCATTTTATAGGCTGTCAGTGATACATTCAGTAATTGTCTCTTAAGTTAGTAAGCCAAGTGGCACAATGACTAAGAGAACAGGATCCCTGGGACAGGCTGCTGGGTTTTGGATTCTAGCTTTAAAGAGAGGCTAGATTATTTCCTTTCACACCTGAAAGACCCAAGACAGTATCAGACTTTTCAAACTCCAATAGTCTGAAGTATTAAGAATCTAGTGGCTGCTGGACCTTGGAATAAAGGGAATTTTGAAAATATCACATTAAAATATTTTGTGATGATTGTTCTGAGTTTGCTTGAGATTTTCTTTTTTTCCATTTTGAAAATAAAATGCTACTAAATTCATATTAGCAGAGCATTTCGAAGACTCCAGTGAGAGCTCCAGCAGCCTGCTCTAGTGAAGAATCAAAGTTGGCCTTCGAGGCAAAGTCAGTGCCCTAAAGTGCACTGCTGAGCGTGGCCTTCTCAGCACCATGTGGCTCCAGGGGCTGCTTCAGGATGAGCCCCTGAATTTAGCACATGTGGAAGAAAGAAGGCTGTCCTCACTGTGTTCATGCTAAACCTCAGCTTGTGCTGCCAAACCCTGACAAGAATTGGCAGGAGGTGCTTCTTGCTGAGGAGGCTGGCATTTCAACTCACAGCTTCTCCTCAAAGTTATCGGGTGGGCAGGAATTCTCTCCACCTCGGGTCCTTAACAGCAACACCGACTGCAGCAGGGTAGATTGTGCTCCCTCTTGAGGGGAAGTGCAGGGCATTGACACAGGGATCTGTGACAACTCTAGTCCTTTGTAATGGAGAAACTGCAACCACGTCTTCATGACTTGTTGGCTTTTTAAAAAAACTTGGGCTCTGCCTGAAAAAATCATGCTTTTCTTATATTTGTATGTGTGTTTCCACTTGTATTTGTAGTAATATATCGAATTTATAAACAATCATCAGTTATAAGATCATTAAAAATAAAAAAAAAATGGTATTTTTTCAGGTTCTGAATACTAATGTGAAAAAATAAATTCAGAATTGTGATATAATATTCAAAACAAGCAAATAGTAATTATATTTTTCAAGTGCTTGAGCAAAGTTAGTAGCATTTTGGTAATAAAGCAGTTAAGTTGCTGCTTTATTATGATATTTTTTACATCATATTTTAATTCTCATTCAGCAAACTCACTTGTTTGTCCTTTTTTTCCTTACTGCCTGATTCTTCACCCCCAAAAAAATTCTTTAAAACACCCGCTGCATAAATATTTCTGAAAAAAAGTGACATTCCAGCTTGCTCTTTTACTGTTCAAGATAATCTGCAAGTTCTTGTATCTCCTCCTGAAACCTGTGCGTTAAAAATATTTGAAAATTTTCTGTGGCTTGTCTTGAAGAACCAGCTCTTTTTTGCCCTGAAATTTTGGAACTTGTGGTACCTCATCAGATGTGAGATTATGGGTGGTGGTAGAACCCCTGGCACCAAGATAAATGCTGGGAACGATACGGGAGGGCATAGATGTATTTCTCATTGCAGGAGGTTCTCTCTCCTCTCTGGACACCACTTGCTGTTCACTACCCCACCTGTTTCAGACTGTAGACCTCTGGGAGGAAAGTAACAGAAAGCTGGTCAGTAAGTAAACTTTATTTTAATGGAAGATAAAGGAAAAGTCTGTTTGTTTGGAAACATGTTTTCATGGAAGAAAAATGCAATTTTTTTACAGCAGCAACGTAGAGATATTTTGATTTTTGTTTTCAATTTTTAAAGGAAATATAAAATATTTATTATTTGGAAAATATATTTTGCATTCTTTTTAAACAAGAGTAAAACTTCTTAGCATTTGCTTGAACTTTGAAATAAGAAGAAGTTTCTAGCTTTGAAAGTTCTATAAACTAGAGCAATAAAACTCAGGTATTACTTCAAAAGACAATGCAGGTGTGAGAGAGTGAGACAGTAGCTGACTGACATGGGTTAGTTCATTGCTCCAGATAGTATGTGACAGAAATCTTGCCTAGTGGTGGTAGCACTTCACCAGATTAAGGAGGCAGAAGCATGTTTTCCAGTCTGGGGATGTCATGGTATTCAACGGCTTATGTGGAAAATAAATCCAATAAGCTCCTGAGATGCAGCATCCTGAAAATATATTCAAATAAATTATGAATTTAAATGTATTTGAATAAGCCATTTTGTTGAATAGGCAGCAGAAGTGCTGGTTTTTATGGTGAGGTATAAGAACCTATGTAACATGTGTTAATTATTAGTAGGAAAAATTCTGAAAGTAAGAATTTCTAAAGCACTTGGCATTGACCCAGGTCAGCAGGCATTGAAGTTATTGGAAATTTTTTTCACTGTCTTCACTAGTTAGGCCAACACTGAGTCTTTTAAGCATCTCCTGTAGTTTTATCTATTTGAGGCAACATTTATGCATCATCAGTGCAAACACACAGCACATTTTCAGTGAAAACCTTCATTTGAAGAAAGAGCAATTCATATTTTCCCATTTTACCCTTTTGGCCTGGATAATTACAATAATTTAAACAATTATCAAGCTGAGCCTGTCTAAAGTTAAATAAAAACAACACTCTTTTTGTTATAAAAGTGTTCTCCTATGCTTTTTTTTGCTTATTTCTTCACTATTTCACATAATTTTATCAAGTCTTATCAAATCAGAATGCATAACAGAAATACTGAAATTCACTGATTACTATATAGTTTACTCTCTTATATGTCTTATATGTCATAAAATTTAGTATTTAATATCAAGTATTTAATATCATAAAATAGTATTTAATAGCAAAAAGATAGTTCCTGACTAAAACATTTTTAGGATGGACATTATAATTAAAACAGAGCTCAGAGTAGAACCAAACAAAATTTTAAATTGGCCTCAGTGTTCTTGATTGAAAAAAACCCCTAAAATATAAAAACAAAACCAAGAAAAGTAATATTTATTTTTTATTAGAGCCAAGAGTTGTAGAAAATGCCTACAAAATTTAAGTTACTAACTCCTAACTTTTTGTTTACATGCATATTACTTCAGATTGCAAAAGCTTTGTAAGTGAATGTAATTTGCCATGTAGATTGAGCCATGTACATAATGTAAGTAAAAAGAGAAAAAAAGATGTAATTAGAAATGAGTGGGTTTTTTTGAATATTTCTAGCTACCAGAACTGGAAGTTAGGAAGCATTTCTTTACCAAGAGGGTCACCAAACACTGGAACAGACTTCCTAGAGAGGTGCTTGATACCTCAAGCCTGTCTGTGTTTAAGAGGCATTTGGACAGTGCCCATAACAGAAAGATTTAATGTGGTGAGTCCTTGGCCAGGCAGGTAGACTAAATGATTTTTGCAGGTCCCTTTCAACTAAAATAATCTATTTTAGTCTAATCTGGTCTAGCCTATTCTACCAGAAGAGCTGTGTAAATTTTTCTGATGCATTAATCAAACTTCTCAACTGACCAGGTGTTTACATATTGAAGGTATTCTATCTAACATAGAGGAAATTCTATTTTAATGTTTAAAAAATTTTAACATCGATTATCTAAGGGCTTTGCCACTTCAACTTTGCTAAGAAGTTCATTAGTACCTGAGGTTTTTAAATGTCCGTTATGAAAATTCCAGCCAAGCCTTGACAATAGACTCTGTGAAGAAAAAGAAATTATACAGAGTAAGTTAGCCAGGATATCAAACAGAAAAAGAAAAGTTTCTAAAGTTTTATGGGATAACCATTTCATGTACAATGTCCACAGAAATGGGTTATTGTTCTTACTCACCTGGACAGCTCCCTGTCATTTAATTTTCAGACAAATAAACAGGTTCCAAGGAGTTTTCTAAGGATAAAAGGGATGACACAATGAACAATAATGGTCATTAATAGCGTTTCAATATTTCACAACACTACCTGCAAAAAACAAAACAAAACAAAACAAAACAAAACAAAACAAAACAAAACAAAACAAAACCGACATAACAAGGCCAGCAAGGAAAATAGAATTTGTAAAGAAGTAAAGTGAGGTCAACCTGCTGTTGGAAGGGTACAGAGGGTTAATGCTGCTGTATGAGCCAGAATGATGCTGCTTGATTTTTAGATGCTGACAGTACATTTTCTCTTTTCTGGGATTCAGACTCTGTTGCACCTGATCATCTGTAATGGGGTGTGGGAATGAAATTGCTCCTGATCTCTAGTGATGTGAATGCTGCTAACACAACATTTAAAGGCACTACTCATAAGATAAGGTAATTTTAGAGATGTCTCCTGCAGATACCCAGAAGTGCAATGAAACACTAAATCTTTCCTCACTTCTCAGTGCTTCCCACATGAGTATAAAAATGTTTTCATAAAGTCATTTAAAAAACCCCCCTAGGAAGTCTGTGGAATAGAGTGATTTTTTTTTTTTTTTTTTTAATTTTAATTTGTTGTTGTTGTTGTTATTTTAGAGTGGAGAACACATCAAAATCTTTTAAGTCATTCAAAAGCAGGGCATGGACCTCCCTGATGGCAATTAAATGAAAATGTTTATTCTCATTTCCTAGTCAGAATGACTTTTCCAGATAGCTGCTTCTTTCTTTGCCGCTCCAGGCCAAAGTCACATTTCTTTTCTTACCATCCTCAGGCAGTGTGTCAGGCCATTCTTCCAATGGCTTTTTCCATAGTGTCAGGGGATATAGATTGTGGCAGTCATGGGTTGTCTGGATTGACAAAAAAAAGGAGTTTGCACAGGCCAGATCCATATTACACCATGGACCCCTGTGCAAAATAACTGAGCTAGCCTTGAGGGAACATTTCAGTGTCCTTAAATGCTCTTCAAACATTTGTGGTAAGAATAAATAGATGTATAAAAGCCTTTCAGCCTCTCTTCCCTGGACCACTTCTTTATGAGGCAGTATTTCTTTACATAATGCATAGAAATTTTATAATATTCTGATGAATAGGAAATAGAAACAAATTATAAATTAAATAGAATAAATTTGTAACTGCAAACATGGCATAAAATATCTGTGTTTTAATATCTTTATTAACCTCACTCTGTGAATTTCTGTCAGTGAAATACTATCAAAAGAATAAAACTCCTTTCTCTTTCTGGCTCTTTGCTACATCTTCCTCTTTAGATGTATAGAAAAATCTTGAAATACAATTGGATTTTTTTCAACCAATATTATTTTCTACTTGTTCTTGTTTACTGGTTCTCATCCAACCCTGGCCTAGATCCATGAATCCTGGTGTCTCAGGGGACCAGAGAAATGGTTAAAAAAGAAAGTGGGGTCAGAGAAAGAGAAAGTCAAGAGGGAAATGTCCTGCTCTGCTGTTGATTTGATCATGCTCCAATTGGGAAGACACAGAAATCAGAAGGAGCTCTGTCAGGATCTTCTGAGGTAGAAACAGCAGGTTTGGTTCTGCTTCTCCAACAAGCAGTAAGGACCTAGATTGGACTTGGTCCTATTTAAAAAAAAAAAATAGGTTTTGTTCCCTACCTATCTGTGTCACATCCCTGAAAACTGCAACTGCAAACTGCTGGGTTTTGATCACTTCTAATTTCACAACTCACATCTTGGTAAAATACCTGGTTCTTTCTTTTCTTGAACAGGTTTTTGTCCTTGCCCTAATCCCCTTCCCTTGCCAGAGACATTAGTAGTTGAAAAATTTCCTTGAAAAGTTTCATATTATTATGCAGTGTTTAGCATAATAGCAATAGATTTTCCTGCTGTGTATTGCAGTACTGGAAAACATTTAAATATTATCCATGAAGCTGAACCTTTTTATAATCACCCTTTCTGTTCTCTTAGTAACTCAAAATAATTCCTGAATTGAGCCAGCTAATATCCTCCTGCTTAAGTGTTTCTGAAAGCACTTCAGTTCTGTGCACACCAAGGTTTCTTCCACACTTTCCTCTTCCTTCCCTGTCATTCAGTGTTCCAGTTCAATGGCTTTTCCATTTCTGTTTCCAGTGAGCTCATACAAGTTCCAAGTAATTTCTTACATTTATATTCTCTATTCATTCTTTAATTTCCATTTCTTTTCCTTTTTTTTTTAATGTCATTATTCATATTATCCTTGTCACTATCTTTCAATTTGCTAACTACATCCAAGGTTTTTTTTTTCTCTATAGATCTGGATGATTTAAGAGGGGTACTTTGATTTCTGTAACCAATATGCATTCTTTTTTCCCCCTCAAAATAGAGTATTTTCTCTCCTTTTTTTCTGATTTTAAAAAAATCAAGAATTTCCAAACATAAAATTGCTTACAAAAGCAAATCTGTTTACTTATTTTTCTATATTAAAGTTTTAAACTAAATATCCTCCATAGATGAAAAATGAGGTATGTACAGCTCATATTTTCTGAAATGTCAGTTTGCTAACTCATCTTAAAATCAAAAGTATTTTTTGAGTTAATTCTTTTGCTATTTATGCTGTATCCTGAATGAATATTGGTGGGTAACTCTAGCAAATTAGTATTCAGGTTTCATTTCCAGACCAATTGGAAAGGACAGTTGTAACTTTCCTAGGAGAACAGGGGAAAATGGCTACTATATTACAGTGGATTTGCAGTCTGCCTTTCCGTGAGATATCCTGAAGGCACAACAAATGTTTCAAACACTAATGAGCCATGGCATTAACTGCTCTAAGAGTCAATCTTAACAATTAAGATTTAGCTCATAAAAAAATGTTGAGCAAATGCAGAATGCTGAGTCAAGCACAGAAGAAGGAGTGCTGGGAGAACATTTCAAAATGAGAGCACCTCAAGGGAGGAGGACAGATAGGAGCATGATGGATTACCCACTAGTGATAATAAATCATATGTACATGTTGCATCTGCAAGAAAAGGCTAATGGTTGTATTTGTTTCAAAACCCAAAGGCCAAAGAAAATGTTGCTTAAGATTCTATTTTATTACTTATATCTGTGCCCAAGTTTAGAAATCCCGTAGCATTGTTTTTCTTCTGGCTCAAAAAATAGCCTTATGCTAAAAGTAATGAGATAACTTTCTGCTTCCAGGAATTCTTGAGTTCAGAAGATTGAGCCTTCTGGAAGAACTGAAGTAATACAAACCAGAAAAAAAGTGCTGCATTGTGTTGATAATGCAAGGTCACAGCTCATGAAGCCTTACTTGTTTAAGTATAAGGATTTGCCTCCTAAAAAACCATTAGATGATCAGGTTTAAAAAGATGTAGCATGGGAGTTTCAGGAGTTATCTGCTATGAATATATTATCCACTGTATTTAACTTGTTTGTTTGTGAATGGACTATGAAGCATACAAAGACATTTGCTATTCAGAACTGTTCACAAAATAATGACTAAACCACTGAATATAAATCATATATCTGTGAACATTTCAGTGCAGCCTGTCTGTTTGTAATATGTGGTTGGTCACTTGAAACACAAATCCTTGTTCAGCTTCTTCAGATGACAGAAATATTTCCGTTGTAGTACAAGTAATAAAGAACCAAAGTTCTGCCTCAGAGGGTATTCAGCATGTTTAAACTCAGTAGTCATTTATTGTTCGTAGCATTAAGTTCATTAATTCCATGTCCTTCAAAAGATAATGATGACGATGATGATGATAAAAATAATAACAATAATATATGCTTCTTGAGTTTTGTTGAAAAGGTATATAGTCTCAGCACAAAGTGGTGCTAGCTGTTAATTCTGGTCCTCAGGCCTCTGCTGCTGAGGGGCAGTGTCACTTGTTATTTCTAAGCTAAAGTGCTTAAAGAAAGGTAGGGTGGATTAATTTCTTCACATGAGCAATGTTTTGGGCCCATTTTGTCCTTTTTCTGGCCCCCTTCTCCTGTGGGCTCCAGTCCTGTGGGCTCATCACTCCACATGGCTGGCACAGGGAGGAGACCATGTCACAGCAATGCTGTCATGCTTACTGCATGTCCCTGCTTAACCCTGTATCCATGGGATGATAACTGGGGGAGACCCACAGCCTGCATTACATTGCTCCTGAAACTGGGATCAGTACTGGCAAGGGAGGCTTTTCCTGCTTGCAAAGGTTGAGAACCTTTAGCTGGTGAAAGAGCTCAGTAGAGTTATACATCACTGAAGGTATTCATCAGAGTAGACATAACATGTGCAGAATATGTTTTAATAGTCACAAAATCAATCCTCAAAAATATGCATTTCTACTGCAAATATTTATGTAACGTGTCCAGAGTTCATTTTGTGTACTGTTTATGTTCCTCTGTTTCTTATGTCTCTCACTGAAATTTCCCCTGAGATAGAAATGCTTTTTTTTTTTTTTTTTTTTTCCAGGGTGAATTTGTAGAAAAACATCTGAACGCAGAATGGAGGTTTGGGTTGGACTTATTTTCTTATTTGGTTTTCTTGGGGTTTTGTTTTCTTGTTTGTTTTTTTTTTTTGGGAGGGGGGTGGGGTAGGGTCTGGGTGGGTAAGTCTGATATAAAGTAGTGGATTTTGCTTTTTAGTTGAGAATCACCTCATATTCACAGCCCTGTGAGAAGAAGGTTGTTGTCTTACATGAGGCCAACAGCTGCTGGTTCAGCAGGCAGAGGGCCACTGAGGTACCTGCAGGAATGCTGCAGAAATTGAGACCTTTGCTGTCCTGTGTTGGGGGATGCAGAAACAGTACCAGTACCAGTACCACTGTGTTGGGTGTTTGGATGCATGATACATGTGGCTGGGAATACTCAGGATATCTGGGAAGGAAGGGTCATCCTTTGGATCAGCCCCTTTTCTCTCATTTCCTGAAGTAAGAGACAAAAGTGAAGAAGTGTGTTCCCTGTGTGTAAAATCCTATTTTATTAAATTGGTGCATTTCTGTGATTTTTCTGCTGTGTCATGTTGATAATAACTAAATAATGCCATACACATTTTCTACCAAAATGCATCAACCACTCCCAAGAGAGGAGGACAGTCAGCAGTTCCCTGGACCCTTTTTGAATGTCTCATCTGTGAGGTTACCATACCCTCTTGCATGCTACATTATATTTTAGAGCATCATGCAGATTGCAGTTTATAATGGTCAATGATACCCTGGTACAGTTTCTCAAGTTTTTATATACTTACACACACTTGTAGGATCAAAGTGCAGCTGAGATGGAGAAGCAGACCCCCAGATCATTTCTGTCATGTAGGCAAGAGTCCTCCCTACACAGATGATTTGGTAAGCAGAGTGGTTTTATTGCTGTTCTTTTTGGGGTGGAGATTTGTTTGTTTGTTTGATTTTTTTTATATCAGTACCTATTCAGGTGTTAGTGAAGACATTTGAGTAACTCCTCAACATTTTTTTACTGGCTGAGCCATCAGGCTGACACAGCCTATGTACTACAGAATGCAATTTTATGCCAGAATATCTATGTTAAAATATGATTCTAGAACAAAAGTGGATATAAAGATGAGCAAGCTCACCGAGCACAGATTTCTCCTCTCCATTTTTTTCCTTCTTTTCTGTTTTTTTTTCCACGTAGGAAGTCATCAGAGTTATATTTTTCCTGATTAACACATTTCTTCATCAACTATAATTGCAACCATTAAATTAGATTGCCTCCTGTTAATCTTCCACTGCTTCAATCCTATTATGCAGAAAAATAATGTAAACTGTCAGAGTGAGAGGATGCAAGTGTCAATCTTGAAACTAGCGAAAAATATTGTTTTAATAAAGAGTCATTCCATCATAGTGAATTTTAAAGCAATACGGAGATGGCATTTTCTTAAACCACAAGAAATATGCATAAAAAATGGAAACCTTTTCATTAACAGGAAGAAATAAACATCATATCAAAGCTGATGCCACTTTTGCATGCATCATTTGTATAGCTCATCAGATAGCTTAGAATAAAAGGCACCCTCAGGCAAGGAGTCGAAGAAGCAAATAGTCTTAATTTATATCTCAATATAAAGTTTATAAGGCTAGATAAAAAAGTAGGTATGGAAACATTAAGTCCCAACAGTCTAGCCAGTCTGATTAATATCTCTTTCAACAGAACTTACATTAAGAAGGAGACAGCTGGGTTTAAAACACAAAGCCTGGCACAGCTGCCAGGCTTGGCACATAATGGAGGTGGAATACTTCCTTCAGATCTACCTTATGTTAAAGTACCCTATTAATCTTGCAGGGTTTTAAGGCTCTCATGATCTGAGTGAACTTACTTGCTTTTGCAGTACTGAAACATTCTCTTCTGATTTTTTTGAAGACTTTATCAAAGATTGATTGGAACTTCATTATGTTCAGAAAAATACGGCATTTTAAATGTTAAAATAAATTATACAAACTGTTCCTAGTTTTCTAGTGTATAGATAAAATGTATGACCCCTGAACTTAATAATTGATCTTCAGTGCCATAGTAGTCCATGGTCAATGAATTATTTTTTGAGATAGTAAGGGAAAAAAAGCTTATTACCAGAATAAGTCGAATTACATTAGCTTTGAAGTAAAGAATAGGATATTAATATTTATAGAAATCTATTGTTTGTTTATTTTCTAGTTTCTAGGATTGCTTAGGAATATTTTTATTGGTAGATCTTAAGAACTGGTTGTTCATTCAGACAGAAAACATGTGGCTGGAATGCCAAAAGAAAAAGAAAAAAAAAAAATTAGATGGAGTACTACCATAAATCCCCAGCTCATACATTTTCATATCTAGGTTTCTCCATCAGTTTTTTTATAGGATGAATTTTTTTCTCCTGTAGGTTATCATGAAAGTATTCTCAGAATTCATTCAGGCTCCCATTTGTAACTATTATAATTATTGCGATAAGTACTTTCCCTGCAACAGAAGGATTTCTCATGATTTTTTTTTCAGGCTTATTCAGGCTGTTGCAAACTTTGTAGTTGTCCTTTCCTAGGTGCAGCAACTTGGCCATTCTCCAGCTGTGGCCTGCAGGAATTACTTGACATCTTCTGCCAGGACGATTATTTCTATTTCCAAAGGAGTGGAAAGGAGCTTATATGTGCAGTTTGTTTTTGTGGCCTTACTTTTCTGCACATCTAATTTCAGTAGTCACCCTCAGCACATTCCGCTGCTGAGAGCAATGAGCAACATTAACTCAGTTCTCCTGAGGTTAGGAGAGGGGTACCCAGCAGTGGTGATGTTTCAAAGGAGGAGGCACCTGAGTCGTGGGTAGGGACTCCTGGAATGCCAGGTCTGCAGCTCTGCTGTGACAGGCTGACCTTGGCCAGCCAAGGATTTGGGCAGTGATTGGAGGGAGGCTCAGGGCATGCCTGTGGTCTGCAGTGTGGTGCTGTGGTCACAGACATCTCTGGCTGGTTGTGTACAAAACTTACATGACGAAAAATATAACTGACAGTATTTGGAAAAGATATGCCTTATATTGCCAATGGGAGCAACAGTGACTCTAACAGCTGAGCATCAAAAGGAATGGAGAGCTCACTATTGCAGAATGTTTCATATCAGCAAGGTGGCATGCCTTCAAAGGCAAGGGGAACAGAAAACTGGATAACGGGAAGCGTGGCAAGGAAGAATTGCTGGATGACAAGAAAAAGAGGAAAGAGAAGAGACACAGGAAATTGTTAGATAACAAGAAAAGAGCAAATAATACAGACAATGCAAAGCAGATAGGAAAGTGCCCATGGGGAAGAAAGGATGGAAAGAAATTGGAGAAGATTCACAAAGATGCTGAAGGAAACTAAAGTGGGAATAAGCTAAGTGATTCAGAAAACAAGAAAGTGTGAAAAATTCAGAGTAGATTTGAGCAGTCACTGAAAAAATGTAAGGAAACTGACTGCCTGTGCTCCTGCAGGGGTGGGTGATAAGGGGATCCAACACATTTTCCATGGTTAGCACCCAGCACCCTCATAGATCAGCCACAACAGCAGAATCCTGGTGTTCTTCCAGGCACATCCTTGGACCTCAATCCTTCCAATTTAAGATGACATCATAAAAGACAAAGGTATTGCCTGAAGTACATGAACTAATCAGTCCCAGCTGAGTTCCTTCCCTGTTTGCAAATGTGATCTGTCACAAGAAGGAAAGGCCTGCTGGCAGCAGTGGGGTGAGACACCACTGAGGTTGGAGATCACCCACTCCCTTGGCTGCTGCCCTCAGGCCACTTGCCTTTTCTACTCAGTTTTCAGTTGTGTTGTCACTCTGGCAGAGGCAACATCTGTATGGCATGTGCACTTTGAACTGATGACAAAAGGCTTGTCAGAAGTGGATAAGGCTTTTTTTTTTTTTTTTTTTTTCCCAAGGAATTCCTGTTCTGTCCTTGTCTCTCAGTCTGTCATATCTAGTTCTAAACTACCTACTTCAGGATCTAAGCAAAATGTGTATTCTTAATTCTATGGAATATTTTCTAAAGTAGTTTATGTGTATGCTTGAATGTGGAGTGTGGAGCTTAATTAAATTACAGTTATATAATAACTTTAACGGTAAAAGTTATTATATATTTGCAATCTAAATACAGAGCAACTTAATGACAATTGAAAAGTTATCAGTGTATCATAGAGTGAAACATAATAGGAAATCACCATTTTTTTCTCATTTACCCATCGTTGTCTAAAAAAAACAATGATGGAATTGCTTGTATGATAGTCTCAAAAACATTTTGCTAAAAGGAGTTATTTGATCAATTTTGAATACGTGAGATGATGAGAGAGCTTCCTTTCTGTTATCCCCAAACTTTACATTCAATCATCTCTCTACAAACCACGAACATTCTTCTGGTGGACAGACAGCTCTTCAGCATGTCCTCAGGTGCTTTCTGAGATAAGATGGAGATGAAAAGTAGAAAAGCATCTGTATACTGGGTGATAAGAATGAAAATACAGTGTGACACAGTGATTTACAGTATATCCATGATACACATGAAGTCATTTTTCTTTGTTGCTTTAAAAGAAATGGAGCTTTCCACAAGTCAGTTTTAGACTGTTAACTGGGATTTGTTGGAATGAGACTCAAGAGCAATGAGACTGCCAGAAGATTAAGCAGCTGAGCAGAACAAATATTTTCCAAAATATGGATAGCTGTATACAATTTATGTTTTGCATTAGCTTTCATATGTTTTGAACAGCATCATCACAGTATTCATGAGAGAATTGATATCTAGTGGAGAAATATTTCAGGTGACCTTAAGATGGCAACTCAGTTATTTCTGTTCTTATTACATCTTTAGTAACTACCTCACTCTGTTTAAGCCCAGCCTGTTTTGGAGGGAGGACGAATACCTGGTTCCCAATGGCCTTCTTGTTGGGGAAGAGCTGGTCCTGAAACAATTCAGGTCTACATGGTAAAGCCTAAAATGGGGAGTCATTTTGGACCATTGCTTTACACTGGTAAATCAGTGTGAATGTGTGGAAGAGAATAATTTTGTCAATAAAGGGAGAAAAGTCTCAGCTGAGACCTATTTGCTACTGAAGGAAGTTGAAAAGCAGAGTGAAATGCATCACCAATGCCTGCCAAGGGATTATGCCAAACCCCTGCTAGGAATGGGCCTGCACATCTGAGCAGCACATCCTCCTCCCTACTTGCTAAAGAGGTGCCAACTGGTTTCAAAGTAATGACACTGGTGTTGAGTGGACTGCAGCATGTTTTTCTTTTCCATCATCACCCACTGGGGGAGGACTAATGATACTGTTGCTTCTGTTGGCAATAGTAGACTTTGCACTGATTTTGGGACACGCAGAAACGGCTTCTGCGGAGCTTCACCCCTCTCCCTGTCCCTGAAGGAAAACTGCAAGGTAATCCTGGAACCACTGCATCTTCTATGTTATTATTAGGCATGAAAATAGAGGAAATAATCTACACAGTACAAAATATTTTTGTGGTGTAAATGTATGTTTAAAAAAACCCAAAAAACCAAACAAGCTTAATTCCTTCTATTGTTGAAGTTTTAGCCATGGAAAGGGAAAGACTGAGAAGAAGCACTGACAAATCACTCATTGCAAAACTGGAAAGAAAATTTTTTAAGTCCTCAGGATATTTGTACATGTAGCTATTTTAAAACTACCATCAGAGTGATGACATCTTGGAAAGAATGCCTAGAGAGTTAGAAAGCATAGAGTAAATTAGTTTCAGATGGATGACAGACATATTTTTTAAAAAGCTTAAGTGAGTTAGAAATCTAAATCTTCCTTTCAGACATGACTAAAGGCACTTAGAGAGACAGTTTCTTTCAGTGTGACTTGATCACCTGAATCACAGACACCCTTTGAAAACTGTTTAAATGTAAGACAGTTTTCTTTGTAAAGTAGAAATGTGATAAATTTTAGATAGCCCTACACGAGGAGGTTTATAAGGAGCTGTACTGAGTATTGCTGAGATGAGACTTCAAGAAAATAGAGTTCTTGGAAACTTCAAGACTTGGCTAAGTGTCTCAGGCTGCTTACTGATATTTCTGTTGTTCATTTTCCCAGATGAGCAGCAGTAGAGATAACAAGAACAGATGAAAATATGAAAGTCATTAACCAAAGCAGATTACATTTTGTGTTTGTGAGTAAGCAATAAGGAAATAATACATTTGTCCAAAAATGCAGGCAAAATCTACACATGAATAGCAATTTATAGCAATGTTCTAAAAAAAAACAAGGATACTCATAAAAGGGATGTGTATCACTCTTGCTAAAATATGCGGGGGCATCTTGTAACTCAGGAACATTTCCAGGGAGATTCTTCCAGTAGGAAGTGCTGTGTGCCCTCTGGTGTCATCTGTTCCCATGCTCTGTGGTCTCTGATCTCTGCCATGGAGAACAAATCGGTTTTAGTTTAGTTAATTTAGTTACTAAAGAATGAGGTACTCTCCAGGCTCCAGAGATATTGATATATTTTCACATTTTACAGTCTAAGAACATTTGTTCACAAATTGCCGACTTTGTTACCTCTCAGTTTGCCAATACCTTATGTCCCAAATTTGTAGATTTTGTGGCAACCTTGTGATACAAATTTGGGATAAGAATTGCTCTGATTCCAGCATCACAGGCACACAGTCTAAACAATGTTAGAATTAGTTATTAGTTATTAGTTATTAGTGATGTAAAAATCTTGATGTCCTTCACAAAACCCAAATAAAATGAACCTTTCTTTATGAACTTATATTCTTTATATACAGCAGAACTTTTGCTTTTCATGTAGTTACAGCTAACACACAATGTTAGCATCTTTGTTAGAACATGAGTGTTTGGCATTAATTTGAGAGTTTTTGTGTAAGGATTAGAACACCACAGCACAAGGAGCAATCACATTTCCAGTGTTACGCAGTTGGTAATTCCAGTATGTTATGTCTTGTAGGCTTGATTCAATGCTCTAGATAGATTTTTTTGCAGCACTTTTTTGAACACCTATGTGTTTTCTGTGAGCATCAGAGTCCTGATCCAGCTACTATCAAGACATGAAAAGGTATGATATTACAATATATTTAAGGAGAATGCTATCAGAACTTTTACAAGTAGTTTCTAAACTTGGCTTTCTAGTCAATAGTGATGACTTTTTTCTGAGTATTTGACAGGACTTGAACAGGTTCTTTTCAGGAAGCCATGTTCTGCCAGGAAAATTATAAGACTCTTTTACATAAACAAACATGAATAACCTGCTTACACCAAACAAAAAATAGAGAAAAATAAGCTTCATTGATGTAAAGGCAGACGTTTTCAATAAAACCAGCCGCCCACAGATGTATTTAATCACCTTAGTAAAGAGCATTTGATTTTCTATGGCAACCGAACATCTGTCACATCAAATTTCCAAGATACTTGGAATGTTTTGTTTCAAAACGGATGTCCACAGTGACTTTTGAGTGAATATTTGATGTTCCATCTGGTCCAGGTGTGTGCTCCTGCTACTGCATTTGTAACAGATTTCTACCATCCAGATTTTTTTAAAGAAAAATTTTTAAACAATGCTTTTTACTTTTGAGTGCTCAGGCCCCACCAACCACACTGAGCTTAAGATACATTTAGGCTAGAGCACATGTGCTCTCCTGGATATGATTGCTTTCTCAGTCAGGATGTATGCTAATAAAAGTAACATTTAACATCTTTTTTACAAAAATCCATTTGATTTTTTCTCCTCTGAGCCTGTGATATGCAGAATACCCAGGTTTTCTGTAGCATTTTGTATAACAACACGAACCTCCTTAGTGGAATGTGTGTCTGAATTACATGAGTCTCTCATTCAGACATAGCCTGGCTGTATCTGCTTTCTCCTGAAATAGGTTTCCATAAAGCAGAGTAGCTTCAGATTAATGTGATCTGCAGATCACCTCTGTTATTCACACTGAGGGACACTTCGATAGGGCAGTTATTCCTGTGGCTGAGAGCAGTGATGTCTGAGAGTCCCGGGGAATTTTCACCTGTGGACAAAGCTGGCTTAGCACTAATCATGCCTGCTTACTAATCAAGCCTCCTTATCTAAAATGTACATGCCATCTCTTTGTTTAAATGCATGTGTAAATGTCTTTATCAGATTCTTTCAGAGAGGGGTGATCAGTCCTGGAGATTTTAGATTTATAAATCAAATTTGATTTGATGAGCTAATTTGAATTTTGATGATGAATAATTTAATAAAATTAAATAACAATTGAAAAAGAGCAGAAGGAACTTCTGAACAGTAACATCTTAGCAAATGCAGATGTGATATAGAAAGGAAGGTTGTCACATGGCTTACCAAAGTGGTAGGGCTTATTAGAGACTTTAATAATTTTATTTTCCTAAAATGCCTATTACTATGTGCAATCGATTAGATGAGGGGAAAAAAACTACATTTATCTAATTTTCAAGTCAGATATTTGATTTTAGAAAGCCAAAAAGTATAAAAAAGCTGGAAATTATGCTGTCTAACCTTTGTGTAACAGGGTGATGACCAGCAATTTCCTTTGGTGGCCCTAGGCATCAAAACCTTCTTGAATTGTTAAAGAAACTCAGATGCAGAACAGACAAGACTACACTTGGCACCTGAAGAATGTTAGCATGCTTCAAAATCACTGTATTTTATTTATTTCTAAGCTTTATGACACTTTCGCTGTTTGTATTAAAAGTTGTTTAGTAGATGTGACATCCCACCCTAAGGGGGAGTGCCCAAGATTTGTACATGACCATGGTCAAAAAGGAATGGCAACAATCAGAGGATCCTCAAAAACTTAGAAATATTTTATTAGTAAATTTCACACTTGACTTGGAAGTTGATATAAGTTACTTCCTCATTTTTTAGTATGAACACACTTGGGCAGATTTTGCATAAGGGGTAGAGTGAAAGAAAATAGAGAGAGAGAGAGAGAGATTAAAGAGAGTGTCCTGGTTTGAAGGACAGGTGTCTGCTAAGGAAGGCAGGGGACCTCCCTTGGAATGAAAAAAAAATGTAAACCCTTTCCCTTTGAATGATCGTAATTCTGAAATTAAGGGGCTCACAGGCAAAGATATGGGGAACGGAATAACAGTTCTTTACTAGTATTTATAATAAAACAAAGAAACAACAGCTACTATGGCACTAACAACAAACAGAAGCAGGAACCCAGTGAGAGCCTG
>VZTR01024032.1:240445-279744 GCA_013400775.1 Chaetops frenatus
CCGCCCCCAAACTCCAAGGTGCCCCCACCCTGCTGAGAGAAGAAGCCTCTCCCAGCTTCACAATACCTGCTTCCCTCAGTTCAATCACTTCTTTTGTTCCCCTTAAGTACCCGGCCATTATGGTCCCTTAGCAACTGATGGGGAAAAAATTCCACAGGTGAAGAGAAACAAAAGGGAGGAACACCCAAACCCCAACAGAGAGGTAGAGAAAAAGAAAGGAAGAATGAAAGAAAGAGATCACCAGTTCTAGCTACAGTGTTGATCCTGCTGTTGGTTTTAGGGTGCTTGAGGCACTGCCCAGGCTTCCTGAGGGTGCCTTTTAATAGACAAGTTTCCGCCTGCTGGAACTGTTTCATGCTTTCTATCAAATTAGTTATCATGTGCATTTTTTTTTTTTTTTTTTTTTTTTTTTTTTTTTTTTTTTTTTGTGATATTGATCCCACCGTAATGAGTCAGCCCTTGGTCAAAAGTCCATGTCCACTCCTCAACCTCATTCATGTGCTTTTGCTGTGCTGTGTTATGGTTATTTCCAGGAGCCAGAACAAGAACATTTGTCCCAGAAAATTGTTGCTCTACATCTGTATGGCTCCTTTTCCAGCCACATCCTGTACTTTCTCAGAATATGTTCTTGCCAACAATCACTGATTGACTCTGGCTATCTGGCTGTCAGTTTTAGACACATACAGTATAGCACCTTTTCTTCTGGGCTTTTACAATAGGAAACAGAAATTCTAGATAAAAAGTTACTATTTATTAACACAGAATTCTTGGTCTATCAACGTTGCTTTTCTGCAGCATGAATTGCATTTTAAAAAAGATACATAATTATTCTTGTATCATAACAAGAATTCATACTGAATCCAAATCGGGAATGATTGACATAAAATATATATTTTCCTTGCAAGTCAGTGCTCTTCTAAATTTGCATATTCTGACTGGAGTCAGTGCTCAGGTCTCATTTGTACAAAATGAAGTAGAGTCAATTTTGCTTCTTTTAAATTTTGCTGCAAATTGTTAATGTATGTTTCCATGTCAGAATCTTAAAAAGTGCTCTGCCAGAAGTGCATATTACTTTGATATTAAACTGACAAATTCTGCTCTTGGATATGCATTTCTACTTTCATGTGTAAGACGAGAATTTGATCCACAATTTACAATTGAGCAAAGACAAAAAGTAAAAGTTCTAGCCTGATATGAAGAGACATGAAGCATTTTTATCTTGGGCCAAATCAAGCATTCTTAATCCAAAATGTAATGCTGCCTTTACAAGACCAGAAAGCCTAGATTTTAGAGACATTCATATTCTGTTTATATGACATATCTTTAGTACTTCAGACAGCTAGAAACCCAGGTGTAACTCTCTTCTCTGCTGGGACAGTTTAAAGCTGCTTCATGGATATCAAGTCTTTATGGCTGGATTTGAAGATACCCTACAGTGGTGGTTCAGAGTTTCTCCTGGGGACAGTTTTTCACATGTGTACAGTCATAGCATCTGTGAATTAATTGCTCATTCATGACTATGTTAAGTACTGGGCTGCAAAGCTGCTGGGTCTCTTATCTCTCCCTACACGATTTTATAATTTTTATACTTTACATTTCGTATTATATACATTCATTTTAGAGTACTACATAAAAGGCAGAAAATATGGTGGTATCCTGTGCATTGAATGAGGCATGATTCCTCAGGAAAGAGTATATTGTCATTGGTTGAAAGATGGATGTGTAAATATCAAGAGGAAGTTGAATTAAGATTTCAGCCTTAGTGGTGATCAGCATGGTCGGGTAACAGAAGCTGTAGGAAATGCACACACCCTCCCTTTCCCCAACCTCTGATACACATCACACTTTTTAAAATATTCATTTTTTCCCCCAATTTTTAAATTCTGGGGGAAGTTTATTCAACATATGGGATGATATTTGTTCTGGGGAAAACCAGACTTTCCCGATAAAAGAGGATTTTTCTGCAGAAATGGGAAGATATATGATAAATGTTGTAAGGAATGCAGTGTAGATACAGGATAATCTTAAGCTTAATATTTCGGCCATGGACCTTTCTGTGTGCTAGACAAGACTGTGTTGGTATCTTGGGACTGCCAGAGTAGATAACAAATAAATTAATGACAATGAATAATAGTAACTGTCTTTGGGTTAGGTTTTGTGATGCTTTTTTGTGTGTCAGTGTAGTGGTATGGTAATGACATACAAGTGGGAAAATATGCACAGTTACAGAACTTTGGAGCATATTGTAAGAAATAAAGTGATTTTTGTGGGTGACTCACAAAATCAGCTGCAGAATGGATCTGACAAATTTAGTGAGAAAAATCCAATGATGCTCTGTTTTGTCAGAATTAAAGGATTTTCTCTTGTTATTAATAAAAGTGTCCTAAAGTTAGGTATTAACAGTGACTCTGTCAATGATTCAACAAAGTCTGAAAATGGTATATCACCTCACTGCTTTCAAAATCCTTGTCAGACCAGCAAGGATGTTCTCCCTGTTGGAGACCAATATTCCAAATAGAATCTGCAAAATAAAAATACATTGTAGAATATGCAATATGGGGAGACAATCACTGCCCTGGTTCAGTTGGCCACACTATTTCTGATACAAGGCAGTACACCACTGCTCTCCTTGGTCACCTACACACACTGATAAGTCATGGTCACTATGATTCATTCAATAGTTCCTTGTAGGTCTATCCAAACAGCTATTTCTACTGAAAAATAGCTTCTCTCACACAATCTTTTGCTTCATGTCTCAACTATTTGCAATAGCATAAAGAAATATCTGTATATATTGTTTTTAAAGATGTTAATATTTTGTTAATGCTTGCTTTAATTTAAACGTAATACTTCAGATTAATTACTTCTGATCCATCCAGTTAGCTAGAAGGCTTTCCTGGGTGTTAGGCTAATTGCTCATTTCTCTTCTCTTGCTTCTGTACTTAAATTTGGTTGCCCTCATGGAAATCAGGCTTGAGATCTCCATCAACCTTGTATCACATGCTGAAAGGGAACAAGCAAACAAACAAATCAGTCTTCTAGGACAGTTCCCTATTCTTTGGATGTTCCTTGGTATCTTCAAATTGGAATACTCTCCTTTTTTTCTGCAGTTTTCCCCTCTGTTCAAGAGAAAGCTCTCTGACAAGGAAGGAGAGGGACAATGACAAGGAAGCAGAGGGACAGTGCTTTGCTCAGGAAAAGGACAGATGTTTCTCAGTCAGAGCCAGTCTCGGAGCTGATGTTCTTCCTTGGTATGCCATTTAAAACAGCAAGCACAGTTTAATCCTGACCTGGAGTAGTGCTCACTGATGAAGGTAACTCTGCCCAAGTGTATCTTTAAAGACTGGACCATGAGAGGGAAGAGGCAATTTTCTTCTGTACAAAATTGTTCCTTCTCATTTCTACAGTACTGTAGAACAATTCCAAGAAGCACATTCACAGAATAGCTGTGGTTGGTAGGGATCTCAGGCAGTCATTTCATCCTGCCCTGGACTCACAACAGAGGTATCTTCAGCCTCAGGTCAGGTTGGCTGGGCCTTAACTAATTTGAGGGTTTAATAGCTCCAAGGATGGAAATTCAACAGCCAATCTGTGGGTTTTTTTAAGCAATCAGTTCATTTAAGAGCTAAACTAGGCTGGGTTTTTTCAGCGTGAATACAGAAGTTGTTATGTACCCCTGAAGTGCTTTCTCACATTTCCTGTGAGATCCTCTGGATAATTCCTGTTTGCTACACTAGTAACTGGACTGATTTTTGCTTATTTTCTTTTCCAAGGGACTTTGTAATTTTCTTCAATTTTGTCTCTGAAGAACAGGCATAGCCATTTTCATGCTAACTAGTATAAGACACCTGAGGGAGTCATCTAAACAGAGAACTGCAGTGGGCACATCTCACATTGTTATTGGAAAAGAATAGCATCTCTAGAAAGTATCTTTGCCCACCCAGGCTCTGAAAGGTTGTAAACAAAAAGTTGTCTTCAAAAGACCTCTCAAAAAAAAAAAAAAAANATGTTATTAAAATAAGTCTAAACAAAGCATTCCAACTTGAGGAACAGCTGTTTTTCTACTGACAAAAAACATTCATCACATTTTGCCTGAATTCCCATATTCAATAAACTGCATTTTTCAAAAAATTAGAGGTTTAAGGTTTCTGCCCTGACTGCATTAATTTAATATAATTAGAGGTGAGTTTTTTACAAGACTGAGGAAGTGAATTACCTGTCTGGATTTTTCATTGTGAGTAAGCTTAAAATAAATTTTAGGTCAAATTTAAGAAAAGCAGGTAATTAGCTAGGCAGATTATACTTAAGCAGGCAAACAGCTGGCATGCTAGACAAAAGGTGCTCCACTCCCACTCACTGTGCTGCAGTTTGCCATGAGAAACCCACCCTCAGGCTAAGGGGTGCTTTGGCCTCCAAGACACTGGCGTGAGTGAGAAAGGGGAGGAGGTGATAAGGGTCACCCCAAAGTCTCCAAAAGATTGAAATATATTTATTTTTTCTTAGTGACCCATTCTGCTCCACCTCAGCTGCTCAGGAAGCATAAATTGTTTTGCTACAATGGGAATTTATATGGAAATCAGTTTCATGTTGCACTGAGAAGAAGATTCAAATCCCTGAAGTGCCTGGGAACCAGGCCTTTGGATCAGGTCTCCAGTGGCTTTTGGTAAGTGCAATTACTTAGTACTGGGCTGATGTTCCTAATGCTGTGGTTCTCCACACCCAAACAGGAACGGATTATTTTTTCTTTAATTCTCTAGCTTCCATATCAGAAGTGATAGCCCAAGAGAATCAATGGCACTCACATGTCACAAAAGGACTGTGTTTATTCACTTTTTTTCCAAACAGCAGCATTGTTCCACTTCCTCTATTTAGTTCTTCAGTGATACAAAAAAAAGCTTCAGTAAATGAGTATTCACTTAAAAATGTTTTTCATGATTGACTCTGAGTGAATTGCACATAAGATTGGTTGTATGAAATGTGACAACAACATTTCTAGGTATTTTGGTAGAGAAGCCTATGTTTTAGGAAATTTATTAAAGGAAAATGGGTGTTAGAAATTCAAAAACCTGACAAGTCCTCTCCCCTAACAGATTAAATGACTGTAGAACTGTGGGTGTATCTCTCAATCCATCTAAAATTTCCTTTACCAAAATAATTTGAATAAATAGTCTTTGACTTTTTGCATGTCTTCATACATATAGATTTTTGACCTTCAGAGTCCCCACAGCTCATGTGGTGATTCATCTTCAGTAGGCATAATTTATGTAGAAAAGATTAAAAACATAAAGATTAAAAGTATATTACAACTATTTCACAGATTCTGCTCACTGCGAACAAGTTTCAGGGGTTATAAAAACAAGGAGGTTATTGCATTACTCTGTTTCAATGAAAAAACAAATACAAGGTAGGAATTATTGAGCTGAGGAAAAACAAAACAGAGAATATCAGCAGGCCACTCTATAATACTTTCACACAGCATGTCTTGAAAATTGACTATAATTCAAATGCAAGGCTCTCAGATGATTGTAGTGGAATCAAAAATAGCACTGAGAAGGGTGATGAGGATGATCACAGACACCAGACAGACTTTGCATGCAGATGGACTAACAAGACTCCTCTGACTGAAAAGAGATAAAGGGATGGTATGGCAGATGGCTGTGAAATCACATGTGGGGTGAAGAAAGTAAACAGGAAATGAAGTTGTATGGTGCTTGAGGTGCCTAAGTGCTTCAGGACGTGTAATATTACAGGTCAAAATTTGCAGCTCTACAGCCTTTCTCTTGAGCTGCTTGGAGCCACACAGGCAGTTTTCCCCTGTATTCCTTGTTCTGGTACCATTAGTCTCATGCCCCCACACCTGCAGACTCCAACAATGTTGTTATGTGGGTTCTCATGGGAAGCAAAAGCCACTGGCTCGAAAAACATCTCTGCTCAGCCCTCTTCACCCTTGTTTTGTTGATTTTAGTTTATGCTGGGGAAAACCACAAATGAACATTTCACAAATGTTCATTTCACAAATGAAATGAACAACAAAGCGGGTTATAATAAATTAAATACTTGATAGACATTATACTGAAATGCATGTGCATGGAGATTTAAAAGCTGATCAGTAGGTATTTCTGATGCCTTGGCAGAGTTCTTCAGCCAGTGCTAATAGCATGAAAAACAGGGACACCAATAGGGAATTCAGGCCAACCCCCACAGAAAGTACATGGTATTGGGGAAAACTGTAATGATACTCGGGGAAGAGCAATCAGCAAAGAGAGAGTCAAAAATATGAAACTTATTCAAAGTTATAAGGCAGATGGTGTAACTTGAGCCAGGTGTATCACATCCTTAAATCTAGGTGAGCTAGGAAAGGCTTTAAAGATAGCGGGATGGAAAGGAGTAGATCCAGATGGGCATGACCCAAACAACTGTGAGTGCACATATAGTTTTTTGTGGTGAGTTAGAGTCATCTTAATGTCTTGTTGAATCTGGGTCTGAAAGAGAGAGAAGAGGCTGCAGTGTTGTGGCTGTGAGATGCCTTCTGTTTCTAACATGTCCATCCATGGTTCAAGAGGTGACATTCTTCTCTTGCATCCTTAGTAATAACTGCATGTAAAAGGGACCATGGCAAATATTTTAATTCCAGATTCTTGAATTCTTGAATGTGAGTTTTGTGACAGTTTACCATTACAGCACAGGAAGAGACCTGTTTCCCTGTGTTCTTCTGGGAACCAGACTACACATGTGACAAGTCTCCACCCTGTCAAAACCAGCCAGATGAGTAAAACTGGGATAGAGCCAGCAGGGAATGTTCACTCAGTTTATTTTCCTCTTCAAATCATGTGAAATCTTAACATGCAGCTAACACTTTATTGTGTAAGGAAGCAGAAGTTTAAAACCTGTTCTTCTCCTGATAAATACACAAATTTGCAAAGGAATTTAAAAGTTAACAATTTAATTTCAAAACTAAAGCAGCTGTTACTGCTAAAATGAGTTGGACATTTATAATGAGAGGCTAAATTGCCTCCCTGGTTTCTTAGAATACATTCAGCATTTAAGTAGTAGAGAGCTGGTACACCTCAGACAGCCTGATCATTACTAGGCTTATCAGAAGGACCCCAGTTTTATGCCCATATTATCACAGCCTTAGCAGGCTCTATGTATTCAGCAGTTTCTTTGGAAAGATAGAGGGCAGGATTTGCAGATGGATTTGAGAGGCTCAAGAGCAAAAACTCAATTACTTTTGATGATTTTCTCCCATTCTCTCTGTGGTAGACTGGATCATTACTGAGCAGAACCACCTGCAATTGCATAAAACAGATTTTATTAATACAGCAGGGGCCATACATCCCAATGAGACTGGGCCAGACCATGCATGCCAGTCTGGTGTGTCCCTTCCTCACATTTGGCCAGTCTCTGGCAGGGACAGTGCTCTGCAGCAGTAGCATCTGCTGTGCCAGTGCTTGGCAGAGTAAGGCCCATGAGAGAGTCAGGCAGGGGAAAATGCTGGAGATCTTTCCCTGGCTGCCACTCTGTGTGAGATTGTGGATTAAATTGTGAGATTCCCAGGATAGTCACAGTGAAATTGTCTCCCAAGAACCCTGAACTCTGATTGTTTGGAGAAAGATTAGGAAAATGAATTGGAAAACTAGGACATTCATTTAAATGGGCAGCCTCAGATTGTTCAGATAGCAGGATCTTGGAGCATGGTTAATGAGATGTCCCCTCTGAACCTTGGAGGATCTCTCATGTTGTCTGCTTCATTGTCTGTTGGTGTTTCCAGACAGATCTGGCTGTCTGGGCAGACTCTCTGTGGACAGTGTGTGGGTTTTTTAGGTACTGGTGGCTTTGGGTGTTTTCTTACACCAGCCAACATGTTCCATTTTGAAGGTTCTACTAGTTCCTTGCAAAACTCTTGAATACATAAAAAAAAAAAAAAAAAAAAAAAAAGGGTCAAGGCCTTTGACATGCTAAATTTTTCTGGAAGCTATTCTGTTGTAAAGTAGTTTTGTTTTTATTTAAGACGTATAAAAAAGTTTATACTTACACATTAAGGATATGCTTTAAAGCCTTTTTATTCCCCCAGAACTTGTGAAATGCAGATATAGTGATGGGGAGAGCAGGAGTCTGAATGTGCAGAGACCGAAATAAGAGAAAATGGAATGAGAGGGCATGCTTCATGCCTTGGAGGCAACAGGAAAAAGGTTTATGTGGTACTAATGGAAAAAACTTTCTTTTATTTTCAGGATACAAACACTGTTGAAAAGCAAAATGGAATAGGAGCCAAGGAGCAAAATGTAACAAAGAACTTTCCTGACATCTCTTACAGCAATGCTAAAGGGGAATATGTTAGAAACACATTGTTTAGTAGAAACAATGAACTGCAGCAAAAGGATGTGAGATGAAATTAATGGAAACAGAAGTAATTTCAAAGTCTGCATAGAGAACATGCATAAATGGTCACCAAGCAGGTGATCTGGAAAACATTGAGTTGAAAATCTGGGGCTTCTGGAATAACTAACTCAAAAAAATTAATCTTATTTATGTAAAAAATCAAAGAGTGAGTGACATGGGAAGTACACCAGACAATAATGGTAATAAGGGATTCTCAGAAAGTTTAAAAGAAGCACACAGTTACATTGTTTTGTTGCTGTAGGATGTAGCTAGCTCAAAGGTCACTCTCCAATGTCAATTGCTGTTTTATTTTCCTTGATTCCAAGGCAAAAACCCAATACTGATAAAAGCAGCCAATATGAAGACAAATATGAGAAATCAAAGGCTGTTTTACCTTTGTAAAAATGGGTTTTGGTGAAAACATAGTGTCATTTTGATAAAGTAAGGGAACATATCAGGGATAAAAAACTTGGAATGTATTATTTTGTGCCTGAAATGAGGCACAGTACATGCCTACCTGCAAAGGCAACACTTAAAGTTCAGTCAACACAAAAAACTAGAAGAATCCCAGAGCACCAAGGAAATGCATCTTAATTCTCGTAATTTCAGTGCCCTTTTGTTTTTCTAAGTCAGTCTTCATTATTACATGCTGTGTACTTCCTTATTTTTACCATTTCAGACAACATAAAGGATGACATGTTTCAAGTAAAAACAGTTTTCAAATTTGTTTTTTTCTTTTGACTCACCTGCAAGAATAAGGTCATTTTGTCAGGAAAATGAGTTATGAGATTTCCTGTAGATGTCAGGAGTTCATATCATAAACAGTGACAATCATTCTCAGAGAATGGGAGATACAATATCTCTCATGGCCAAAACAAAACCTGTTGTCATTTCAGCTGAAGAAGTTGTCCTGTAAAAACCACTGGTGTTTAGCAAAAAACTGAGTGTAGAGGCCTCATTTTGTTAGTAGTGATTACTTATATTCAGAAAGGCTCTATTTATCCTCTGGTTTTATTATGTGATCTTTTTCCCCCCTCATTATTTCCCAAAACAAGTATATGAGACTTCTTCCAAGTGTCTGAGAAGAGGCATTTGATTCTCTGTGAAATTCTCACAAAGACTTATGAACTGGCAGACAGGTGGAAAGTAGTGAAAAACTTTGGAGGAAGGGATTTTATGAGTACATACACACATTATTTATAATCAGAATGTTCTTATTTCTATTTCTCTTGGTGTATTAAAGCTGTTTCAGAAATACTGATGAAATAAGATTTCTAGATAGGTTGTTAACTTGTATTAGAAACATTATTTCTTTTTTGTTTATGTTAAACATCACCAAAGTAAGGTTTTAAGACCTGTCTTTATCTGGTTTTAACTTTTGCACGTGGTTTTAACTCTCTGACAATCAGTTCATGGTAAACCTAAAAAATTGTCTCTTTCCACCATGGAGATTTTACTTCCTTGAGGTTACTGTTCCAAGATACTCTTGAGCAAAACATTTTGGCTAATGTAGAAAATAAATGTAACCACCATAATTACTTGATATTAGTGCTCAACATCTATCCAATGTTACATTTAATTTGTTACATCTTACTAGAGAAAGAATTGATTTGACAAAGCTATATTAAAACAATATATCCCTAAACATGACAAGGAACTGCAAAAATAAGTCAATATTTTATGTCAGCAACAATTTTAAAAGCTCCTGAAATAGTGATACTTTTACTTCTAAATGTCACTACTAAAATTTTCCAGTCTCCTTGTAATTTTGTGTTTGCACCACCTTTTGGCAGTATAATGGCAATTGAGACATTATCATGAAGCACTACTTCATGCCTTTCCTTGCCATTCCTCTGGAATTTCCCAAATAAGAGGCGAAATGCACTACACAATTAACAAAATTAAGTTTAATAAAAAGTTTGTTAGAAAGGACTCAGGGAAGAGTTTTGTATATGATTATTAAATTCAGAAATGTGTTAAGTTGGAGCTGCCTGTTTAAACATCTTTAAGAAAAGAGTAGCATACAGGTCTTCATAAGGAATAAGATTTGTTAACTGGCTTTGCTTAAAAATGATTTATATTATTTCAGTCATTACATTGACTACTTTGTCCTTGTGTCAGCTGTATTCTGTGAATCTGGTGGGTGCTTTATTTTTAGAGCTGATATGGAATTTTTAAAACCTGTTTGTTCTCATTTTAAAATTGGTTTAGGATCAGATAGTATCTTCCTAACTGTCCCCAAAATCTGTGCTTTGGCCCAAAAGTTAAGTTGGCTTGTGGAAAGAAATACAGAGTGGTGGCTGAAGCCCAATACATAGAATGAAGTGTTAAACAATAGAATATTATAATGAAGTTTTAAGAACCATTTAAGAAGAGTTAGTAATCAGGCTGTAGAAATATAATATTTTTAATTAATTGAAAAACTGAATGAAAATTTCTATTGGATTTTCTTCACTGAAAGAGCATTATTAACATTTACATTTCAACAGGCTACTACATCCTCTTCCTTCCCCATTTCCTTGTCAGGCTTTGAGATTAAACACATTAGCATACTCTATCTCTGGAAAGGAAAGGCAGCAGGTGTATTTTGCAATAATTTCTTCCTCTCGTTGAATTGCTTATTCAAAACACGGCAACTGCTTCGTAAATTTCATGTGTTAGCTGAGCCTTAGTGAGAGATAGGGGCAAATGCAAACAGAATTACAATTTTAGTAGCAGAATTGCTTTCTAGATTAAAACAAGGTCGTGGGTATAAATTCTCTGGGTCCAAGGGTCTACTAGTGGAAACATGAGATTGATCGTGGGGGTCATATGGAAAACTCCATGGAGGCAATTCACACTCCCACAGGAATCCTGAAGAAAGAGCTGAGGTTGTTGTCAAGGGCAGTAACACAGGAGCGTTGCTCCATGTTGCCTAGGCCTAACTCTATTGAAAAGGACAATTTCTGCCAGCTGAGTTCACTGCAGGTTGTACTGTCACTGAAATCCTTCCTTTGACAGACAGAACCTGTGTTTCCCATGGGTGTTAGGCCAGTCTGGAAAACACACACACAAAAAAAGCATTTCGTCTTCTGAAGGTGGACATTTCTAGCCTTGAAATCAGACAATATCTTATAACAGCACTGCATTATGAGAAGTTTTTCATTATTCTATTGGCATACATCAAAAAAATACTTCATGCTCTCTGCTGATACTGCTAGGGATGAAGAACCACAGGAAACTATTCTTCAAAGTGTTGTTATACATGGAAATACATAAAAAAATCAAATATTTGGCATGGTGAATTCCTTGCCTAGATAGTTAGCTTTATTACATTTTTAGTGTGATCAGAATCTATTCTCATGCTATTCACACTACAAAGTTTTGGGGAGTTTCACATTAATGTTAATGAACTGAAGCTCATTCCTGGTTGGTGCTACTGAGGTGCTCTCCCAGAACAGATTTTCTGGCTTAGGCCATCCAAATGGAATCCAGGTCTGCCCTCTGAAATTACTCAAGTGAAAATGTGTTAACTGGGAGAATCCTGGGACATGTGCACCTTTTCTGAACTAAAACACTGATGGAGATACACCAATGAGAAACATACAGATCTGCTGTTCAGTGGGAATCCTGGGCCTATTTTACAGCAAACTAAATTGGAAGAAGTCTGCGTGTCCTATTTTGTATCACCATTTTCTTGGACTATTTCTTCTGCATATTAACTTCTACGTTAAAATCATTTTGGGATGTAACTCTTTCTAATAAGTCAAGTAATAGGCCTGTAATTTAAGCAAATAAGCAGAATTTCATTTAATTGGTCCAAAAAATGTTTAAGTTTTTGGCATATAAGGACTGACTTTCGAAACGGCAAAGGTGTTTGCCAAGTAGGAATTAAACATATTTGAAAAATTGCAGTTTTGTACTGTACCACAAACAACAAGAACTAAATGTAATCCTGACTCCAATTCCATTAAGCTGAGCTCATTCTCTTACACTGCTGCTGAGTTCAGCTGACTTATTCTGAGGGGGAATTTAGGCTGATGACTTTGAAAAAATACAGTGTTATCTAAAGGAGTGTCAAAGACATTTGGCTTTATTTTCAGAACTCAGGCTTAAAAATCTGCTCATCTGTTTCTGGTAGAACAATACAGAACTATTCAGTATTGTATCATGAAAGAGCAACTTGCCCTATGATTTACAGGGCTACAACTTAGAATAGAATTTTTGTCATATCAAACTTACAGCAGAATGAAGGTGATATGCCCTAGAATTGTGAAAGATAAAAATATAAGTAATTTTTTTATACATATATTTTTATTTCAGTCCTATTTTCATTTCTGTGGGCAGTTGTTGTAACTTCTTGAGCTTCTGCTTCCAAAATACAAAACCCCCACAATATGCTTCAGATAGCTTAACTTCTATTCAAATATCCCAATCTACAGTTCTTCCCAAATAAACCTCTCTTAACACCTGTGGATACATAAAATGTCCACAGACACACACACACAACACACATCCCTCCAAGCTTTTTGGGAAAAATTTTCCACCATTGAATATTGACAGAAACAAAGTGTAAGGGAATATTGACAAAAACCTCTTGACTTTGATATCTGTGAGTATAGCAAAAGTCCTTTGACATCTCCCATAAATCATCATTTTCTTAATATACTGGAATGCATCTTCTATAATATTAATAATCTATACTATTAAAGGCAGACTCTGATGACTGTGATCTATATTAATTTGTAAATGACAATAGGCCTTGTTTAAGGAAAATGGAGTCAAATTTCCTACGGGAAAATTTGACACTTTCTTGGATAGAAGAAAAATGGAGAGAAAAGTAGTACTAATGATAGTAGGGTTTTCTTCCCGGTAGCCAAACTCTGAATGAATTTCTTTTCTTCTTTGTTGTGCTTTTCTACTATTTCCAGCAAATCTGCACAGTTGACATTTGCATTCCTTCAGAAATGTGCTTCTGACAGTTGTGAGGAGATAGCAATAGAACCTATGTTGTAGTCACTTGTTCCTGCAGTACATGTAGGTATCATCGTAAAAGAGAATGGCAGATGGTTTATAGAAAAACAAACTTGTGTTTGGATTTGATAGGCTGTATTGTGAAGGTTGAAAGCTGTTTTAATCCATCTGACATTCATGGAGATAATGTCCAATTAGCAACCAACATTTTGTTTCTGGAGACAAACACTGGAAAATGTTTACAAGGATGTTTCGATATTTATTGTCATTAATACTGGTATTGTGCAGATTGAATCAAAGTCAGTCAAATAACATCAGGTACAGTGATCTGTAATAGCACAGGAAGCAGTAATGTGCAGATTAAGAGCTGCTGTGCTCATCCTCAAGGGAACATTATAGATTTATTTCTATTATGCCAGGTAAGAATCTCTCCCATGAGGTATGGGTGTTACAGAGATAAGAAAATGCTGCCCCTGGGCACAAAAGGCAGCATAGCTGTAGAAGCAATTTCCTCCTTACCTCCAGCTGCAAGATGACATTTGTTTTTGAAAGACTTTCCATAAAGGAGAAAACCTAAAAATGCATTTTCTGTACTAATTTTATGTCAGACCAGATCAGTACTTCTGCTAAAAACCAAGCTGCTACCATAATTCCTCTTTTTCCACATCATGTTTTTATCCTTTTCAGAATACCACTAGACCCAAAGCAGTAGTCCAGGACTGATCTACCCATTGTTATCAGTTTTGTACTCTATCTTTAATGCATGGCTACCAGTCCTTTGGAAAGGTTCTTGACAGATCCTGTCAATCCAATGTCCAGCTGAAAAAGCTTTTAAAATGGATGCTAATTTGCACTGAAAATCTCTTGGTCCTGCCCTGGCGAGGCAAATTTGCCTTTCACACTTATCCTGCAACATCAAAGAGTTCAGAATGACTCTAAATATCAAATACATGTTGATGTTTTCTCTAGGAAGAAATATGAGACAGTTGTCAGCTTGAATTGACCTTTACAGCTTTGGCTAATTCTGATTTTTACATGAAATCATACTAAGTTACAGCAAATATGTACTGCAGGTATATTGTTGCACTGTTATTGAGAAGGAAATGGAATGTAACTCACAGAAAATGCTGAGGAGATTTGTGCCACAAAACATCAGATTCACCCCTTATAAGCTGCAGAGACCATAAAAGATAATTTGAAGATCATTTTCCCTCCCACCTGGAAATACAAATTTTCAGAGAAGTTTCAGAGAAGTGCTTATCAGACAATATCAGACCTGATATTGACAACACAATTCTCAAAATTATAAAGATGATGAATAGAATTGCATTAATTGCCTTTTTTTTTTTATTTCTAAGATTAATTTTGTCACTGAAGATCTATATCTTTTATACTTTTTAACTCTAAAAATTTTTTCCTCAGATTGAGAAAATATCTTACCCAGTTTGGTCTGGTTTTTTTTAGCATTTTTTTATAATGATGTCTTCTTGACAATAATTTTAATGGAAGATTTAAATATGAAAAAATATAAAATATATTTAATATTTCTAAAGGGAAAATATCTAAAACCCATGAAGCTGCATTAGTTTCCATTTTGCTGCATATTCCAGCTAAATCAATAGAATGATTCATCTTTTCCTCAAATAATTATATATTTTTTTCCAGTGGACAAAACTATATGTTTATTTTAATGTGTTCACCTAAATTTCTTCCTCTGTGCTTTAAAAAAGTGGAGTTTTCCATTTTTTTCAGTGGGTTGTGCATGTGGCTCAGACATTCCAGGGTAAATAAGGGTAAGGTCATGGAGTTTTTGTGGGGGACATGAGAAGGGACATCATTATGAAATCACTCTGCTAGGAGATTTGAATCAAGAAAGGAAATGCTCTCCATTATTTGGCATATTTTGCAACTGATGATCTTATTCAATGTAAGCTTGAAATAGTTGCCTTTTCCATGTTTTGATCTGATTGCAAGGATTTAAAAAGCTGCTCTCCTGTAAGGCTCAGAAGACTAACAGTGCAAGCATTTAAATAAAATACTCAGGAGGAAAATAGTGACCTGAAATGAAACAGGAAAAATGAGTGGATATGTGTTATTTAAGCATATAGTTTTAGTGCATCTCATGCATAGTTAACTTCCATTCTTCTTTAATGTTTCAACCAAAGGACACAAGGGGTATTGCTGGGATAATTCTGCAGCCACACATCACCTGCTGACAAGTTTATAACACTAATTTCTGGTGTCTGTGCGTCTCCAAAAGTCACACTGATGAAATAAAGCTTCCCCTTTCTCTGCAGGCTCTGTTGCAATGTATTGCACTAGGTATATGTAGTCTTACACATTGCAGAGTGAAGTCCATTCAGACCTGTGCTTATACAGGCAATCAGTTGCAAAGCTTGGGAGAGGGTTACAAGCTCTTTCAGATCTTAGGGAGGGAGTCAAGTGCTTGGTGGAGGGATCTGAACCAGTTTTAAACAAGAGCAAAGTGTAGTTATCTGGAATTTGGGGTACAGAGAGGGGGTTATCTAGGGAATATCTGCCTGAGAGGCTTTTCAGGCTCTCCAGGTGGCTTAAAGTGTCATCTCAAAACAAAAATAAAAAATATATATGTATATAAAGCTGAGCAAGTCCCTGCTCTGCAGCCTGACTGGGGATCTGAGAACTCCATCCTTTTTTAGGGAGGCTCAAGCCATACCTCTCCCTTGGGGAAACTGTATATAAGCATTCTGCAAATACACAGCCTTTCCTGGGGGGTGCACGCTCCTCCTCAGGGCACTATTGCTGAAGCTGCCAGTCTCAGCTTTGGAGTGGGCTGCATTCAACAAGCCCCTGGGCCACACTCACCACCATCTCCTCCCAGAAGAAGATAGACCCGGACCAGCTAAGGCACAGCAGGATAACTGCAGAAATAAAAGCTAAAATTCTTGCAAATAAACAAAGAAAAGGAAATATGGTACTTTCATTGCAGATCCTGGGTCAGGCGTCCAGCAAGTTTTAAGTGAGTTTGTCCTATTAACTTCTCCATTGATTTTTACAAACTTTAGATCTGGTCCATTGACTTCTGCCTGGTTACCATGGCATATAAATATCCCAAAGGGCTGGAATGTAAAAAAGAAGTTACCTTAATTGCTTTTGCTCATACCTTCAAGTATCTCCAGAGTTATATCTAAATCTTTTAAAGTAGTAAAATATTCAACACATTTACTATTCTTTGCATGAAAAAAATATAATCTACTATGAATATGCCGCTCTTTAATTCACTATTTTGCAATCTTTAACAGAAAGAGAATGGAATGCAAATTAACTCATGTCATGTTGTTTTCTTCTAAGTCTTATACCTACATTGAGAGAGAAAACAGACTAGCTGTTCCATTACCCTGCATATTCTTTTTTCATTCATTATCTTCCATTTTTCTTCTTTTAAAAACTTGTGTCCATGAATGTGAAGGACAAATATATTAAGCTGAGTGAAGCACTATTCCTAAAGATGCTTAACATGGAGAATTAGATTTTCTGCTGAACCATGTCCATGGCTTGTTGTCCTCTTTCCTCTCCAGAGACCATTTTTACCATGAGGTCTCAATCTGTATAAGCCAGGACTGCTTTAGCATGTACAGGGTCACTATGAAGATACCAGAGCATTTTCAGGGAGAGGAAGCAAAAGCTCTGAGAAGAGGATTAGGTCTAAATGCACAATTTGGCACAGAGCTGTGACTGAAGAGCTGATCTTGTAATAAGAGGTGTCTCTCCTTTTCATGGCCTTGTCTCCTTGTCTTTATGTTTGTCTCTTAGGATTCTTGGAAGGCGGCTTATTTTTTGAGAAATACCTGGTAGACTGTGATACTGAGAGGATACACAGAAGAAGAGGTGAGTGCAGCTGATCAGCATAAGGAATGTTCAAAACAAACCGTGTCATAACTTACTGGGATTTGTGAGCTTATATATATGTAAGAACCATAAAAAACCATCATGGCTCAAGAGTTAGGGGAATTACTTAAAAATTTGGGGTTCTGGATTCAAACATCTGTTCTGCAAGAAGTTGCTGGAATTATTACAGGCCTAAATTACTAGTTGAAGACCTAAAACTTCTGAAAAATCAACAGGAAATATTTTTAGATTACATTTCAAAAATGAAAAGAGGAGTAGTAGTTTCATGTCTCTTGCATAGGTATATTGTAAGGCTAATTATAAAGGCACCATGGTCCATAATTTCCATGAATGGAAGTGGCAATGGGATTTGTATAAGATTTGGTCCTTAGATTTGGTCCTTATATCTGAGGAAATAGTAGCACTTCCAAGATCCATAAGCAAATATACAAAGAAGTTAGTACCTTAATTAAGCAGATAACTGTTAATGATGTGGTAATTCTGAGAATACCAGAATGCCATTACTTTTAAAAGAGTGATAAAAGCTACATCTCTGTCCTTTGTTGGCCCCTCTGTTCTCCACATAATTTCCCTGCTGGCTGCATGACCTAATTTTTCTTTTTCCTCTCACTCAAATCTTCTAGCAAATTTCCATGTAAGTCTTCTACTTCATTTTCCACTATATTTCATTCTCTTGAGGTTCCTGGTTTTGTAACCCAGAAAGGAAACCTGCAGTAATTCTGCTGGCAGCAACTGTTGATGCCAGTGCATCAACACAAGCCCTGATTTTGTCCTTTGCAGACAATGGCTGAGATCAAAACTTTTCCTCCCTGCTACTGGGATGTTTCAGAGATAGCTCAGCACATTTCCATTTTCCTCATTTATCCTCACCCTTCTCTTGTAACATGGACCTAAACGTTTAAAACAACAACGGTTAAGGCATATAGAGTTGTTGTAAGGTGAACAAGATGGTGATCTCTGATAATTTATCATCTTTCAGAAATGCTGGCTTGTTTTGTTTTACAAAAGCTTGGTATTTTAGTGAGGTCTATCTGGAAATGAAGTTCCAGAGAGAAGATGTGTTTGAAACAAATGTGGTGGGAACATTTATGCAAAGTTATCACATCAGAAAAAAAGTGAAACTAAGCACAAGAAAAGAAGGCAGAGCACTTGCAGCACTTCCACAAATGATGTTGGTCTGGTGCAACAGATAGTGTTTCTACAACAGGAATGAAATCAGAAACCATGGCTGGCTCATGGCACCTGTAAAAATTTATTCTAAATCTTTGTTTTCATTCATTCTGTTTTTCTAAAACTTTCAGTTTTAAAAGTGGATTTGTCTGTGGTGGCTGTGTGCTAGAAGGAAATATTGTGGAGAAGCTTTCAAGAACTTTTGATATATGCTATCTATGCAGGAATATACAGTCAAGAAAGCACAAAAAAATAGGGTTATATTTCAAAAGAGAATAGCACAGAGTGAACTCATGCTGGAAAGTCACCTGAGGGAGACCTAACAGACAGGTTTTGGGAGGCAGAGCTACTGTTCTTTCCACCCACTCTACTGCTTTTCCACAAGATGCCTTTGGAGACTCACATCTTTCCCTCCTTGGAAAGACAAACTGCTAATCCAGAGCTTCACAGGTGAGAGAGACATTACCCTGTCCTGGGTTCCTACTAGAACTGGCCTGCATTGGGAGCTATTCTTCAAACACAAAATCACACAGATACTTGAAGGATGTTACCTCCTGAACAATTTCTTAATGTCCTAAAGCAGAAGGAGGGATCCAGTAGCCCACATAACTTTTTCAACAAAACAACAAGACTAGAATTCAGACCAAGCAATTTTAGAGCTACAAGAGCCCCTTTTTCTCCTCCTAAAGGAATAGTATGAATAGTCAAGAATTTGGGCCAATCTAGACTTTCTGTATGTACATGTATCCTTTTATCTGGTATGCTTCAATTTTCAACCAAAATATTTGGCTTTCACTTGACAGTGCTCCTGTGAAACATCAAATGTATTTGCTTAACTTGGAGGAGGTTGGTAGCATAGTATTCATCTGGTTTGTATTTAAAGGGTAGTTTAAAACTTCTGGAGGCACTTTCATCTCACCATGTGAATATGTGAATAAAGAATTTTAATAATTCATTTTGAGCTTCTCCTGCAAAGGTATTACTGCTGTTCAGATTCTATCCTCTTAATTACCTTCTCAGTCTTCACATCATGATACTTGGTTGATGAAAATTCTCTTGATCCATGTGAAAGTAATAAGAATTTTCTACCAGGAAAGTTTTCAGATGTGGACACAGTTCTGGCCCAGGAGAGTCTGCATTTTGCAGATAATATTTTAACTTATGGTAGTTCCTGGTACGGAGGTAAAGTGCCAGGGAAAAATGTACTTATTAAAATGCTAACTGAGTGTCTCCTTTGAAGTAATGATAACATCATCAAATTTCAGAACCATTGGGGCAGCTAAAGCTAGAGAATTGATTGACTCTCTTGCAAAGTGGCTCTAATTCAACTAATTAGATGTTGAATGGGTGTTAAAAGTTCAGCCAGAGTGATTAATTTCTTTTTCAGCAGCTGTACCTTTCTCAGTTAAAGTTTCTGAAAGTTAAAATATACCATAGTGACAGATAAAAAGATGAAGTATCTTTGTGTTTGAATACCTATTTGTAAAATACTGCACATGGCCTTTCAAAATGAATACAAACCCTGGTCATGCTGTCATAGAAGACCTGTGAAATAAGCAAAATTACCCAAAAAAAAAAAAAAAANTTTCCAAGACACTAGGTAAGAGCTATATACCACATGCTAGAAATAAGACCTTTAAATTGTGTGGCCCTAAGGATCTGCCAGCAAGCTTAACTGCAGCCACAAAAATCTTAGCAGGTGTGCTCCAGTGGGTACCCCCAACTCTGCCTCCCTCCTCAGGTTCAAGGCAAGCAATATTCATTCAAGTCGTGCTCCATCAGAGTGCCCACCAACCCCTCTTTCCTGTGGCCGTAGCAGAAGGCAATACAATGGCAGCTGTCTCTAGCACTTTATTGTGGTTCAGGCCAGGCAGAATCCAGCCCTTAGGTTGCAGTCCTACCAGGATTTCTTTGGAGGAAACCCTTTTTGAAGCAGGTCCCTCCCATGGTTGCTTGTAACTTTGCTGTACTGCCACTCCGCTAGCACAGATGTTAGAGAGCTATGGGGAAAAAAACAAACAAACAAGCAAGTGCAGGGTACTAATTCAGATGGAAGTGAACTATTTTTCCCTGGCAAGCTTGCTCTTCAACTAGGTCTGTTCCTCAGTTCAGGTAATTGGGTGTCTGCATGAATTGCTGTGCTGGCACCAAGGGAGGAGCAGTGTGGGGCTCCCTGGGCTCCTGCAGCTGGCACGGGCAGGCCTGCCAGGCACTGCCACTGCTCCAGGCACCTAATGAGGCAGAGCGCTGTCAGCCCTCCTTTGCTAATGGTTGCTGAATTACACCTGGTACTAGACATAAAATAAACTATGGAAATGGCTTGAGCAAAAAGATAGAACAACTAAAACAATCATCAGAACTTAAACTGCAGAAATGTGGTTTAATCAGAGCTTCATATTGTGTCTGCAAGCTGTGGCTGCCAGTGGAGTGGAAAAAATTCAGTGTCCTTACTCCTGACAATGGCTAGCACTAAAGGACAGGACAGCTTTCAAATAACTCTGGAAGAGCAGGCAAGCTATGAACCTGCAACCGCACAATCTGAGAAACACGGCAGTGTCTGCAGAGGATGTGTGCTTACAATTCATTATTAGGCAAAATGTGAAGTAAATTAAATGCTAGGAAGGCTTTAATTTTGCTATCAGAAGGAGAACTGCAGTCTTGCCGTTATGGGGAGAAACGGCAACAAAGTCTCCAAAAAAGATAAGAGTGCTCCTAAATTCTGAGGGGCATTAACTCCATGGGCACAGCACTCAGAGATCTGGAATTTAGCCAGCAGCATCTTCTGAGCAAAGGGATGCCTCTTTCCAGATGGACTCTGAGGAAAGGCAATGTCCTGACCTCACAGGTATGACAGGGAATGCAAAACACCACAGAGGGAGAGCTGGGGGAGGAAGGCACACAGAGGTCGGTGCTGGAGCCTGCGGTAAGCAGTGAGGGGAGTGGTACATGTTGGGAAACTGGAAGCACTTGGGAAGAGACATGTGAGTGAAGATGGAGGGAATTGTTTGGCATCTGTGCACTCACCAGAAGTGTGTGTACTGTAGGTGTTGAAGGAGAGCACTAAAGCTCTTAGAGGATGTCACCCCTAGAGACGTAGCTCACCTGATGTATGTTTTGAAAACAAGAGAAGCACTGTTTATGTCCAAATAACTACTTTAGGCAAAAATGCATTAGCCAAGCAGCTGCTGGAAACAGTGGAAATCACACTAAGAAAAAACAGGGGCACTTGAAGGTAGAAAGGGTACAGCTAAAAGTGTCAGAGGGAAGGCTGTCATCATCAGTGGGTGTTTGAACTGCAAGTGTGTGAGTAGAGTATGGGAAAATTTGTAATGGGATCAAGATAAATCTGTGTCAGTGCCTCTTCTACTCTAGACCATCTGACTGGAAAGCAGGGGATCACAGAAGTATGAAGAAGTCTTTTAAGAAGAAGCAAGTTAATCTAGGCCCAGAATAGAGCTGAGAGTGCACATAGACCCCGGTCACACTTTTGGGGTGTTAGCACAGAAAACAGTGAAGGGGTATCACTTTCCACAAGCTGAGGATGTAACCTGTATTATCTCACAGACATCTGGTGAGGACTGGAAGAAAGTGGAGTGAAACAAATTAATGGTCATAATGTGGAAAAGCAGAGAACAATTATAAATTTCCTTATATATGTCCTTTTTCTTTTCTCAAAGGATTAAGTATCAGAATACCACAGTGGGGGTGTGTTAAGGAATTATCGTAATGCCACACAAAGTGCACTAGAGCACACAATGTATTATTTTGTATATTTACTCTGATGAGCCACAGCAGACTATTTAATATTTCTTTTTTTGGCTGACCTGTTGTAAGGGACTAATTCTTGGCCAATCCTCATAGTGTCAGAAATCTTTTTTATGTTAATTATATAAAATCCACAACGCTGTGCAGAGTCCGTTTTTGTTCTCAAACATTCAACCATATGTTTAGCCACACTTGATTTTTCTTTTAAGCTCAAATTCTGCCTCTTACCTATTTGGATCACTGGCTCTGTTTCATTGCTTTGTGAGCCTCTTCTCCATGATTATGTTCAAAAGTATAAAGTGACTGGGTAAAATTTGTACTGATGAATTATGTGGAAAAAGTAAATATTGATTTTGATGGTACTCCAGTAAACACAAGCATGAAGGTTTATCCATGTTTATATTGTTGATAATGTTACTCAGTTAATTCAATAATATGTGAACGTTTTCATTCAAATATTTGCAATTTGTAAGCACAAAGAGTTAGTTGAGGCAAGCAGGGAAGAGGTAATGCTGCTGCAGCTCCATGCATGAGGTCCAACCAGTGGTAAGACTGACCCAGTAGGCACAAGCACTGGTGTGCAGGTGTGTAACACACACAAACACACTCAAATTGACACAGGCAGACACACAGATCATGCACAGGAAGACAGACAATACCAATGTCCTCCTCTTCTTCCCCTCTTTGGCAGTTTTGGATGAAGTTCTGTAAGTGGGAATATATACATGTATCTGCATTGTATGTTCCTCCAGACTTTAAGCTATATTTTCCCTTGACATTAATATAATTTTGGTGTCTTATAAGAAATGTGAGATGGCGGAAACATCAATATTTGGGGTAGTATCTGGCACTACATTAAAGAGGACTGGACAGTGGCAGGAGTAAACATACACATTATAATGAAATGGAGGAAAAACTAGGGACATGCTAAATGCTACATTAAAAAAAAGAAGAAATTATTTCCCTTGGCAAAAGATTTTTTTTTTTTTTTTTTTTTACTGTAGACCCAAAGCTGACCATATTTACTCATCTCCTTGATATCTTCATTACTGCTATTACAGAAAATTCTCAGTGTCAGCAGAAATAAATAATTACATGGTGGTTTCAGAAAAGAATGTATTCCACTGTGCTTTAAGCTTTCTGCCTGTCAACATCCATATTTATAATCAGAGCCTTTGCCACACACCTATGCCCTACACCTATTCCAGTTTCCTGCCACAACAGATTGAGAAGTCTGAAGTAGATAGTCAGGAACACAGATGCAATTTACAACACCAGTGTGTTCTTGGGGGCACTGGTTCATTGCTATTGTTCAGATGTCAGGTCTCAGGCTCCCTGAAAAATAAAGTGGCCTTGAAAATATAATTTTTAAAATAATCTCTTTAGGTCTCTCTCAGTTACAAGTCACTAAAACTGAGATAACCAAGAATTTCTAAGGCTGAACGAGTCCTGCAGCTTTATTTCCCCTTCTCTCCCTTCCTCCTGTGCAGTTTAGCTGAGTTTCTTAGCTTTATCTGCGGCTAGGGAATTTGAGTAGAACAGAAACCATTATTCAGACAGGCCTGAGCATGGCTAGTGTGGAATTGTTAGAGCTGATAGCACACAAGACAGTTCTGAGGAGCAGGAAAATGAAAGGTAATTATGCAGTAATCAAGGTTTGGTTTTGTTTGAGCCTGTGGGTTGGTATATTTTCAAGCTACCATTTTGCCTGACTGGAGTTCTCTGACCTCTCTGCTGCTGGAAAGGAACATACCTACCCTTGGAGGGTTGTGCCTTTCCCAAAGCGGACATCAAGCAAGGGTAGAACAGGAGCCAAGCTGAAGAGCCCTAGTAAAGAGCTGCTGGTTCCTGGTACAGATCACATCTCTGACAGAGATGCCCTGCAGCTCTGCCCAAAATGCACCAGACCATGATCCTTGCAGCATCACTTTTAAAATGCAGAAATTGTAGGAAGAGATTCCATGTTTCTTGAAGCTGGCCTCCTTTGCAATTCCTCCCCGGTAGCCATAGGAACGCAGACAGATGGCTTTCTCATCTGGAAGCACAAAGCATGACTAACCATGTCCTCTCAAGTGTATCAGTGAAATTTTCCTGATGAAGACTTAGGATTTCCCTCAATACTTGATTTGCCTAAAATTTAGTTTCCCTTTCATCCAGTTGTTTTTATAGTCACCCGGCAAATGATGTTAGTAAATGTTTTGATTTTCTTCTCTGAAAAGCCTTGATCTTGTTTTCCTTGCTGGCCTGGCACAAAGACAATGATGGCATTGACCCAGGAATGATCATGAGGAACAAAGTGTGTCTCCAAGAGGCCACATTAAGGTAACCAAACATTTGGAAGCAAACTCTTGCCCTTGCAGGAACCAGAGCCAACCCTTCTCTCATGCCACAGAACAGCTGTGCAACTGTGGCTGCCACACTTTGCTCTCTCATCTCCCAGAAAAATAAACAAAGGTTCAGCATTGTAAAGGGGTATTATTTTACTCTTTTCAGATGAGAGTTGTAGACCTGTCTGTCCTGCATGAGGGTAATGAGAAAGGTACCCTTTCTCTTTTAACCAGTTGGACAAAAGCATGTCACAGTGTATTAGAACTGAATGCTTTTCTCACAGCTTATCCTGGTTTTGAAGATATTTACTTCTTTTCTTAACTCAAAACTCAAGTGAACCCCAAAGATAAGGATGTTTTCTAGGTCAAACATTTCAGTTTGACTCAGTTTGAAAAGGCAAGGCACATTTGTTGCTCATAACATTGCAAAATCTGAGATGCACCACACTAAGAAACAAGAAAAAAGAGCTTTAAATATACATGGTAACTGTGGGCATAAAAAACCTCCAGAATGGACCTGATTTAGCCATAAAACGAAACTGTATATCTAAAAGTTTTATACATTTTAATTATTTCAGGACCAGCTTATGAGGACAAGTTTTATAGATATTAGGATCTATTGGGAAATTGGATAATGCATAAAAAGAACAAGATAATGAATGCTGCTGCATTCATGAGCAAAGGTATAATACTCAGGTAATAATAGGGAAGATTACATTTATATTATAGATGAACATACTGTTCAGTAGTGATACAAGCCAGTTGTAATGCCATCAAGGAAAGACAAAGACATTTCCATCAAAAAACCCCACTGTAATTATTATTTCTTTAGATGTAAAATGACAATTTTATTTCTGGTGCAACTCCATTGGAATTCTTGTTCACACCTAATCTCTAAACTTTCTGGTGACATAACACAGGTATTTTGTCACATATGTTATCATGATGGAACATGTGTCAGTGAAAAAAATTTCTGTGATAGCTCTACAGAAAAAGGCCTACTAGATTTGTTTAGCTGGAGGTTTTCAATAGTGAAAACACTTATTTGGTTTGAAAAGACAGATAGTTTTGGAGAAGAAAAGAAAGGACATATTTATATCTTATAAATGCAAACTATAAATGCAAAAAATATTCATGGATACACTGAGGAAACTGCAAAATCATTAGTGTTCTTGAAGGGGTGATACTCTTGTTCCCCTGTTACTAAGATATAAGCACTTCTTAGAACCCTGTTATTTGAATTTTTGTGTTGACATGGTTGCAAAATCACTTAAGATTTGTTTATCACTCTTTGTACATGTATTTATTACAGATTTCTTTGCATTGCAGCCAATTACATAGGTAAAAAGCAAGAATGCAAAAAATATAGCAGGATGGTTAAGGAGATGTTAACAAAAATGTGCAGGAAAGATAGATAACTGCTTTTTGTATTGCAGGCATTGGCATGAATTTTTTTTAACTTTTTCTTCTTTCGTTGAGTGCAATGGTTTTTTTGTATTGACATAAGACAGTGTTTCCCAGCAAGAATGATGCAGGGAAATCCTTGTTTTAAAGAAGGAAAAGATGAAAACTGGTCTGCCAGGTGGAAAAATATCTTCAGGTATCAAAACCCTGCTGAGCTGTAGAGCTATTAATCAGTAGAAAGTTAAAATTAAAAAACAAAAGCAAAATTAAGTAATTTTCAATTGACTGCTTGGTACCAGCTTTTATGTGACAAGTTTGGCTATTCAGCCACAAGATACATTTACTCTTCAGAATGTGTAACAGGAGGGTGGGGATATTTATGAGGATGATAAAAAATATGAAAGAAGAAAATATCAGCTTATTAGCATAATCATATGGGAACATGCCAAATTGCTTTCTGCTTGCTGAGGTGTTGTGCCAGAATATTTTCATTTTTTTCTTGCAAACATTAAACAACAACTGTTTTCCTGGTTTTAATTTTTCACATTACCTGACATTAAACCAAGAAAAGTAGAAAAATGTTGTAATTGTGATATATATACACATATACATATTTACATATGTACACACTGAAGTCCATAAGTATCCAGCAAAAAATATATGATAAGAACTCCCAGGAAGTTTCAGTGAATTTTGGTAATGTATATGGCCCTATTTTAAGCTTCCTTTTAGAAGAGGGTAAGGCAGCTGTGAGTGGGATCAGGCATGGATAACTGCATTGGTTTGATAGGTAAATCCAGTGAAACACATGGCATGAGTCCAAACTTGTGTAAAATTTAAACAGAGGAGGAATGGATACTGATAGGACAACAAAAGAAGAGATGAAAAGAGAAAGTCTGAAGTAGCAACTTAGAACAAATCCTTGATATGGTATTTTTTCTACAGATTTACATCCATGGAGATTCCAAGGTCAAAGCCATTGAAATGCATTACTGAGTAACATATTTCAATGGTTTTGACCTTGGAATCTCCATGGATTTTTAGAGCTTCTAATCATACATGATGGTGTTCACACAAGAGCATTAGATTTGGTAGGTCAGGTTTTCATCTGCATGGAGGCAATTTCACATCACAACAGATACATAAATTGAGGAGAAGGCTTATAAGAAAGTGATTACATATCTAAATTTTCACATTGATAATCTCAATGCCCTAAGAGCTGATTATTACTGAAGGATTCCAGAGTGGAAACTATGACTATAGCATGGAAATTGGTCTTCGGGCTGCCATACTGGGTACCATGAGCATAAATACAGGATAATACAATAGCTATTTGTTTTTTTAAATTTCCTCTCTGAAAATTTGTAGACAAGTAGTCCTCTAGGTACTTGTTTTAGTTGTATAACATTATCACCATAATACACTGGAAAGTTTTTTATCATTCATTCAATCAAGGTGCTGTACATTTTTTCTCTAACCAAATTATATCTGTGGAAAGGTCAGAATATAGCTAATTGAACTTCAAAAGAGTAATTGGCTTAAAAGACTTAGTGACTTGAATGGTTTTGGAATTTATCCAAGCAGAACAAGCAATTTTTATTTCTCTTATGCTAAGGAGCAGTGCCATACCATAGCTAAATCCTATACAACATCTCTGTTCAGATGTGCCATTCCTAGACTTTTTGGTGAGAAAAGGAAGATGTTGAAGCTCAGTGTTGGGTCAAGAAAAATATCAGTGTTAATGCAGAAGAAAAGGCCTCTCCCCTAAATTCTGGATATCCAGGCAGAGTTTGCACCTTAGGAGACTATAATGTACAAATTCAAATGAGTATTCCTGATATTTCCCCTCCAATTTTTTTACAAGTACTTTGTTTCTAGCAGTGTATTGAATTTCATGTTGGTTAACTTTGAATAATTATGCATTGTCTAAAGACACTCATCTGTTGCTCAGTTTAAATAGCAATCTAAAAAAATAACAAAATATGTTCTAGGAAATAGTTTTCTCTTTTTATTTCTCTATTGCTTTGCAAAAAATTATTAAAGCTAGTTGACAGAGAAAGATGTCAACTAGCGGTTGACAGAGAAAGATAAATGTGCCCATATTTTTGTGTCACTTTTTTATTAATGAAGAGAGTAACAGAACATAATAATTTTGAGCAGCTGCTTGACTCTCATAATTTTTCCCCTTTATAGGTAGTTTTGCAGTGTGCCCACTGTTTCAGAAACAATTAACTATCTCTTTCTTAAACTTGGAGAGACCCTTGTTCAGAGAGGATGACATTCTTACTAGTGACAATTTTTCATTGTGTATATAGGGAGAAAGTGTGGTAGGTTCCAGCAAAAACTCCCCAAAACAACAGCCAAAAGGCTGAAACACACAGCTTTCTTGGTGAAAATTGGCTTTTTCTCTGCAATTTGGGAACTCACTGTATAACTGATGCCTACGTTAGACAGAGTGAGGCATATGCTGCTCCTTTTTCTCTCATTCCTCATCACACAGCTGTGTTTTAAAGTGGTACCCAGGGAAAAGCAGCATTGCAGGCACTGCCAAAGGAGTCTTGCTTCAGGGCAGTGATACAAAAGGTCCCTGTGCCAAGACAGTCCCAAGAGAGTAAAGGCTTACAGTACAGAGGGGTCAGAGAGGATGGATGCATTCAAGTAGTTAGGGTAAAGGCCAGAAGTAGAAAAGAGTTTTCTGTCTCTTCTGTATCTGAAAGCTCCTTGCAGCATGGTGATGTGGGACAGGTTGTGCTGGGACTGGAGGAATGCTCTGAGTTGATTGGACAGCAGCACTTACGCAAGAATCACCGAGGAAGAAAAATAAAAAACTCCAAAGCAGACACTTGGACAAAATAAAATTTCTTCAAGCAGTGTTTTGAGGCATATTGAGTGCCACAAAGGGAGAAATTAATCTAACAAACTGATATCCTTAAAACCAGGATCTCCCATGGCTGCTTGTCAGAGCAGCTGGTGCCTCTGTGCCAAAGGGAATGTTTTCTCAGCAGGAGCTGCTTAAATGTAAAAAACCCAAGCATTTTCTGCAGTTTTAAACTCATTAGTCAGCTATCAAGAATCTGGAATATTTGGTGACTTAATCAATGAAGTGATATAGATAATTTCCGATTGGTCAGGAACGATACAAACCAGTACCTCTGGGTTAGATCCCATATAGATAACAGAGATGTTGTGACAAGGATTCTTGCCCTCCTGGCATTTACAGATTTGTAGGACAGTGAGGACCATCCACCCTACTGCCAGAAGCTCACCCCTGCTTCCCTAGCCTGCCAAGTCTCAGACCTACAGAGCAGGACCCAGACCTTTGATTCCTGCAGCACGATCCCTTGCTGCAATGCCAGGCTTTAGTATGTTCAAGGCATCATGGCACAGCCCCTTTCCAGTCCCAGAGGACTGCATACAAACACTATCCACCTCACCAGCAAACATCTTCCCTTCAGGTATGCAGGAGCCAGGTCAGGAAAGATGGGCTGCGCCAGTGCACTGAGCTGGAAATAGATGTGAAGTTCAGCTGCTCAGCCAAGTGTGAGCTGTGAGGACACCTGAAAAAAAGACTTTCATTCCATAACAAATAACATTTGACAGCTGCCTTTTCTCTGACATAAATATTTTATCAATATTTTCAAAATAATCCATACTTCCAGTGAGCAGAGAGCATTGCTGATCTTTCTGGAACAGAACTGCTCATATTTTCCCACTTTGTATTGCCTGTTTGTCTGGGACATTTTAGCAAGTTGAGAAATCATTCCCACGTAATTCACATCTGTGGAATGGTCACTCGGTGGGATTACGATGTTGTGAACTCCAAAATTCCCATCTAAGAGGATACTTTACGGGAGAATGGGCTTCAACCTGAGGTGGAATCTGCCAGTGGTTGTGTTGAAAGGTGTGTGCACACTCCTCATGTCTACTGCTATTCCTGCACTACCTCTTCATGTGAATGGGCTACACCAATGTAGTTTCATCCTGGGCAGAAAAATGCCCCAAGCAGTGCTGGCACAGATGGAAAACATGGATTTGTGGGCTACTTTATGAGCAGATCAGAAATGCTCCCCAAAGGGGAATGTAAGAAGAAATTCTTTCCTGTGGGGATGGTGAGGCACTGAAAGAGGTTGCACAGAGAATCTGGGGATGAATCAACCTGTAAGTGTTTCAGAACAGCTGGATGGGACTTTGAGCCATCTTCCTTCCTGTGGAAGCCATCTCTCCCTGCCCATGGCAAGTGGGTAGGAAATAGCTGATCTTTAAGTCCTTTCCAACCCAAACCATTCCAGGATTTTATGATAATCCTATCAAAGTGGCTGGCTCAGCTGGTGAGTGATGGTGGCATTGAGGGGCTCTCTGAAGCCCAGGTACTGAGAAGTTTTTTCTCAGGTACTGTAACTGGGGCAAGCTCAGAGTGTTCAGTAGAATTTAACCTTAACAATCTTGCCAGGGATGCTGCTGCAAGACAGTATAGAAACGACGACTGTAACCTTGGCCTTGTGCTCTTTTTCACTCTATCCCATGAACAAGACAACTGAAACACAACAAAAAAGCTCAAGGTGTTACAGAGGCTACCCAAGGCTTCTAAGTATATTCTAACAAGATCTGAACTCCACAAGCCAACCGCAGGCTATTCTGCTCCAGGCCCTAAATACAGCATCTTCTGTTAGTTGATAATTGCTTCCCTAAAAGAGTTTCAATTAGTCCCAACTGCCCTGGACTGTTGACAAAGCTCCTGTTACCAGGAAAAAACTCTGTTTCAAAGATCCAGTCTTTTCCTGGAACAAAAGGAAGAAATGGAAACTGTTATTTCTACTTTTGGGCAGATTACGCCCATAAGAGATATTGAAAAGGAGGAATAATTTCTCTCTATTTTGGGGAAGAAGTATTTATAAGAACCGTGTACCGGATAAATAAATGGGTTGATTTTCTCCAATTTTTGATAATTGTATCAATACAATTTTTAAACACATTTAATTTTAAAGGAAAACCTCTTGGGAGAATGGCGACAAAGTGGACAGAATAAAGAAAAAAATTAATATAAAGAAAAACATTATATCTTGTGGCAAGCTTGAAGCAATATCAAGAAAGATAGTTTTACCACTGTGTTGCCCTGATCTCATCATGTCCCTGTTCCTGATTTTTGTAGTACTTGTCTTCACTTTTAATACCCTGCATAATATCTTCCTTTATCTCTCACTCCTCTTGCTGGACAGATTTTTTTGCCTAACACAATTTGTGACATTAACACCTTCCACCATTTCTGAATTTTTCCAGCACATGTGAGTTTCTTGCACCCAGGTAGATCTGCCTCTCAACCTCACCAGATCTGCCACTGCCACAATGCACCACTACATGCTGGTATGCCAAAGCCACTGGGGCTTGCGGTGACAACTTTTGTCTCATTGCTTATCTTCTTCCAGTTGAAGAAGACTATTTTTCTTTTTCATGTGAAGATTCCTGAAGTTCATGTCCATAGGAATAAACTGCTGAAAGAGACTATTAACACAGAAAGGGACATTGGTTCTCCCAAGACAGGTAAGAGGAAAAATTGCAGGTACAAGAGGTGGCTGTCCTGAAGAGCTGCAGGGGACAATAATGCCACAGCCTGAAAACAACGAATGCAGACATCAAGCCTTCTGATTCACTACTGAGTAATTAAACATAAGTGTTGTCTGTCTTTAAGGATTTTTATCTCTTTAAGGCGTTTAAAGTGAAATAACACATCTAAATTACTAAGATTTGGTTCATCTTTACTATATCATCTTGAGTCTTCTTGTGTGATCTTGGAAAAGTTGTTTCTTTAAGCTGCAACTCAGTTTCAATGCTTAACGGTGTTTATTTGCACTAAAGCGATGATAGCAAAATGCTCCTATGATTTAATAATGCAAACTATGAAAGTTGCCTGAATGGATCTTGACTAGATAAGGTGTGCTTGTCTACCCATGGCCCAAAGAACGTGCGTGAGCTGGTCTGAGTTGGATCTAACTTGAAAGTTGGTTTATGAACCTCTCTGTTTCTCTCAAAAGCCAAATTACTCTGTTATCCCAGAAGAAATCTGGACAAGAATCTTATGAAATAACTTGGACAACCCCAGATTTTGCCACTGATATTTTGGGCTTCATACATAGTAATGTTGGGGTTCCACTGAAGTTTATAGTAGTTACCTTTAAAAGTAACACCAGGCATGTAGACAGTAATGAAAACTCTCCTATTCCTTCTGATTAGATGTTTTTATTAAAAATGGTTTGCATGTTCTTAACCAAGGAGAAACCTGTGAATTTACAAGATCATGCAGTGACTCACTTCAACAAGTTAAAACCTTCTCTTACAAGTAAGTCTTCTGGGGATGCAACAGAGAGACACTTGAAATTTATATGTACACAAGTTTAATGTGTCCCTAACATCTGTCTATATCTATCTATGCAAACACATATATTTACAGAGAGTGAGGAAAAGCAGATATATAGAGTGAAAATAAATCTAAAATCCAACATGTGCCAATAGTTACTCCACAATATGCTTCCCATATTTTCCCTTTAAATAATTCTGTCAAGAACTTGCTAGCATCCAGTGTTTGGAAATACATCAGAATGGAAGATATTCAAATGAAAGAGTCTACTGAATATTACAGCCTGGATAGAACTGCTTATAATTTAGGTTGGAAATTTCCAAGAAGACTGTAAGTGATTTCCAAACACAATAAATAGGCCAAACAATTTATATCCCTTTTAAAAATCCCACCACTGTCCTCTCCTGATTTATAGATTCTAAACATGCTGATTTGAGGTTTATCAGTTTAACAGAAGACATTGTATTTATTAGATGGATAAAATCATGTGTAAGCTCTGTAGACAATTTTAAACTCTCCTAATCTGTCTGTTTTCTGCTGAGGAGATAGTGTAATTAGTTTGTCCCTCTCAACTGCTTTCACAATATCCCACAGGATATATGGGCTAATTTCTTCCCTGTGGCTATAGAAAAAGTATTATCTTACAATATCTCCAGCTGAGATATTATGCCACAAATCCTTTTCAGAAGCTGAATTTCACAAGCATTCCCAGAGAGCTGCAGATAAAGAGAGCCATATTTGCAGGCGTTAGCAAGAAGGAAATGAAACAGCAGATACACACTACAGTAGGGAGCCATGTAAAATTAGTCTCCACTACATGTCCCCCTGGAAAAAGGCTGATTGAATGCAGGTTCTCAGGAATTGAGTGCAGAAAAAGAATGACCAGGTATAATAGAATTTGCTCTTCATGCACAGAACACAAAATTCAACCTCTGCAGAGGTTAAATCATTAAAGAGCAACTTACGCTTTAATTTGTCAATTTAAGAGGAGGATAGAGAGGGGACAGACAAAATGCTGTCTATTTAAAGATTTAAAAGCACTGCAGAACAAAGGAAAATGTGAAAAAGTTCCTTTTATGAACTTTGTGGTAGCTTTGTGGAAGAGTTTCTTTGGAAAAACCCACGGAATCACAGAATTCTTATCTTCATAGAAATACTGTTTCAGATAAGAGTCAGAGTTTGAGCAGGCAGCCTAAGATAGACACTTTGGAGAACAGAAAATGATACTCTGGAAGGCTGAATTTGGTACTGGTTTCAGTGAAGAGGTGTCTGAAAAAAAAGAAGTGTCTAAAATCTGAGAAAAGTCTTCATGATGATACAAATATTGAAACTAAGGTAATATTGAAGATAATTATCTAATTCAAATGTGCAACATAAAACACACTCTAGAGGTATTTCTGACCCCTTTTACTTACGCCTTGCACATGCTCCTGGAGAAATTTTTTTTCTTTAGGACTTTTATCTGAAGGGGTAGCAACATATACACTGCGGGCAAAAAAACTTTTTTCATGCAGAATCCCTCTGAGAATATTCACACAACTATCTTCAAAGTCCTTTGTGATCCAGTGCCCATCCACATGGTGATGAAAACAGTCTTTTACGTCTGTGGTGATGGATAGCACAACGTGAAGAATAGATCAGGTACAAAGGAGAAACATGGAAAGCAGAAAGTGGATGGGAGGGTTTGAGAGTGCCTCATAGTCTGAAACAGGTTTCCAATGAATCTCCATTCAATTACTCCAAACAGATTTTTAAATTCAGACTGTAAGGGTAGTGTCATGGGTATACATTTAGTAATGCTGCAAACAGTTTTTTTCCTTAGTGATAGCCATCTCTTTTTTATACAGAAGTGGTATTAGGGTCCCTCCCCTTTGATGGGGTTACTCTCCACCAGACTGAGGGCATGTACACTGCAAAGCCCCACAGCTGACCATCTGAGAGGAGAAACAGCACACATCCTCCTCAAACCACCAAAATAAAGAACCCAAAATCAAGCTGGGAGAGCAGGGGGCATGTATGAGCACCATGAATCTAGGACAAGGTGCTCACAGACAGCCCTCAGCAGCAGCCATTGCATGTGCAGGAGCTGCTCACTGGCTCCCAGGGGCTGAAACTGTGCTGCTCCTCACAGTCCGTGCAAAGGGATACAGTCGTTTGTGGCAGCCTCTGCCACCAATGCCCTGGCAAACAGCAGTGCAGGGAAGCTCCTCAGCTTCCAGCCTGCAGCCACAGGTCAAGCCTGTCCCTCGGGAAAGTATTTAAACAAAGTGTGTTCTGGCAGATATCCCAGGAGTGTGCCCAGTGTCCTGCAAAACAGCAGGACATTCCTGAGCTGGGCTCACTCTGTGTGTGTAAGTGTACTTATATGTGTGCATACATTACACACGACTTTGTAGTTAATTCACTGCCTGATAGGGAGCTCTGATAAAAATGTGTTTTCAATTTTTTTGCTAAGCAAAACTTTCTCTTTCCTTCATGGTCTGTAAAAAACTTCAGAGACTGAACTACCTCCAGCATACTGTCCATCCCAGGATGAACACCTGCTACACTTGTGAAAAAAAAAAGAAGTCTTTGCAAGCTGTTCTTCAATTTTTTTTAATTATTATTTAATGCATTTTGATGCTAGACCTATGCTAGAGCTGCTCTCAGATCTGGAACATCAGGACAGTCCTAGGAGAGGTGGGTTAGTGGGCAGGAGGTTGAGGTGTGGTCAAAGGTTTGTTAGTTTTATCATTCAGCTTCTCAATTCAGTGCACAGGTATCACCACCTGTTACATGCTGTCTTGAATTTGAATGGTGTGTTTTAATTTCTTGGACAAACAGGAATTATTGAAAGCAACAAGCAGGAAGGAAAGTTTTTCAAAAAAGATTGTGGTTTTCCATGGTGGTGGTATCTCATTTGCTTTCTCTGTTGGTGTTTGGGATTGTCTTGTCCTGAGGCAATGCAATTTAAATGTTAAGAGATGGGCCTGCTGCTATTGACATCCAGGGGGGATCTCAGTGACTTCAGCAGACCTGTTGTGCTCTGCCTTTTGGTGTCAACAAGATCCATGCAATCTGGGTGATGAGGATGTGGCCTCATGTTTAGCATAATCTGATAAATGCAAGAAGATGAGAGGTGATAATTGAACAATTTAGTTGAGTTTCTGTGACTTTTTGTCTTCTCAAATGTACTGAATATAATATATTGCACCAGTAAAAAACATCTACAGTATCTAAGAAATTATTTACTAAGTGATGAAACTGCTAAGAATTAAGTTCTAAAGTGTATTTCAATTTAGCTTTCTCCTGGGTGAACTGACAGCAGGACAAGTCTTTCTAAAATGGTATTTGTTGTGTACTAAGATTTCTAGCCTGAGGGTTAAACTTTTTTTTTTTTTTTTAAATGCAGAGCTACTGAAAAATGACTAAACTGAGAAGGAATTTAAAGGAAGTTCCTCTCTTGATCTGCCTCTATGTGATTCGGAATAATGTGACAAGCATTATTGCATTTCCTGCATTACTACCAAGACCCAAATCTGGACTGTGTTCCTTGCTGAACTCCTCTGTTGCACTGGGAGGGTCAGAGTTATTCCTTTCTTGTTGTGCACCCCATTGAGGGCTTTCTTGAAGAAATAGCCTGCCGGGCTACACACACACAGAAGTCAAGCAGAGTGCATGGATTAACAACTAGTAGGTTTAGTGATGGGCTGGAAGCTCTTGGGGAGCATAGCTATATGAGGTCTGTGGAAGCACTTTGAAGCTATACCGAGGAATTCAAGACATATTTAGGCACCCAAAGCACAACCATTTTTACAATGATAGCTGACATGCAAAGGTCCATAGTTCTGCTCATGTGGCATTAAACCAATTGTGATATACAGTATTTCTAACCGAAGGGGAAAGTGTGTGTCTGTGTGTATGTTTTTGTGTGTGTTTGTGAATGAAGGGGCTTAGAACCATCAGTGAGGTATTGCCAAAATCGAAGATGTTGATTTCCTCCAGGAAATCAATATGCTTTCTACTTTGAAGATAAAATTTACAGAAATATTTCCCAAACATTGTGTTGTCTCACTGGTGGGCTAATATTTTGACCAAGATAGATACTTGCTGTATTACAAAACGAATTTAAATATTTAGTCTATGTTTGTCTATGTAAGTGCAGAGCCACTCTTAGTTGCCTATCTCACTGCTGTCCACATGGAGTCTAGATTTAGACTTCTAATGCACAGAGATGACAGTTTGAGAGTGTCATCATTAGGAAGGGATTTTGTGCCTAAGGGTATATTGTAAGAAAATCTAAGTCTAAAAGTGCTTGATCGCTAATCCAGCTGAAAGTCCTCCTTTTATATGGAATTTCTCAAATCAAAAGGATGCAACGACTATAGTAATCAGGGGACAAATAAAAAGATAAGAAAATCATTTTAATACTGGAATGAACTGCTGTCTGAACCTGTGGACATGACAACACACAATTCATAAAAGTGCAAAATATTCAGGTTGGGAGTACTGAAGCTTTGCAGAAGTGCCAAACATTCACAGACCAAATTCTGCTGGCAGCCAATTTCAAATATTTCCAAGCTGAAAAAGTCTTTTAGAAAACCGTGCTCATTTTGTTTGTTGGCAGAGATAATGAAACAGAATTTTGGGCCTTGTTGTTGTGCCAAGCTGCAGTTCACAGGCATAAAGAATTAAGCCATTCTTGCTAGAGAAAAAAAAGTAAATTAATGAGCTCCTAATAAATAGTTTAACAGGCAGTGTCAAAATATTGTGGGCTTACAGTAAATGACACGGCAGTGACTTAAGCTGGATTCCTCTCTGAAACCAAGCTCTAGAGACTGCCAAAGGATGCCCACAGACTAACACATAGTGGGAAGCCAGAGAGTGAGGCAGGGGCTTAGCTGTACTCCATCCCCTTTTCAAATATTAGCACAGTCCTTCTGCCAGGTGTATGTATACACAATGCGTGGGGGTGGCTGTGCAGTGCCTGTGCCTGTCCTCGCCTGGAGGTGTCTCGGTGGTGCAGGGCTGAAGAAACCGAGACAGGGCTGCCTCCCCAGCTGGGTGTGTCCCAAGGTCTCAGTGACCTCGGTGCTAGTAGTGCCTGGCTCCTGCTGTGCTCCCGGGCCCTGAAGGAGGATGGCAAGCTGTGTTCACTCGGTGCAGGTTTGGGCACAGAGAAGCGGCTGGAGGGAGCAGATAAATGTGACTGCAACTGTTGCTGCTTTCTCTTCAGATCCCTCCAGGTTTTCCTTTGCTGTCACCTGTAAGTTTAAAGAGCTCTGTGTTTCTCTTGTGATAATTAGCAGAAACCCTCAGATCAGATCTAGCACTCGTCACGGTGCTCCTCCCATGGGGAATGCTGCAAGAAGCAGTCAGTTCTGTTTAACATCTTTATAAATAATATGGAGTGTTCACAGCTCAGGCTGCTGTTCATTACTCTTCAGTGTTAACTCCCTTGACCAATTCATAATCAATTTGCCACCCTTGTGGTCACTGGTGATAAAAAAGATAGAAATTTAAGAGAGGAAAGATGGTGATGCTTAATTCAAAGCAGGAAAACAGAGCAGACATTATAAACAGCAATTAAACTGCCACCGTCATCTTAGCAACTGCATGCATTTGGACTAGAGTACCTTACAGTGTGTATCAAGGATCTATTTCAAATGCATTATTGAGGGCAGAACCGGCACCATTCTAGGTAGATTTTGCATTTGGAAATGTGTTGTCAACACCCAAGCAAAAAATTTTCAATTAAATCACAAAGCACATAATGTCCATGTGTGGAAATAGCAGTTTTATTTTGTCTTGGGCATTTGTGTCAAAAACAACTTCAATGAATCTTCCACAGAATATTTCATGAGATTCTATATAATTTGTCAAAATTGATCTAAGCTGTGCAGGTATTTTTCTCCTCCACTTTTCATTTCTATTGAGAAAATGAAAATAGATTATTATGATTTGTTTTTAAAAATAGTTATTTTTTGTTGACTTTTTCCTGGCCAAATTACATCTATTTCATTGAGTCTGCAGAGGTTGCAACTTAACTATAGCCATGGCTAATGTCATTTGTATTCAGACTTTCGTTTGTTGAGATGCTCACAGGTTTGTTCCTCTTCATACTTTCACTCATCCTTGCATTATTGATTGTAATTGAATTAACCAGATGGCAACTGCCAAGTTCACATTTGTTACTTACTCCAGATGGCAAAACTCAAAATGCCCTCACACTGTCATATTTGTTGAGATACTAGTTTCTGCAGTAGACCTCCTACTAAAGGCAGGGCTATCGCCTATTGCTAAAATGCTTGCTGAATAGTAGCAGAGCAATCCTTTGGAGATGGTGAAAGGTTGAGGTTTTCAGTGAATTTTATAAAGAAGCCTCTCTGTGCTGTTGAGCACCACTCAGGTATTTCACTGTTGAGGAAGAAGGTGTGCTGAGCAAACCTGTGTGAGAGGCATGTGTTACCCCACAAGGGCCAATGGATAATCAGTCCTTTGGAAATAACTCTGGGGTAGCAAAACCATTCTTAGACATTTCAAAACACAGGAATATAATTATCAGTAGCTGGTATTGTCTTAAATGGCATTAGAATTTCACTCCAAATCTTGGTGGACCTAGGGAAACAACAAAAGGTTGACATATTAATTTTTTTCATGCTTCTCCATCCTTGTTGAAAGTAGTAGTTTTTTTTGCAATACCCTGTAATCATCAAAAAGCAAAAGTGTTACTATAATTTGCATATTTTTATTCACATTTCAGAAAATGTGTTTGTTTTAAAAGTTTGTGTTTGTTTAGTTTTTCATGAAATAGAACATTTCATTCCCCTCTTTTTTTTTTTTTTCTTGACAAAGGTAAAGTGGGAAAATAGAAAAAGAGAATAAAATGAATTTAAAATTGTATCTGTCTATAAGACTCTTATCAGGAAAAAAGGGCAAGATTTTAAATGTGTTTCATCTTTTGTCAGGCTGAAAAAATAAGAAAAAAACCAACTAAACAAACAAACAAACAAAACAAAAAACCCACAACACAAAAACAAACAAACAAAACAAATAAACCCCAAACAAACAAACAGACA
>VZTR01024032.1:279822-294179 GCA_013400775.1 Chaetops frenatus
AAAAAAAAACAACAACAAAAAACCCCACACAAAAAACCAACCAAACAAACAAAAAAACAACCCAACAAAACCCCAAAAAAAACCCAAAAAAATCACCCACAGAAAAACTCTAATGTAAACAACAATGACATGTAATTTGACATTTTTCACATTATCTGCCTATGACATACAGGGTCATAGGATATTAGAAAGGCTACATATGTGGTTGGATGCAGATATTTCCATTTTTCTAAATGATAATAATGGGATTTTTTTCTTTCAGAACTAAACCTTTCCTTGAGAAACTTACTTGTTTTTAAGAGCATTATTTAATTGGAAAACCTTTCTCATGGAAAGTTCTCAAATTACACCGATTGCTTGTTTTCTGCCAATAAGTTTGATTTAAAGTATTATTATTACAAAGTTTCCTGCTATGCCTATTAGCTGTAACAGTGTGATGTAGTGTTTGACAATTGTTTAATTTTTATTCTTTTCAGCTTGAATTCAAGGAGAAGGTTGAAGAAGCCAAGAGAAATTAAAGAAAAAAAAAATGTCTTTGAGAGTCACAGATTGATTTTTCCTTCTGACATTACAGAAATTAGCCTATTCTTAAGCAGAGCTAAGAATCTTGTCTCTTATAATCTCACTGAAACCCTATCCTGGCATTCTCTTTCTCATGGCAATCTTCATTTTTGCTTTAAAGAACACCATACCAATGGGCTTTTTGGTAGTCTTTCTGTCCAGAAGTTTTCCACGTCCAGAAAATCAGGATCCATAGCGGTGTCCTCAGCACAGCCTCGAGGTGCCAAGGTGGGTGCTGGAGGAGGTCTGGGAGCTTCACCTGGCTACTGTAACATCAAACAGCATTTACCTGGCCGAGGTAACATTAGCAAATAAATGAGAGGCCATTGCCATGCCAAGGGCACTTCTGATAGGCACTCCCCAGTCTCTCTCTGGGACAAATGTGTGTGCAGTTCTTCCTGCCGAGCAGAGAGGCTGTTGGTAGTTCTTTGCAAACTAAAGAGCCCCTTCCATGCTGCCAGCCTGCAGGGAACAGCAGCTGTGGGGCCATGGAACAGTGGACTTGCAAACAGAGATTTTTGGGTGCCAAACGCTGAAGAGATGCTGTATACAAAATTTTGTGTAGTCAGGATTTGCAAATGAAAAGAAGATTTGGATAAAAATAAATATTTAGCAGGGATTTAGCTAACTGGGTAATCTTCTAGAAGCTAAAGCTACACTGTAATAAAAATTGAATGGCACAGATATATGGGCAGTAGCTTTACATGCAAAAGTTAGACCATCATGTTTTTTCCAGTCATTGATATTCATATATTCTGAACTGGGTTTTCACAAAATATTCTATGTCTGAAACAAATGTAAAGATTCATGTAGAGATTAATTAAGGTTAGAGTGAAACAAACAGGAAATAACCTTTCTCTTGTCACAGTTTACAAAGTCACCCTCTATTTCCTTTATCTGTTAGGGAGTATATGGAGCTTAAAAATTTCAAAAAACATATATAGCAACAGGAAGGACAGGGCAAACTATAAGAGTCTTCCTGAAACTATATTTGCAAAGATTTTATTTGCTGAAATTTAACTCGACATTTATTTATCTGACTGTAATAATGTGTAAGCTAGACAAAAAATCTTGCACAAACAAATATTGCCATTTGTACAGCAAATAGTAATTTGTGCTCAACACAAACAGGTACCATTGTTTAGCAATTTTATGATATTATTTGAAAGTATTCATGTGTTTTATGCTTCCAGAATAAAGTTAAAAATACCATAGCAGGCCCTTTGGGATGATAATTTAAAGTATTAATGCACTTTATTGAGGTCATCCTTTGTATGTGAATTCATCCACCTAAATTTTCATTAGGGCTTTTAATTCCCTTTCTATTAGATACAAAAGTTTTCTCATGGTTCCATCATTATGGAAATACTGTATCACTCAAACAGAGACCTAATTTATTTCAATTATTAATTTTTGAGAAATGCAGCTGAAAGGTTCATGAGGAAAAGAATATCATTATCTCAATGGGTAGTTTTTTTACAACATGGCCTTACTCTGAAATGCAGATTCAATGAGATTTCTTACTTTTGAAAATGTAACTAGGTGTCTTACAGGACTGAAACCCAACCCAGTTCAAGTTGCAGAGTCAATCGCTTCACATTTCTGTCATTAAATTGTCATTTGTAAGAAATTGTACTACTGTTTCTTGAAGTTTATATCCTATCATATATATCAAAGTTAAAAAAATACAGTGTTGACCATGGGCAGGCACAATTTTTAAAGAGAGTTCAAACACTAATTTGCTTAAATGTGTTAATACAAAAATTTTAAATGTCTAAAATTAGAATCTGCTCTATTTAATTGTAATGGGGATTATTCTGGAAACTAAGATCTGCAGATAGATTTCCTGTTGCTAGGTCCTTCTGGCCTTGTAGGATATGACTGACTTTGAAACCAGTTAATGTTTTTTATCCCAAGATTAGATGCTTTAGGCAATTAAACTTGTTTATTGTCTTCTCTAGCCTTAAAGAAATAAAATCAGTCTAGCTTAACAGCAACACTCTGGCCCCCCAGATATTAGGTTTTACAGAGTAATTCATTCTGAGACTTGGAAGATTCATTAGTGCCCAAATTGGGAAACTGTAAGCATGTACATGAGAAGACAGTGCAATGATACAGAAAATTTCTTAGTAAGTACACTCATGGTACAATATGATTTAAAAGTTAAAAATCACAGACATTAGAAAGATCCTTTCTCAGGATACTGATCACATGATCCATCTGTGACCATAGACACTAGCCCTCTAGATATTTAGAGGTAAACACAATTTGTTTAATTACAAGTTTAATTTGATTTTAAAAATCACTACTCTGTTGCTGCTCTAAACATACAATAGCACATAGATAACTTGTCCAAAATGAACCTCTATAGAATCACAATTCAAAGGATTTCCCACTTAAGCATTCAATTTGAAATCATTACCATACACAAAAAAAAAATTATCAGATGTCAGGTATAGGGACTACAAAAGGTATAATCTTTGGAAGCAACATAATAGGGAAAAAAATGTTTCTGGTTGAAGTTATGAAAGGAACAAAAATCCTTCTATTATAACTGTTAGAAAATTTGGTATGAAGCTTCACCTTTGTTGTTCACCATTTTACTTTTGGCTGTAACTATCATTGTTCCTCTTATACTATGTTTTATAGAGTTTGTAATGTTTTAGCATTCATTTTACAAGGGTTTTTTTATTAGACATTTATAATGACTCCAGATGACTGCCATGCTTATACCATTTGTTCCCTTTCACAGAGATGATGAGAAAACATTTGTCATATTCTTCATCCCATTACCAAAAAAATCCCTATTCTTTATAGGCTATTATAACAGTTTGCCTCTACAGTATAGCAATGACATAATCTTTGGAAAGACCTGCAAGAAATACATAAAATGTTGTTGCAGCCATTTACTTTCTCTTCTGTTTCTTCCTATTGGGCATGGGCCTTTCTACTGGAGGCGGAGTTTGCAAAAGGCGTGGTTCCCAGGACCTACTTGGGATCTAGAGTGACATTTAAGCTCTTTAAACTCCCCTTGCCCTGTTGTGTAGTCCTAAATTACTTACTGTTGAAGTTGTATTGGGTCAGCAGAGAGATGAGGAGCAGTTGTTGCTTGTTGTAAAAAGTCTTTTATTGCATAGAGCAGTCAGTCTCATGAGGGTGAGAAGTTCAAGGTGTTACAGTCTATGTTATGATACTCAAAGCCTTCTTGTATGAAGTCTCCATATCCCAGGCAGAGGTTGAAGCAGAGGCAGAAGCTGAGGCAGAAGCAGAAGCTGAAGCTGCAGCAGCAGATGTCTGCTACCTCTGATACAATGCATTCCATTCACAACTCATCCAATCAGCTACAAACACGATTCTGTTACAATCTTTTTGCACCTCTCCTGGTCTAAGACAGTTGTACAACAATGGTGTCATTTCTCACACAGGGTCTAAGCACATAGTCTGTCTTTCTATCTAACAATGCTGTCCTGTGTTTATGTTATGTCTAGGGTTTAGTTAATTTTGTAAAAGGTTATGCTACTGAACTTTAAACTGGACTTTAGGGGTTTTCCACTAATTAATACAGTTTCTTATTTGCTTAAGGCACTTTAAGGTATGTTTCTATTTACTTAAAACTAAATATACATTCTTACTGCATGTTTGTGTGGCTTTATGTATCTCGGTTTCTTCAAAGGTTTCAAATCAGCCCCAACATTCCTCTCTGCCTCTAAGCCTGTATGCACGGAGTTGTGAGAGATTTTTGTTCCATTTCCAACAAGTTACCTGCTTGATTCTCCACCCAGTAAGCTTCAGAAACTACATAACCACACAATCCAGTCATGCCAGCAGGAAGGTATTGAACAGGTGCTCCAAACTTCCAGAAAAGTCCAAATAAAAAATTTCTACAGCTATCTCATTACTAGGTACACATCCAGTAAATATTTTCCAGTCATTGAATGGGTCTCCCACAAGGCATAAAGAATGGGTTGGTCTCCATGTTGAAGCTGTTCATTTCAATAGATAGAAGAGTATCAATAAATAGCTCCCCTAGCAGAGGCAGTTGATAGGCAGCACACTTGTTGACACATATCCTGCTGCAAAGTCCTAGGAAGGTTTTCTCCTTGAATTTTAAAATGTTATACTGAAAGGGGAAAGATCTGTGTGTACAAGGGCATTCCAAGTTAGTTTTAAGCACATCCAAGTTTTTAAAGAATGTAATAACTCCTATAAGACAATTATTACAACTGGAAATAAAACCCACCAAGTTTTCCTCCACACACTGATGGTGACCTATGGAGGAGCTTATGCTCTTGACATATTGTGTATACTCCACATAAGCTGTTCTTATTACAAAAATATTGAGTCTTTTGACATTAAAACCTGCCTTGCTTATAGACAGCCAAGGATAGAGCAATACCTTTCATAGTAACCTATATTAAACTTAGTCAAAGACACCCTGTTCTTCAGAAGAGATGCAAATGGACTGTTCCTTTCACAAGCTTTGTTTTATCATGGAGTGGAGCTGCAGGTGGGAAGAGACAGAAGCTACTTTATTTGTGGACTGAGTTTTGTGTCTTTCTTTATTTATCTATCCATAATAAATGTGAAATCTTTACCTGAGACCTGGAGTAACTACCTCAAATCAAGCCCCTGTGACAGTCAACTGTCTGACACCATAACTTGCAATGCCCTGGGATTTTGTAGTGCTTCTGAGTCCAATTCTTTGACAAGGAACAGAAAAGCCCTCAGGGTATGGCCACATGGGACACTGCACTTCTCTGTACTCACAGAAGTTGTTGTTGGCTCTAGGGCTCTGGTAAGGATTGAACTGCAAGGATTATACTCCTTGGTCCATTTAAATGTGAGAGGCTGTGGATGTGATATTATTACCTTTATTTATGCTGAAAAATACCTCTCAGTGAAAAAAGATGTTATAGTATGTTGTTAAGATGAAACTAGGGCAACTACTTAATGGGTGGATTTCCAGAGGACCTACAGGGAGTTAAGTGCACAGCTCTTCTATTTTAGAAGAGTTTCAAAATCATAGATAATAGCAAATTAGATTTCTTAATGCTAGGAAATCTTGGAAGATATGTAAGGTATTATGATTCCTAGTAATTTTCATCTTTTTTCTGCTCATCTGTCTTTATGTGAAGCTGAGGTCATATAATGTGAGAATGTGAAAGGCTGGTCATTATAGCAGAGGGTGCTGCTGCAATCCTGCTGTGTCCATGCTAATAACAGGGACTTGGGCCTCTGCTGACTTATACCAAAGCCATTAAAGCACTTAAGATGGCTGCAATGGCTTGTGCTACTTGAACATCTACTTGTTGCCCTTTTCCCAACCTGGAAATGAAACTTGAGATAATTTTAATAAGGAGGCAATATAAAAGTGGATCTTTATTTGGAGGCCTTCAGGGGCAGATACCAAAATGGCATCATACTTAGGGAAATTTTCTGCTGTTACCATGGTTTCTGGAAGTTTCACTTCTTTATTTATTTTTTTTTTCCCTTTAAGATACATTTGTGATGCGGAAAAGAATGTAAACTTTTTGGGCCAATGGCTGGCTTGGGGCTCATATCTGAGCATAATATATGGCAATATTATTTTAGCTTGTTAAAAACTATCTTATCAATTCAAATTATAATCTTAGACAGGGTGAAACACCAGTCTAAATTACTCGAGGCCAGACTTACAGGGAACAAAGGCTCAAGTTCTTGCACTGAATGCATCCAGACTGAATTTAACATTTTGTAGTCTTGTCTCTAGGATTAATTCAGAAACAGAAATGTGATACAGACTAAAGGAGTGGACCCACAATCTCTTAAAAATAATTTATGTAGAAAAAACTGTCACAGAACAGTTTAATAGACAGCATCTTGAAGCCAAAGGGATTGGGCTGCTCTCTTTCAGCAGGAAACAAAGAAGATCTGACTACAAATAACCATAAATAGATATTACTTGGCCAGTGGCAATTTGAAAGCTATATTTCAACACTTGCAGATGATTTTTGGCAAAAAAAAACTGTAGACAAGTAGTCTATGGGCAAGTAGCAGTCACTTTTTAAAACAGCAGAGAGAAAAATAAGAAAAAAATTGTATACAACACTCAGTACTTGCATGGTACAAATTGATGCGAACCAGTCAATTGGTAAAGCAGCTATAGTTTGATTTCAAATAATTTCCTTTCAAATTGTATTATTCACACATGTTGTGTGCCATGTTTTATCAAATCATTCAGGACAGTAGATCAAAAGCATTACATCTCTGCTAACATAACATGATATGACCTAATAGGCCTGAGACAACCTTGTATGATCCCATGTTTAACACAAGTATCATTTTGTATAGCTGAAGACCATGTTTTAGGTCTTTTAAGGCTAGTATTTTTTTATCTTTTTTTTTCTAACTGCAAACAAGTCTGCACATGCCAAGAGCAGTGAGTTTGTGAGCTGAAAGAAATGACACAACCAGGGCTATCACCCCTAGCACGGGGGAAAGAGTGGGACATTTGGGAATCATTGATTTGGGAATCAAAACCAAGTCCTTCCAGTGCTGCTCCCCACCGCTGATCCTGACTTGCAGACAAGCCATCAGCTGTTCTCTATCTGGAGCAGAGGGATTCTCAGCCCTCCTGCTATGCAGGTGCTGCGAGGCAGCTGCGCTCTAGGCAAGCGCTTGCACAGCAGCCCCAGGGGATCAGTGCCGTGTTTGAGCCCTACTACTACAAAGTAAAACAGCGATAATTAGTGCTGACACTTCTGCTACTTACCGCTGTCACATGCAGGGCTCATGAAGTCTCACACTGTAGTCTTTCTGGATGAATCCTTGCCCTCTGTAGCTTGGGAAATGCAGCAAGAAGAGTCAGCAACTTAAGTGTATACTGCCCGAATGGTTAAATAGTTTTTTCTTTCCTTCTTTTTCTGAGGGATTTCAGTTTTAAATTGAGACCTGGCAATAAAAGGTTTGGATGCACCTGGAGGAGCAGAATGGAGGCCAAACTATAATGCCAAACTATAATGCTTTAGTCTATATTTGAAACCGTGGTCTATGCTATTATTATTACGACTGATAAGAAAAAAGCATTTTATGTGTGACTGATGTTATCTAATTCAAGGATCTGCTTGAAGTTGATTTACATCTCAAAACTGCCTGCTTTTTCTGCCAAAATTCCAGAGTCTAGTCAACCAGCTCTGATGCTGACCTCCACATTTAGAAGTTTGAAGTGAGGTCAAACGAGTCCCTTCCTTGGGTTCTAAAAGGATTCAAGTCTATATACACAAACTGTAATGCACTGAATAACACAAGCCTTAAAGCAGAAAGTAGGTAACAGTAAGTTACCTGTAGCCATCAGCTCTGCAGTGTTTCCTTTCTCTGCTGCAGATGTGACTAATAATTAGAGTTTGAAACCAGGAGCTATCACAGGCTGGGGTAGTGCTTTCCCAGCTCCTCCCCAAGCAAACAGCTCTTATGAATGCAATGGATTTTTTTTCTGACCATAGATCATGGAACTGAGCTGTGTTTTCATTTTGCTACAGGGTTTTATCCTTTGCCTGTAGTCAGTGACAAACTCAAAGGGATTTTCACTAATAATTTTATAGGACCATTGTAGTAAAAATAACAGACCCCAGAAATTTTAAATTCCATAATTCCTTCAAATATGAACTTAATTGGTATTGTTATGGATTTAAAATTGTATTTTTTATTTTTCATATGATTTGTTGCTTTTCCAGGAACACGTGAGCTGTATATTACATATGGATATACATGTTGCACGTTACATTTTACTGTATTTTCTTCATATCCCAGAAATCTCACAAAAGTGAAAAATAGGCTGAGGTTGCTAGAATAGAATGAGACTTTAAAACAAAATATAATAATCTTTTAAGCATCATTAAACAGCAATTTTGATTACAGTTACCGTGAACTGCTCATATGCTGCTCTAGGAAAGAAAAGAATGGATCTTTTTTCCACCTATAAATATGACTGACAACAGCAAGAGGGCATAAACAGTCCAGTTTTACTGAGAATTACTTGACTAACTGGTATTTTTTAGTCACTGTATAAAACAGATGCTTTCCTTTTCTATCTATATGTAGTGAATATGAATAGCAATTTCATAGGAGTATTAAATGACAAGTACTGTAATTGGTCTGAAAGAAGTAATGATGTAGCACAGTAATGGTATAAATGATAATGGTAATAATGAGCAAACAACTAAAGCAAAAGCTCTAGCATGTGGAAGATCATCAGATTTTTGCCACTGACTTAAGCAGAGGAGTGGAGTGTTGTCACATTTTTACTTGAGATATTAAGAAAGTAACATTTATAAAACGATTCTGAGGGTAGTTCTACTTAAGTTATAATTAATTCAACTTTCCAAAGAATTTGAAATATTTTTTCCTGAAAGTATAGTGCGTTCTCATTTTGTATAAGGTTACCATCTGCTTTAGGATACTACTCTGTATTGAAAGCTAACATTAATATTTTATATGGGTTTTATAGGGAGGTCTCATTTATGAGAACAAAAACCTGCACAGTCCTATCATTTTCATGGGAGAAAGAATGCTCACACCTATTTCAGCCAAGCAATACCTGCATAACTCTTAACTAAGGTCTTTAACATTACAGTGTCTTTTATGCTTACAAGATCCTTTGAGACAGGAAAGCTTGTATAGTTTTCTAATATCTATGTTCACATGACAAAGATAAAAGAGCTAAAGACACAAACTATGAAACTTCTCTATATTGATTCAGAATATCTCTGAAAGAGTCTTTTCCTTTCCTAACCCAAAACCTTACTTGCAGACAGCCTTGTAGATAATTGTAGATATGAAATAACGTATTCACATCTTTCTTCTAACTCCTCTTATAATATAAGCAAGTTGGTAATTGAAATACCAGGATCAATATGCACAGCTCATTTCATTAGCCTCTTCATGTTAGTTTATTAAAAATAAAAAAAAAAAAAAAAAAAAAAAGAAAAAAGAAAGGTAACTTTTTTCATATATCCTTTTGTCATGGGTTTGTTTGAATTTTAGGTTTTGCTTCTTATTTTAGGAAATTTACCCGGTCTTGAAAGTGAATGTTTCTTTGTCTGAACCATCTAAATTAATATTTGCCACTTCTAATTATTAGGTTACATAGCTGTCTTACAGTTAATTGGAGAGTGCTTCATACTGTGGAGGTAACACCTGTTATGGTAAGAAGAGGATTTAGACAGCTCTGGAAATAAAAATATGCTGATACTTTCCTCATTAAACCATGGAGAGATCTGCAAAACTAAGACTTCCATAAACCAGCAGGTAGTTTTTTAATACATTAAGCAATCATTAAAATAATAAGAATGAGTCCATCATTTTTAACGCTGATTCCCACTGCAACAGAACTGATAGCTTGTGTACAAAGTGTATAAATTCCAGCTAAGAAAGTGGACCAGAGAGGAAAAGCTGCTCTAAAAAAAGAGGCAAGTCTGACAGAGTGGTACAAAAGTGGCTTTACATATCAAGAAAAACATATTTACCATTCCCTCAGTGCTATCATGACAAATTGTGTACTCTAGAGACTTAGACACTTGGGTAGTTTATGACAGTGGGTTGTTAAATGCTTCCATATAGGAAGAGCTCAAATAAATGTAATTGAGTCTCACAGAGTTTCACCACAGAGATGTGATCTCTTGCAGTCAGCAGAAAAACTGAAATTTTTTAAAGTTTTCAGCTTGGAAATTGATAGGGACAGAAATAAACTATGTCAGAGGCCAAAACTCACACACGTCTAGTTGCACGCATGCAAATATTCTGTGTATTGGTGCTTTAAAGTGGAAGTTGTCATCCTGATTCACTGAGTGAGGGCTACCAGTTTACACAGCAGCTGAAACGCAGCTTAATTAAGAAGAAATTTAATCTTATCAACCCCTGTCTGGAGGTAGAAACTGTGTTTTTTCTGAATGAGAAAAAAGTAATGCATATGTGTCCTACATTACGCACACATACATATAAAAATCGTAGAGGTTGCTTTTCTTAGGAGGTTTACTTATTTCTTTGAATTGGTCTTTCTGAATTGGTCAGATTTTTTTACTTGATAACAAGCATCCTTAACACCCAGTTATGTTTGTCATAAATTGAAAATTACAGTAGAATTCACATGTGATGTAACTACTTTTAAATCACTGGAGCTCCACTGTATATGGATTATAAATCTTATAATTAAAAACATGAGGTACATGTAGTGGAAACCCTGTAACTGATGTCCAGCTTCTATATAAATAGCTTTGTTGATAAGACTGGGTAATGCAGTGCTGGGGGTCTTCCGAGATAGCAAGACTCCAGTATTTTCCATGAATAATACTAAAGTGAGTTTTAAGGACAAAATGACCCTGAAAGTTTTATATTTTTACCAACGACAAGAAGAATAACTATCCTCTTATTGATTATTTACATGACCACAGAATTGGTTATCAATAGGATTCTGAAACTGAAGATGGACATAAATTCAAATAACTGGGGAAATTGTGTCTCAGGATAGGAGAAAAGGTTACAAGTTAAAAAAGAAACAAAGACAAGGTCATTATTTGTTCTCTAGGGATTGATTAAGTGTGTCAAAGGCAGTCAGCCAGTAATCTTTCAGCCTCTTCTCTTCAGTGGGAGGTAATGAATTTAATTAGTGAGAAGAGACAGCTTTCACACTAAGGAAAGGAGTGGAAAGAAAACAGGAACATTGATGTGCACAGAGAATAATGCTAGAGTACATAACAATCCCTATTAAAGCTGAATTAATAGCCAAAGCTCTTTGGCCTCTGCTCTTTGTTGCAGGGCATTCTCACTTTAAATAAATCCCTGAAAAAGGAGATAAAGCTATATTTCTGTTATTAATGGTATGAGGCTTAGTTCTGCTAGGGCTGAAGACAGAAGTACAATGCTGCTCCTTTGCAATTATATAAATCCTTCCAAGTTCATATTGAAGAATTCACAGATATTCCCCTCCCCCACCAACCTAAGAATTAGTAGTTTGTTTGTTTAGGTTCTTTTTTTCCCCCTTTTTCTTCTTTGGTTTTCCCAAATTATGTGCCCTGAAGTTCAAATAAATACAGGTTTACATTAATCCAATTTATATGTTCTTGCATCTCATTGAGAACCTCCAGGCAAGGTTTGGTAAAATGTACATTGCTAATACATCTAAAATGTTAGCAGGCCAGGACTACAATTAGAAGAGCTATAAGCCTATGCCGAGGGTCTCAAATTCCTTGCAATATTTGCTTCACTTAGGAATGAAATTCTCATTAAAACAAGTTCCTGGAATTGCTGTCTGCATGCAAGAGCTTGGAAGTATGATCAAAACATTCCTGAAGGCGTAGCATGTGCCGTGCTGAAACAGGCTCCTTAGTGACCCCCAAAGATGCCTCAGAGATGAGGGGTCCCTCCAGGCCAGCTCAGCCAAGCCACCCAGCTCAGCCAGCTCAGCCAGCTCAGCCAGCTGTGGATGGGCCAGAGGTCATAATAATGGGGGTAGGTGTCATCTGCTTCTGCTGCACGCCAGACCCCTCTCAGTGCTCTCTGCAGGGTGCAGACCCACCCCACTGCTGATCCCTGAGGGCAAGGTGAATGAATGAATTCGGTCAGTGATCCTTCAAATGCATGTACTTCCTAAAAAAAGCCAAATCTTAAAGTATTATTTGTGCACTGATATCCTTTTCTTTCTCTATTATTCTGCAGATAATCTGCCAAGGTCCATGATAGCTCTCTATCATCTGGAAATACAGACACTTTATAGATATGTGTGTGTGGTGTCTTAGAAGTATGACCAATTTGTTCCAAATGTCACAGTGTGTTAAGAAACCATTGGGCTTTTTTTGTTTGTTTGGTTGGTTTTTTTAAAATATATGGAGTGGAAATAACCATCTTTTATTTCCTTCCTCTTCTCCAGGGGAAAGGACCATCCAGGGATTTAATTGTCTAACTCTCGAAATTTTTGATCCATCTTCCCTAGGATGAAGGACTGCCAGTCTCTGATAGTGCTGTTTGAGAAAGAGCAGCCCCTGCCTCCCATAGCCTGGATACTGCAGAGGCAGATCCAGTGCCAGGCACCTCAGAGATGTCCTGGGGCTCCTCAGGCAGAGGCAGGAGTCTGCTTCAGCAAGGCTGTAGCTCCTCATGGCTTGGGAATCTAGAAGAAATTCTAGCCTTGAACTAATTTTGTTCTTACATTTTACTGCAGAACAGTGATTCGAGTATTGAACAAAGCTATTTCAGAAAACCAGAGGTTTTTACTCTGTTGTTTGGGTTTGTTTGGGTTTTTTGTTCATTTGGTGTTTTGTTTGTTTGTTTGTTTGATTTCTTTTTTTTTCTAAAGGAGACTTGGCAATGTGTATCATTAAAAAACCCCAACAAAACTAAACCCCAATGATCATTAATTTTGAGTAGTGGCTATTTTACCATTCAAGGCATTTAGAATTATGACTTCATGTCATACACATGGTATATTCTGAGGTACTGGAAGGAATAACCAAACAGAATATGAAAATGCCGAAGCTTATGCTTGCAATATTTGTACTTAAGGCCCATTGACTCTTTTATTATTTTTTCCTCTCTCATGGTAGATAACATAATATAACCTGCCTTTGATACTCATTTTTATGTATACTTTTAAATAGGGCTTTGAACTATTCTAAAGAAATCTATTATGGAAACATAACCACGTAAAACTTAAGGGAAAATAACTTATCTCAGGAAAACTACAGAGAGTATAAAGTTTACTTAATATGTTTAAAATAGCTTTTTGGTAAAACCATCTTTCTGATCACATCTAAGCTAAAGAAATTTCGGGTGCAGGGAGGCACTATTTTACCTCTAGGAACATTTCAAACGGAGTAGGAACAATGTTTCTAATAATGCTGCTGTGAGTATTTACCTGTGTCCAAAGTCAAAGCCAAAAAGCTTCTAGCTATCTGCTGGAAAAAATTCCTGGCCACGAGCAAACCACAGGTAGACAAAATTCAGTTTGTCTCTAGTTAGACACAGGCTTCATTTTGCATGTATTTGAGGATCAAACCTCAAAATTCTATCAAACATTACAGATGACTACAAAGAAGTTCATATTACAGGTTTTCTCTCCTCATTACTGTTCTGGATCCTAAGTCTTCCAAAATCACCAGCTTTAATTTCGTTGTTAGTGCATAACAACACACGGAAAAAAGAATTTTCTTCTGTCTAGGGAACACTTAGATCTGCCAGCTTCTCCCAGTATATGTCTAAAATTTCTTATTTTTTATTAAATTGACTCATGTTGGCCTAATGAGTGCTCTATTGAAATCTCACATCTGGTTACTTGCAGGAAGCAGAATTTTTCAAAACAACCCAACCATTCATCATCACTACTAATTTCTCCTGAGACACATATTAAAAAAGGCAAGTGAAAGGGAATAAAGAGCAGAAGGGCATAAGGTTCAAGCCCATAAAATATCAGAGTAAAGGCTAAGGGCTATCAGAGCTGCAAGAAATATGAGAGATAAGCGAAACAAATGAAAAGTGTTATTTGGATTTTGCTGAATTTTCACACCTGCACTAGGTGCTACATTGTATACTTCTGCATTGGGCTTAATGAACCTCGACGTGGTAGCAAGGCTTGCTCAGAAGCTGAGTCTAATAGAGTCAAGCACAGTGTTAGAAAAAAAGGAAAATTTCAAACTGCAATAACTACTAAAGATTTCAGAAATGTGTGACGGTTGACATGCTAGACAGGGAATGAAGGGGGGAAATGTAAGTTAATTGTTCCTCAAAGAAAGAAGTTTCAACTTTAAAAAAGCTTTAATTATAAATAT
>VZTR01024032.1:294204-321946 GCA_013400775.1 Chaetops frenatus
TATCTTGATCTTGTAATAAACATGGTATTTCATATTTCCCTGAAGATACTCTGGGATGCTTCAATTCTGATATCTCCAAAGTGTATTGACTGTGTTGCAAACCATCAGTATAAATGTAAGTGAGAATACATCATCTGGGATTGTTTCATCAATCTGGAAGAAAACTGTGGTGGGAATCAGGAAGGAAATAAGCCTTTTAATTTAAAATAAATAACTAATACTTTTTGATAAGGTCTAGAGGCTCAGATATGCTGCCTATGAATGAAATTTAACAATTTCTTACTTTAGCCCTTTTCCAGGTGCTTTCTAGAGGGGGACCAGTTTGGATGCCAAAGCCCTTAGATTCTATTAAATTTAGAAACATGCTGTCTGAGTAATAATTTTAAAACTTCAAGTATATATGAATAATACTGTTGAAATGTTACCTACACACTTTCACATACTAACTTACTCAGGATAGTAAAAGTCTATCAGAAATATTTTATTGTCAATGGAGAAAGGCTTACTCTTTTGTTGTTGTTGTTTTTAAGTGCAGATATTTTATGCCAGAATGCTTCTAATTTGATTTCCATACACTCAAACCTAAAGGTGCAGTATTAGAAATTTATTTACATATTTTCCCATCTCTCTAATATGTTTTAGCAAAGCTGCAGAGCAGCATACCCAGTAACAGAGAGTGTTTGTGAACTTTAATATTCCAGTTTATAGTTATATCCTCAGCTGATGCAGCTGAGCGGAGTTTCACTGATTTCAATTGCATTATGCTTACACTGACTGCTAAGCCTTTTAAGGAAAATACACTGTGCCAATAAGTCCCAGGAAATGGACACTTTGCAGGAGAGGAGTATAAAATTGTTGGGGATTTTTGTTTATTTTTTTTCAGGACTGAATTTACTTAGAATTTTATAGGCTTTTTCCTGTAGAGTTGTGTTAGTTGTACTTGGACAACAGATGTTCACTTAGTTGCCATGCCTCATAGCCTTGGAAAAACAAGGTAAATTTGAATTTAATTTTCTTGCTGGATTGTGGTAAAGCTTATATTCACTTACGGAAGTAACTTTGCTGAAAGATATTTTCTTCTATTGAAAGGTGAAAGAAGGTGAAAGCGAAAGGCAAGCAGAAGGTGCCTCTGATATCCAATTCAAAAATGTCTTGAAATTCTAGACATGTGAAGAGACCTGTCTTTATGTGAAAACACAGGTGTGTGTCAGAAGTTCATCAACAAGGCCAATTCTTTCAGCAAACTAGGAACAACATAGTGCAGGATAAGATGTGGATGTGGAAGAGAGCTATACATTACAGAAGAGGTCTGGAGAATGAGGTACATCCTGTTTTTTGAATTTTTTGGAGGTTTAAAATGCTGTAGAAAAAACACAAACCAGTTAGATGGCAGTTTATTTAGCCAAGATTGGCTGCATATCTTCCCCTCACTAACTCCATTAATTCAGAGACCTTCAAGGCCTGGAATGGTTTCAAGGTCTCCTAGTCTTGTTGTATTAATGACCCAGGACACTGAAGTCCATTTCAATAGATGTTCACACGAATATGCCAGTATTGAATTTAGTAACTATATCAAATTTTCTAGGGATGTTTCCCACCAGATTGCCTTCTGCAATGCTTGTTTGTGAGAGTATGGTAATGTAAAGACAATCATTACTACAGTGAACCTGTCCAGTGTTCTGCTGAATATCCTACAAAAGGATAGAAAGACTTAGCATTTTGGAGTGGATTTCTCTCACACACCTGGGATAAGGAGACAAGGCAAGTTAGTAAAACACTATAAAAGTAGGGTTTTTTAAAGGCTGAGGGCTATTACGTTCTACTTACATAGAACAATTAGAATACCAAATTCAGCAATACTGGTCATTATTTATAAGTGTAAATGGACACTGCATTCAAATTAAAGTAGCAATTCATTCTTAGGCAACCAAGAAAGTCAGCAATCACCATGTTATTAAGTCTTAGATGACATAGTGAGCAAATGGGTCAGAACTAGTTGAAATAGTTAATGAAGGAATGGTGAAAAAGTTTCCTACCACTGACTCATTAGCTAAAACAAGAAAGACTTGTGTGATTGGAAAAAAAGGAAAAAAGGTGCCCAACTTTTTAATATGTTGTTTGAACACAGTGTTAAATGTTTTCACTTGTTCTATTTTCCACTTTTGCTTAATTTCATTCTGTTTTTATCTGAGATGTCAGGCTTGTCCTATCCTTGTACCTCTCCGCTTCTGTGTGTTTTCAGCCTTTAGTCAAATAAATAAAATTCCTTTGCTGTCCATCTTCTAATTTCTTTCCTCTTCATTTCACTGTCCACGATTACTTCTCCTCTTGAAATGCAGTACCATGCAATTTGCATAACAAAAGGCTTGATCTAAATAATAATACATTTTAGAGTCTCAATCAGAGATGGTGCCTTGTTTCTTTGTATCATTTCTAAAGATCTTGTATAAGAAAATGCTATTGATAGCATATGAAGCCAGCTAACCAATCTTGATTTTGCCTGTGTCTGTTAAATAGACTATAAAAAAAAGTTAAAACTTGAAAATAGGAAGAACAATCTAGCTAGAACATAATGTTAATATAAACACATTAAGCAACATCATTTAAGTAGGTAGATAATTTGCTGATATTCAGAAGTAACAATGAATTTTAAGCACAAATAACGGTAATTTTTATTTTTCATCCATGTATTTCTTTTATATTCATATTTGGGATGTTTGATTTTCAGTATACTGGAATTTTCCTGTAGGTCCCACACAGTCATTTCCGGTCTGTATTTAAGGAAGTAAGAAATTCAATATCAGAAATCAAATCAATATTGGAAATGTATGTGGTTTCTTCTCAGTAAAATTCCACAGCAGTTCATTTCCTCAGACCCCAGAGGAATGAAATGGAGAACTAAATATTCAATTAATTGATAAATATGAATTTACTGAGGATGTGAAATAGCAAATTAATGGAGAGAATTCCATTTATCTGAACCCTATTAATCACATCAATTTCTAGAGCTAATAACTCTTTGAAAGGATGGCATATGTGATGACCATCATTTACAGTGGTGTGCTAAAAATTTGCTATCTTGTTATGCCTCTATCTCTTTGATACATCTGTCTGGTTTTTCCCATATGGTAAATGATTTGGGACAGAGAGCTGTACTTCATCATGTTTTCACATGGTGAAGCTTTGTAGCCTGAAATCACAATCCTGAAATTCTACAATAATACAAACAGTAATAGAAATGCCATAGGAAATATGATTCTCCTTGATATAGGAAATAGAACAATGTGTCTCCTTGATTAGGAAATAAAAAGAAATCTCAAAACACATTTTATGGATATCAACTGCTTTTTTAATCCTCATTATGGTAAGAGTGCTTTTTTTTTTTTTTTAGTATAATTGCGGGTATTTCTGCACTCCGTTTGTAAGGCATCATTTTTACTGGGAGTTGATAAAGATGGGAACAGATGCCATGGTGTTCCATGTGGTGCTCTTAAAGATTAGCAAGTGTGCTCCCACTGAGTCACTGAAGCTCACATATGTATTCACCTGGGCAGCATACACACTAAAGTGAGTTTGATAGCTCAGCAGTCATAGAACCTCTAGGTTAGACTGTGTGCTCTTAACTGACACCAGGACATGACCACTTACAGCAAAATCTTCAAAAATAATTTGCAATGCCACCTCAGCTATCCAAAGAATAAAGCCTTGAATATAAATAAATAAAGAGGAAAAATACCAATGCTGTGAAAACCACACTGACAGGAACAAACCCATTAAAATCAATGCAAGCCACGATCAAGAGTTAGGATTTTAATATTCTGAGTAAGTCTTTGAAAGCTATCCTTACATATGCAAGCTAGGAAAATATTTGTAAGCAAAAAAAAATCTTAGAAATATTCAGTAACAGCTTATCAAAAAGAGGAAGTCTTGATTATGTTCAGACAACACTGATGAAATACTCCTTTATCTCGATTCATACAAGAGATCAATTAAACTAATGCTTGCAATGTGCCTTGGAGGTGAAAGCAACTTCTGCATGATGCTATCATGCTAATGATGCCACCAGCGAATTCTCTTGCACAGCACTTCTTCAGGACAGAAGGAAGAAAAGAGAAGGCAACTCCCTTTGTATGAACACTGGGAAGCAAAGCAGGGGTTGACAGCCACTCTGCTGTTGGGGGTTCCTTTGCATGACAAGTCTCAGAGAGCTCTGACTTTGTCTCTTGGGATCCTGTATGCATTCATGGGCAGCCCTAGAGGGTTACAGCTGCAGAGACACAGTATAAATCCTATCCAGGACTGCGGCTGAGCTCGCCAGAGGCTGCCCGAAGCCTTGGCTTGGTGCACGAGGGGGCTGGCTCCTGTGGCTCCTGACAGGTTAAGGAGCACAGCTTGTCCCAGGTTGTGGTTGTAGCGACTGCCAGCTCCGCAGCGATGGTAATCCAGATTAGGAAGGAGAGACAAAGGAGGCGAGGGGGCTCGAGAGGCCAAGTTCCAACAATATGTTTATTGTGGAAAGATCTGGAGTGCCCAAGCACAGAGAAAGGGCTGAGATACTCTTCATAGGGGGTGGGAAGGGAAAATAACATCCAATGGGGAGAAAGGGATGGATTTGGGATAGGAAGATAGTCACATAACCCAGCCACTGAGGGGTAATAATGGGAGGGGAGCCCTTTGAACAGTCCAATCAAGGGGGTAACTGTCAGGAATTCTCTGGAAGGAAGGGAAGGGGCTGAGGGTGATGGATAGGAGAGAGAGGGAGATCAGGGATTGACTAAGGGAGGAGAACAGGGATTGGCAGGGATGTTTCAGGAAGCTGGGAGGGGAGAGCCCAGGGGGTACCAACTGGGAAAATGAGGGGGTAAGGGAGAAACCATTGCAAGCAATGAGAACTGCAGTGAACCTAGAAACACAAAAATTTCCAGCAACACAGGACCACGCCATAGCTGCTGTGCAAAGCTGCAGCCCTGAATTCAATTTCATAGTGTGTCTAGCTCAGATCCAAGTCCAGATGAGCAACCTAATCACATTCAAAATGCTAAACCCTTGAAACTGCCTTTGTGATGTAGCAGGGATGAAGTCATGCCAGCTCACCAGTGGAAGTTGCAGGATGGGGATGAGCTACATCCAAAGAGTAAATGTAAATGATGCTGCTTACATCCCCCTTTCCACCTGCTACACCTCTGTGTGCACTGCCCCTGCCCATCAGTGTGAGGGAAGATTCTCTCCCTCAAAGCACAGGGGAAAATCTTAGGACTCATGAGCAGTAAAAAAAAAAAATAACTTTAGAGCATTTTCACAGTACTATATTATATAAGCAAGATTTCTACTTGGGAATTTTTCTTTTTGGTATTATAGTGTCATTTGCAAGAGTAAATTAATCTCTTTTTTCCCCTTTTTAAATAATGACAAGTTTGCTAAAATTATGTATTGCAAAACAAAGTCTTTTCTTGTATCTGTGGGAAATGCTTTATATATAAATATATGTCTTCTGCTCTTAGACTATCCCAATGATGTTCTACATCAAAATCTCAACTACAACTTCTGGTCTAAGAAATACTAGCCTATCTTGCATACATATCTAATAATGTATATCTAATAATCCTTGATGGCACTTAATTACTCTTCTCCACTAATTCCCAAATAGAATGAGAAACACTGGAAGGGGAATCGATGTGCCATGCTTGACATACTACCTACAATGCAGGAAAATGATTGCTGTCAGTTTGCTTTCTAGTAGACTACAGATACCTAAAACTAATAAATGCATATCAAGGAGGTTTTGTACCTTTTATTTCTATAAAGAAGGGGGAAAAAAAGAGGTAATGGAACAGATCCTGGAGGATGTGCACTTGCATACACTATGCCCTACTGCTCCATGAAGAAATTACTAAAAATGTTTGGTATAATTAAAATTTATGTTAATATTTTTTCCTTCCATTAAAACTTTGAAAAACCAGGACAAATTTAATACAATCTCTGTCATGCAGTTATTTATTAGATCACTTACAGCAGTACACTCAGCTAAAGTATCAATTTAATTATTTGGGAGAGTGGTTTTTCTGTTTCTGCCTTTATGACTGTCAGCAACTACAGTATTTTTATCATTTTCATGGACAAGTATATTCTTACCTCTGAATTATTAATTAATTTGTAATTTTTTGGGGGGGGAACTGAGAAAAAGTAGATATGATTCTCAGTGGTAGCTGTCAGGGGATCCATTGAGTCTGCTGAGAAGCCATCACCTCACTCATAAGACTGAACCCTCTGTAAACTGAAATGGCTGTCAGTGTCATGAGCAATGACATCTATTTTTTCTATCACAAATACTATATAATTAGAACAAGATTTTTGTCATCTACTCTACCTTGTTCTGACTAACTGGGTGACTCTGCTATAATAGCTCTCTCTGGACTTGGGCAAGGCATCTGACACTGTCCCACATGACATAGAACCACAGAATCATTAAGGGGAAAAGACCTTTAAGATCATCAAGTCCAGCCATCAACCCAGCACCACCATCCTGTTCACCACTAAACCATGTCCTCAAGTGTCACATCCACAAGTTTTTTAAAACGCTTCCAGGGTACTTGGCAGGCTTGAGAAGCAGGCCTGCGCGAAACTCATGGAGTTCAACAAAGCCAAACATAAGGTCCCCGCATTTGGGTTGGGGCAATCCCAAGCACAAACGTGGGCTTGGAAGAGAAGGGGCTGAGAGCAGCCTTGAGGAGAAGGACATGAGGGTCTTGGTAGACAAGAACCTCAATATCCCTGGACAACGTGCAGCCACAGCACAGAAAGCTAACCTTATCCCAGGCTGCATCAAAAGCTGCATGGCCAGCAGGTCAAAGGAGGTGATTCCGCCCCTCTGCTCTGCTCTTTGAGTCCCCACTTGCAGTACCAAGTTTAGTTCTTGGGCCCCCAGCAGAGAAAGGACATGGATCTGCTGGAGCAAGTGCAGAGGAGGGCAGTTAAAATCATCAGAGTGCTGAAGCAACTCTATATGAAGTCAGGCTGAGAGAGTTGGGGTTGTTCAGCCTCGAGAAGAGAAGGCTCTGGGAACACCCTAGAGCAGCCTTCCAGCACCTATAGGGAGCCTGCAAGAGAGCTGAAGAGGGACTTCTTTCAAGAACAAATAGTAATAGGACAAGGGGGAATGGCTTTAAACCACAAGAGAGTAGGTTTTTTTTAGATAATAGGAATAAATTCTTTACTATGGGGATGGTGAGATACTGGAACTCTTTGTCCAGAGAAACTCTGGATGCTTCACACCTGGAAGTGTCCAACACCAGGTTGGATGGGGCTTTGGTGGTCTGGTGGAAGATGTCTCGGTCCATGGCAGGGGTGTTGGAAGTAGATGATCATTAAGGTTCCTTCCAAAAAATTATTCTATGATTTTAAAATATTGCTGTATTTAATCAGTCTGTCTAATACCACCATCACATCTTAAGTATTTTTTCTTGAAATATTAGTGACAGGGTTGTATGTGCAAATAATTGCAATTTCAACAAATAATAATAACCATATCTTGCCATTGTGTTGAAAGAATGAGTCTCTTGACATTCTTATTCTAATGGATACTTGAAAAAGAGGTTTAATATGACATTATTTCTGGGATAATAGAAGAAAGTGGATATAATTTTAAACCAGGATATTTTAAGACTACTATCTGCTCCTTAGGGTAAAAATTTCATTGTAACTAAAGTTAAAATAGGTGACACATTTTCCTGTGTGTAACTACAGTGCAATAAAATGGAATGTGTAGGAGTTAATCTTTCCAAATAAAGCAGAGGTAAAAGTGTGTTAAAGGAGGTCTTCTTTGGTAATTTTTACTTGAAGTTGTTTTTGAAAATATTTCTATTGAAAAAGTGAGATTTTCTTTTTTGAAAAAGTCTGTAATAATGTATTTCAGGTGCTGCATATGAATTATATCCTTCATTTTATATGTAGAAATTGGTTAACTAACAATATAAGCACAACAATTTTACCTATTTAAATAGATCTTTTATGAAAGAAACTTTATGCCTGGAGGGGACTTTATTGTTAAAATGAGATAACTGGAAGTAACGATTTTATTTAGTGAAAACACAGTTTCCATTAATTCCAGCATGCACACAGTTTGTTGATATTTATTCAAATTATGCCAAAGAATATGGTGGCTAAATCTTCCCAGATGTACTTTATTATTGGTTCCTAATGTAAGGCTCTCTATTAGGAAGACATGTGGGAATGTGTTGATTCATTCTGCACAGGACAGAATGGAATTTATGAATTGAGTGAACAGGTACATCAGCTTGGATCTGTCTATGGTGAAGAAACCACTGCTTCTAGTCAGGGGTTCTAACTGGAAATGTGTGACATAGTAAGAGTATGCTATGATTTAAGGCACAAGACAGTCCATAATCTGCAATTTGTGTTCTTAAGTACAGAGTTTGATATGTAGTCTTTTTCAAAAGAACAATAAGCTCATGGATTTATATTAATAAAACTTTGAGCACACATGCTCAGGATATGAAGATACTTGTATAGCTCAAACCTACTTCTCCAGGTGTTCTGTGCTCCCCCAGCTATGACACTACAAAGAAGGGCAACACTCTCCTTCCATGTTGTGTTGAGGCCAAGAAAGATAAACATGACAAAACTGAAAAGAGAGTGAGGAAGATGAAGAGCAACTGTAGAAGAAACACAGAAGCAGCTGCTGGAACTCTAGGACTCTACCACCTGTGACAATGAAAATTGGTATTTAAGACCTAATTTTCAGATTAAATGCATAAATATTTGGATCAAAGAGCGGAAAAAAGAAACTCCAACAAAGAGCACAGTGAAGAAGAAGCAACCTGGGTTATATAGGAATGACTGATCCATGTACTGAAGGAATCCCCAAAGTCTGAAAATACATCTGATCTTTAATTAGCACCATGGAGACAGAGTGCCCTACTGTTCCTGGCTGAGGAGAAAGGAACAGGGATTACATCTTTTTCTTGCTTTTCGGGGAAGCAGTGGCATCTTCTCTCTCTGTCAGTAACTGTTCCTTTAAGGCATTTACAGTAGGATTTTTCATCCTGCCAGTTGAATCCACTGCAAAATGATAAATTATGTTCTCTGTGTTCAAGTGGAGAATTCACTGTACTTTAGCATTATCCTTTCCTTAGAGATCCTGGGTTATCTTTCCAGAGCCCTGGGAGAACTGAATGGACTTTGTCACACTGCTGTGGCTGGATGTGGTGCTGCTCAGATCAAAGTACTGGTACACTTAAAGCAGCTGCATTAAGAATGTACAGGCTGCCTTCACTAGGACTGCCTCTAAATTTTGACAATTTGCCTTTGCAACCCTAAATTTTTATCCTCTTAGTTTTTATTTATGCATGATGGGGCCCAGTTAGACCAAATATATATTGCTTCAGTGTTGCAGTCCTTAAAATTTTCCAATAAATTCCAATAAAACCATACCTCTACTTTCAGGAGGAATGTGCTCCCCTGAGTACATCATCCTCAGGGCAGTGGTGTTCAGCATTCCTGCATGCTGAAAGGCTTGTCTGTGTCACATTCCAAGGAAGGCAAACTCAGGTCCTGCCAAAATGTGTGTGGAAAGGTGCTGCTTTTCCTCCTGCTCTGCACAAGCTAGAAACCTTTTGATCTGCAAGGGCTCCCAGCTGGGAACAGTGAGCCTCTGTCCATAAGAGGTGGTTTCTGCTAGAGAAAACTGCTTTCACCTTTCCTCCATCCCTGCCACCCCACATACTGCTTGTAGGCTCAATATGCTTCTCCTTGAGCAAGTAATCCTTAAATCCAGCAAAAGACCTGAAACACTGACCTGACTTCTTCCTATGCACCCCTCTGGCAGGAAACACTGAGCTCACTGCACCCATCTCAGTCAGAGAACCAGGGAGGATGTACCTGCTTGGTCTAGCCTAACCTCTTCACCTACCAAGCAGTCTTCTGCCTCACATCTTGGTGCATTTTCCTAGTTTTCCAAGTCTAACTTCCTTTCCAAGTCTAAATTTCACCTAGAGCAGGTTACACAGGAACGTGCTCAGGTAGGTTTTGTCTCCAAAGGCATCCTGTTCCAGTGTTCTTCTACCCTCAGTGTAAAGAAGTTCTGTCTCATTTTGAGGCAAAACTTGTGTTCTAGTTATGGGCATTTCTCCTTACCCTGTTACTGGTCACCACTCAAAAGAGTCCTGCACCCTCCTCTTGGCATCTCTCTTTGAGATATTTATGTGCATTAATGAGATTCACTCTCAGTCTTCTCCAGACTGAACAGGCCCAGGTCCTCAGTCTTTCCTCATAAGAGAAATGCTCTAGACCCCCCTCATCACCTTTGTGGTCTCCATTGGACCCTCTCCAGTAGCCCCTTCTCTTTCTTGTGCTGAGGAGCCCAGAACTGGACACAATATTCCAGAGGTGGCCTCACCAGGGCTGAGTAGAGGGGCAGGATCACCTCCCTTGATCTGCTGGCCACACTCTTCCTGATGCTCCCCAGGACACCATGGGCCCTTCTGGCCCTAAGGGCTCTGCTGAATTGTGGACAACTTGTGATCTGCCAAGAGTCCCAGGTCCTTCTCCACAGAGCTGCTCTCCAGTAGGTCAGTCCCCAGTCCGTGCTGGCACTTGGGGTTATTCCTCCCCAGGTACTTAGTATTTGGTTGTTGGTTTGAGATTTTTTTTTTCATTCTAAACGTACAGAATGATGTGTGTTTTTCCCTAAAAAATACTCCTGGGAACAAAAACTTAATTTTGGCTGAAATATTTAAAAAATGAAACAAAACCAAAACACAGCCTAGGACAGACACCAGGAATGGAAAGTTCAGCATAGAATCATAATATTTGTGAGGTTTTGAGCAGCAGAAAACAGAGTCATAGGAAGTGGAAAGTGTTGAGCAGCTCCTGTGATAGATGCCAGTGCATGTCTTCAATGTTTAAATCAGGGCATGCAGGATTGAAGGCAGCCACCCAAAGTGCACTTCAGAGAGGATATAGAGGTCTCAAAAAAGAAACAACAAGCAAATGTCAAAAAGGCTCTGTATTTACCTGCAACTAGATGACTCAGTTGAATAATTTTATATTTTTCTCCTCAGTTATCAGACACAGAGTGAGCTTTGGAAGATGGAGCAAAACAAGGATGTTGATGGTGTAGCTGGGGTCAATGCCAGCATAGCTGCTGGAGTAGCCTTGCTCTGATCTGGGTTCTTGCAAGCCAAAGACCACTGAGATTTGACCTTTATTTCTCAGCTGTACAAACAAACAAGCAAGAATGCTCTGCTTTCCTCTGTCCCAGTACAAAGAGCCCAAACCAAATTCTATAGTCAGTGCTGGGTACAAAGGAGTGAGGGTGAGACCAGCAGTGTGAAGTGTATGAAAGAGAGACTGCTCCCTGCGCTCCCCACTCCTGCTGGGCTTCCCAGGGCTGACAGCTCCTTGGGGGCTCTGGGCGCTGTTTCTGCAGCTGTAAATGTTGTCTTAGGCACAAAGTTTTAGCAAGAGATAGAAAACATTTTGAGTTTTGGTTCTCAAGATCAGCTTTGAATCTTATCCCTTTCAAAAGAAGCTTTTCACATTGAGTGACAAATCTTTTCAAGATTCAGTATTTTAACTTGCTAAATTACTGAAGAGGATGGAAGATAATTTTTCTTTTATTTTTACTGTTCAAAAAATGTTGTCTATCAATAATGACTGTTTTGGTCAAACGTTTTGAAGAATTTTAAATGTTCATGTAAAAAAAAAAATTAAAATACTGACAAAAAATTTATTATTTTTTCAGAGACCATCTATGTTCTCTTTTACATTACTCATTTCTTAACAAATTGACAGTATGGAATGAAATTTTGATCTCCCTTTTTTAGAGAATAAAAGATTCATCTTTTTCTGTTTTTTTCCATTTTCACCTTGGATGCAGTAACTTCAAAAGGATCCAGTAATTCTATTCTTTAAGTTGAAAATAATTAATAACAAGAAATATCATAAATATGTGAGGCAAGAGGAATTCCATTCAGTTACTATTTTCAAACTGCCAAAATTAAGAATTCAGTAAAAAGAAGAAAACTTTATTTTTGCATATTTTTCAGTTCTGAAAATATTACAGGATAATTTTACTGAAGTTAGAAGTCTCTAATCAAAGTTTGGGGGTTTTTTTATGCCCAGATGTAATGCTAGAGTATTCTAAAATGAAGGCCTTAGTGAAAGTCCAGTTGTAGACATTTTTACAGTAAGACTATGAAAGTGCCAGAATCAGCATAAGTCTTTAACCACTGATAATCACAAAATAACTATTTTTAAGAGGAGATTTTAAGAGATGTTTTGTTTCTAAAATAATTTTATGTATAGTCAGGTATTAAAGATTACCTGAAATAAAGAAGTTGGTGGAAAGATTAAACAAGGAGATATATGCCCACAACATCTCTGGTTTTATTTGGTTCTATAAAAGCCTAGTGAAATATTTGTTCAAACAAAAGAAAATCTTTCAATCCTAATTTTATTAATGCCTTCAGTTTTGATTTCTGTGAGGAGAAAATGTGTGGTTAGACCTATTTTATTCATTCTGTCGCATTGTTCTCTTTACATTGTGGTAGATTTAATCCTATATAACTAAATATATATTTTTTTCCCCTCTTACTTTCCTTCTAGGGACATATTATCAAACCTATTCTTTTGGTCTGTACAGTCAGTGCTGATCTATTGCAAAGTATAAATTAACTATTTTCATGTGAGCAACCATGACTTAATTTATTTTCCTTTTCACCTGAGTTATAGAGCTTTCATTTCCAGGTATTTTCTTTAAGTAGCTTGAAAACTCTCTTTGCTAAGAAGACTTGAAATTCACAGTGGGTTTTTGTGTTCACCTGGAGTAGTCATGGTAAGTATGGAAGAGGCCCATTGGGCCATGTCAAAAAGCACTTCCCAGAAAGCCTTCTGCTTTGAATTCTGCTTTGACTTTCCTAGGGAAAAATTGAAACATTCAGCATGGCAAACTAATTGACCTTCTATTTCTCCTATTCACCCTCCTGAAACCCCATAACATGAAATGATACAGCTGGAAGATGTGCTGACCTATTGCACTGCCTGTTACTGGCCCCTACATCTACTGCTGCTCCATGAGCTCTGGATCATGAGTTAAAGTCTCAGGGATGCTCCTGGGGGAGTCTCTCCCCAGGTACAAGTGCTGGTTGAGAAAGCAAACTCCAGCTCTGTGCCTTTTGATTAGAAAGTCAGCTCGAGATGTAATTGACCAGGTGGACAAGCTCTGTGCAGATGTTAAATGCAGGCTGATGAAACTTTGGAAACCTTTTAAAACACATTTGGTACCAAACACCAATTGATACATCAGAGGCTCACAGGAAGCAATATCACAAAAGCTGTAGAGATAATAAAAGATAGCTACTGGTGACTTTTGAATATCACATTGACAAAGCAGGACTCTTCTCTGAAGTAAGTTCTCCAGTGCTTTTTCATGATTGTGCTTTTTTTGTCAAAGACACTATTTCTCAGTCTAATCAATATGCTTTATTAGTGCTATTTTCAAAAAACTCTAGTTTTAAACCATACTTTACTGGATTTCATTTTGCAGCTTGCTGTACTATCTTGAGCAATTATTATCTTTTCCTTGCTTTTACACTAATTTTGTATTTGTCAGCCACTACAAGTTTATTTAAGCAAACTCTGCCTTTTTTGTGCCTCAATTTCTCCCCATAAATTGCCTTTATTTATGGAAGGTTGAAACTTCATATTATAATTTTCCTGATAGTTATAAAATAACTTATGCACTAGCAAAAATAAGAAGACTACAAGAGAGAAAAGATACCATAGAGAAAAAAAACCCTACTATTGAAAATGTCTTCTAAAGTGACAAAATTTTTGTAATGTCTATGTGTTGCTTTTTGAAAATCAGGGCTCAAATTTAAAAGACAAGATAACAGTTACTGGTTGCTTTTAAAGGTGTGTCTACTAGTTTTTAATCAGTAGACCTCTAAATGATATAGCGGTGTTGCTGTTGCTAAAAGTATTAAGAGTTGTAAGTTTGGGTTCATGGTAAGAGGAAAGAGCTAGTATTGCAAATATCTATTTTTTATTATTATTTTGTCATATTAATCCAATTTAGCTCTTCCATTTAATCTTTCCCATCTCTGCATCTTTTTTTCTTGAGCAAAAGGAAGAGGAAATTGCTATCTTAATTCATTCCTGTAGCCACATTCACTACACTAATTTTGAGCTCTGTTCAAAAAAATCCTCAGAGACTGAAGAGCAAGACAAAAAATAAATTTTGTTGAATGAATTACAAAGAAGGGTGACCTTGAGAGCATGAACTGTGCTTGAGCTATAATGGGTGCAGTAGTGTATAAAATTTAAACTTTTCTCTGTGGATGAATGTCAACAGTGGTTTGCTCTTTTCACAAATGATCAAGTAAGTACAATGCTGAATATACAGAAAGCCTTTAAAAAGCACCCTTTTTTTCCCCCCCCAGAGTATCCATCAAGCACATCTACAGTGATGGCAATTTTCCACTTGCCTTTATTTGTATAATATTGTGATACTTAGAGAAGACCTTTCTGACTGAGCTCATTCAGTTGCATCTAAGTTGCAAGGAGTTAGGTCATCCAGACTCTCTTTGGGAAGCTGTTTTTTTGAGGTATTCCAGCTCACTTATCCTTCAAAAATACAGTGCCAAAAAGTAGAACAAACTGAAGAAAAAAAATATCACCAAGGAAATTTTAATTTTGAAAGGCCAACTTGTAAAAAACCATGCCAAACTATATCAGTTTTGATGACTCTTCTGATGAAACAAGGTTTTAGGTCTTGTCTCTTTCCTGTTGAGCCTCTCACCTTCCCTCCTGGACAGTCAGTCTTTGCCTACAGATGTGGGACCTCAATGGCCATGGAGATGTGAGACAGCCTGTTTGTGCTGCCTTTTTGTATTTGAGGTGCACGAGGTTGCCAGGACTATCCCATGGGAACAAGATGCTGGGAGCCAGGGCAGCAGAGGAAGAAGGGATGAAGGGAGAAAGGGGGAATTTTGAGGTGCTTTCCCATGGAAGTGTGAGCCAAAAACTCTGGGCACTTCATCAATCTCAGGAAGGAATTGCAGCTCTGCAACAGAGGCTGCCTCCAGTGAGATATCAAGTCAGCTTTGTCAAAGCTGGATTGAATTTATCCAGATAACCAACCTTTTCAGTTGGTGAAGTCAGCTCTACATCTCCCAAAGCTGCGCTGGGGCTTGCAAATGAAAGCCAGAAAGGCTCTCTTGGGAACTCATCTCCTGTCTAAATTTGAGTTACTGTTTCCAGTAACAAATAAATAGATAGAGGCCCACTCAACTAGACTTGTGTTTTTTTTTTTTTTTTNTTTTTTAAAGTGAACAAAAAGACATTTTTAGAGTTTCCCTCTTTGACTGCTTCTTTTATATGTGAATTCTTCACTCCCTCTGTGGACCAAAACATGTGATTTCCAAGCTGTTGGGACATAGTGCCCAGGGAGCAAAGGCAGAAGGGGCAGAGGCCACACAGTGAGACCAGACATCAGAGCACTAGGATGGCAGAAGGATGTGAGCTGGTATATTACTGGTTACATTTGAAATACCTTCGGTTATCCTTCTAACTTCCCACTGTCTTTCAAGGACAAGACAACATGTTTTGTCAAGGTTGCTTACTTAATACTTCTCATTACACTCCCACCTTCCTGTAAGTATATTCATGAGAGCAAGTTTCTACCCCTAACAAAAGCAGGCTACAAAGTAATGCAAGATGATGCATCTGAAAGATTTACAAGGAATCATACCAGAGTAAAATTCTAGGGCCCTTTTTTTTTTTTGCTACCATATTGATTCTATATTTCTTTTCCAGTAGGAGCAGAATCCTCCCTATTTTTCAGTCGTTTGGATCTGTGGCCTGGAAACATTTTATTATATGTAAATATATTATTTAAAATTAAGATAAAATAATTACATTATTAGCAGTGACATTAAAACTTCATTCAGTTAAAAATTAGAACTTAATTTACTATATGTTTCATAATTCTGAACACTAAATATTCATTTGTCTTTCTTTAAAAAGAATAGCCAGTGTGAGAAAAATAGGTATTTGGCACCAAATTTCTCCATCCCTCACACATAAAAATTTTGCAACAGAGAAAGGCATATCAAGATACTTTAAAACATTGAGGACTATTCCATCAGCATACATCTAGAAAGATATTCATAGGGTTTAAGAGTTTCGAAACAATTTAAACTTCACCATTTTTCTCACCAAGGAAAACAAAATCAATCAGCACTAAGTGCACATTAAATGCATTCAAAAGTTCATTTAGCTAAATAGATATATCTGTCTTTAATTAGTGCTGTTATATAGGGAGGTTTGATCTCCTTCAGTGGAAAGAGGCTGATCTTTTTATTTTCACTTTAATCAGATAGAGGATGAAACTTGGAAATTCATATCCTAATGCTAAAACTGGAAACACTTATTAAACCATTCAGCTGGGTGTCTGGATGGCAAGTTACATCTTTCTGTGGCCAAAAGAGAAAATATGAAGGAAGATCTTTTTGATCAAACATTTATTTATTTATTGCAGATAAAGGACTCCGTGGAAAGCAAAGTCTGCTTTCCTTGTGGTGCTTTAAATCCTTGATGACTATACAAGACACATAGGTATTATCCCTAACACATGTTGTGTTTATTGCCAATGTTAACACATCTAAACCTTCAGGAAAGTGGTGACATAAGAGAAAATGTTGTTAGAAAGATAAATTGTCAATTGCAACAGCTATTTTGCGACAAACTAAATGTGAGCTAAACTTAGATTTCTTCAAGCAGAAGTTCATAGAGGAAAACTTTGGACTTTTTCAGTAGATAATCTAGTTAATATTTTTACCTCAAACCCAATTGTGAGGGTTTTACTGAAAGTATACAATGACTGAAAGGAAGAACACTGTCATAGAACAAAACTATATTTCTTTAATGAAAGTAATTTGAAATCTTTATTAATGTATATTGAAAAGTTCAACGTTTTGGTGAAAAACGTAGAATGAAATTGAAAATATGAACTATCTCCATTTTCATCCTAGACCCACAAAACAAAGACTGATAAGATGGCAACCAAAAAAATGTAAAGACACTGACTCTCATTAAAGACGTGTGATATGCTTGAAGTGAGTGGTAACATAAACTAGATTGAGGCAATTCTCGTTCTGCAGCAAGCAGGAGGCTGTGGGAGGTGAGGGAAGACTGAAGCCCCTGTCTGAGCTGAGGAAAGGTCTGCAGAGTCCAACAGAGCCTGTAGAGGGGACTCGGGGACAGAGTAGTGGAGAGAAGGGAGCAGAGACAGTTCCACCGAGGAGCAGCACCAGCACCACAAGCACCAAGATTCCCCTTCAATAACAGGTAAAAAGTCAGCAAACCTCGCTTCACCAGCCCATAAAGCACTTCACCATCTCTGCTCATTTACAGCTAATGCACTGTTAATTTCCTGTGTCCTGGAACTGGGTCAGCACTAAAGACACACCTTTGATAAGTGGCAACAGAGCATGTGTCTCTCTGCTTGGATGTTTCATGGTTGCCAGGATAACTGTCTGCCCTGCTGTACAGAATTTGTGTCCAGGTCCTTTTAAAAAAAACTTTGTGCTGGTGTCAGAAGAGCCCTTCCTGTTCCTGTCCAGCACCCAGGGGGGTGTGCAAAGCAAGGAGAACCTCCAGCTTTCGAGATATGAGACAAATGTTTCAAGAAGAAAAGAATGGTGACACCCAAACACTACAAAGGACTGATGCTCCAAGTATCTGTGCAAGGGAAAAGAATCTGTGATAAAAAACTCAGCCAACTGCTTTGTAGAGCATTTCAAGCCCCATGAAGCTGGCTGAGGCTCCCCTAACTCCCAGAAGGGTCAGAAAGTTAGAAAATGTTTCACACACATGCATTCATATATTACTTTGAAGAAGGTAAGCAGTGTCCAGGAAATTCATCCCTGTGTTGGTTACTCAACTCTGTAGGATTGCTGCACTGCTGAAAAAAAGCAAGGTCTCTGGCTTTGTTGACCAGATCACCTATGAACAACATAGTACAGGTGCAGACACAGTGTTTTTATCAGTGTCACAATGACTTGCCAGAGAAAACCAGCATGAGGCAAACCCCAGCAGCTTTGAACTAAAAACCTGTCATGTTTTCAACAAATCTTACTCTTGAGAAATGTCTGCCCTGAAAAAATAAAAAAAAAATTAAAAAAGAAAAGAAAAGAAAAGAAATTTCATTAGACTTCAGGATTTTGTATCCAATAGCTGTTTTTCAGCTCTTCACGGAGTCGTGCAAGATAGATGAGACTGAAAGTGTGCTCTGGTTGGAAAAGCCCCTGAGAGCACACTGTCAGCCCAATTAGGCTGTGTGAGAAATTTCGAAGCTCGGGCAGTGGATGAAGTTAAGTGACAAAAAGCCTGAAGTGACTTGTCCCATACAAAGCTCTGTGAATGGGAGGAATGATGTTCACTCAGCCAGACAGGGAAAAATAGATGTGAAAAATGAGATCTCAAGGGTGGCTCTTCATAACGTTCTGTGTTGGGGAAGACGGGTGCACGAGTAGGTGGGAAACAAGTGAAAATTGAATTTCAGTGGGTAAATGAGTCTGAAATTAACTTCTCAGCTTCTGTAATTGCAAAAAAAGGGCCAATACTGAAGAAAAATGTAATTAATTGCCTGGTCTGAGATTAAACAATTCAGATTATTAACCTGCTATCAGATTAAACAATTCCATGCAAACACATAGCTGACATATTAGAAATGTAGCAATATAATACCTTGTGTAGTGATTTAGCAGTTTTACATGAAGAATGTAAATGGATAGTGGTTTGGATTTGGCATACTGCTATGAATTCTTGCTTTGATTTCTACTGCTATGAATACATAAAGCAAAAGACTTTAGAGACAGCTTGTGGTGGATGTTCCTCTTGGGAATATCTCATTAATAGTTCCTGTGCTTGATACATCTGAAAATATTTTGTGGACATTTTCTGAAATTTTTTCATCTGCAAATAAATATTAAATTGGGGTCACCTATCCTTAGCTGATTACATAATTGTCTTGTATCAGATCTATAAAGTGCATATTTTCATTGGAAAACTGCAAAATAAATTGTTCCTCCTCCAAAGGTACAGAACATCTTTGAAACAGTCACAGTGTCATTGCTGAGAGTTCATCAGTGCCTTTCGACCACTGACAAGAAGCAATATTCTGCTCCCAGGTACAGGTCACTTAGAGATGGATTTTTTTGAGGGAGTTTTTTGAGTGTTCTCTGCTGCTCAATGGAGTGGTTTGACCAGCTGCAGGCTGGTCTGTGCATGTGGGCATGCACTGCCCTGCTGAAGGATGCCTGAGACTGCAGAGTACTGAGTGCCCCAAACCAAGCTGCAGCAGGTGGGGTTGTTTGGCCATGGCCTAGAGACAGCTAGACCTTCCAGGGTCCCCAAGACCCTGCAACTCTCTCTGCTGTCCTACTCAGGCTCCTTTGGGAAGCAGCTGCTCAAATACAGAAAGCTTAAAGTTAATCATCAGAAGGTGTTTGATAAACCTGTTTTCATTTCTCTAAGTCATATGTGTCCCTAAGCAGCCTCTGGTTGGACTGAAGCAAGAGGGCATGAAAAGAGTCAACTTCCCTGCTGGTTCCCTGTGCTGCACACCTGGGGAGACACAGCTAAACTAAGGCAAGTCCTCAAGTAAACCTCTCTAAAATACTGCTTGAAGAGTCCTTTGCATCTTTTCTCACTCTGTCTTAGCCACCTAACTCTGTGGGATTTAATTTTCCTCACAGTGTTTTGAGATGGTGATGACCGTAGCTCAAATGCTTTTTCTTTTCTTTCAGTAAATTTCAGCATTTCAGCAGTCAGCTCATAACATCTTTCATATTGGTCAAATCAGTTCTCTATATTTTCTGCTGATAATTTCAATCTTTTTAAAACACTTCCTTGAAAGAAAAACTTTTTAATCCCTTCTTCTTATGAATGAAGTTACCTTCTGTTCTACCTGCTTCCCTCCCTCTGCTGTGGGTCAGCACTTAGCCAAAGCTATTCATTCCAGATTGCATTTCTTACTCTTTCTGTGACTGGGCCATTTATCATTTACATCCTCATACTCCCCAAAACTCTGTGCGAAAAACTGATATAAAAAAATAGGTTCCCAACAATTTTTGTTACAAACAAATATCTAAGCCTGAAGACTATGATTTTCACAGGTCGTGTGACTAAATTAGTCAGAATTCTTGTCATAATAACTCTGAATCCTATGATCTAATTTAAGATGGCACCGATCTATTAAGTATTTATCAACTTATTTTAGATTTTTTAACATCTAGCACATTTAAACACATATAGAAACCACTGTGGACTTTAATACAGAAAAGTTTTCCTTTTTTTCCTTTTCCTTTTCCTTTTCCTTTTCCTTTTCCTTTTCCTTTTCCTTTTCCTTTTCCTTTTCCTTTTCCTTTTCCTTTTCCTTTTCCTTTTTTCCTTTTCATTTTCCTTTTCCTTTCCCTTTCCCTTCATTTTCCTTCTTTTCCTTTTCTTTTCCTTCTTTTCATTTTCCTTTTTTAATTTTCTTTACCTTTTTGTTCTTTTATGCAATACATGCTTCAGTACATTCTGATTGTGAATTTCATCTGAAGTTACTCACTCTGAATCACAAATGTCTGACCAACAACCTAACAACTCATTGGAATTGAGGGATATAAACAGACTGTAGACTCCAAAAAAGACAAGTCAGTACAGACAAAAACTTTTCATCACTGTGGTTGTCCTGAAGGAAGCACAAGAAGAAATCAGAAAATTATCTCTTCATAAAACACAGACATCATTTAAAATTAATTAGATAGTCCAATCTCTGTTACTTATATACTTTCAGGAACTTCATTAGGCAATTAAATGGGAAAAAGAACTCCCCCTCTTCTTTTTTTCCTCTTAATTTTAGACTAAGCAAATTAAACATGGTATGTATCAATATGATTATCTTAACTGGAAATAATTTTCTTTTGTGCTTTTTATATAAGTAGTCATTTCTTTCCAACAAGAAAGACTTTTCTTCCAGGCACTATTGATTCTACTCTACACACATGCACAGATACAGACTGTTTCAGCATGTTTTTGACTTATTTTTAAGTTGACTGCTTGGTGATTCTGGTAATCTGTATATCTAAGACAGCAGGAGAACTGCTTGTCTGTATTTTGCCTGTAGCCTGTTGTGATGAGGAAGACATTACTATATTATCTCTTGCAGGGGAATTTCATTTTACCAACTGACAGCAAAGAAAATATGTTCAAGAGATCATATAATTGCTTTGGTTTAAAAGACATAGATCCACAAAAAAAGAAAAAAAAATAGGATATTCAGACTCCAGGACGTGTGTTGAAAGAGGAAAGAAGAAAAAAAAAAAAAACAAAGCAAAACTCTAAAAGACAAGGAGTGGAGTAGATTAGGTTATAAACTCCAGGTTAAAAATAAATTTTCCTCAGAAACCATTCCCTCAAACCCATGTTTTATTTTCTTTCATTTTAATTTACCAAAGGCTTTTGGGCTTGAAGTCTTGTATACCCATGGCTGTCCTCTTGGGCAAAGAGAAATGCACAAACCTCACTGAGGTCAGCTCTGAGAGGCTGACCCAGGAGATCCCCTTCCCACGCTTCACTTTAATATTATTTTATGACTGAGATTATCCTAATCAAAATTCATTTATTTCTGCACTCTTTTCAGCAATTTTGTTGCATAATCTGTGCATAACCACTCATTGTTTTTCCCATACAGAAGGTTACTGCTGACCACCAAATCTGTTGTTTACACAGAGGCACATGGTTATAACTGGTCCCCCTATCCACTATGGATGTGGTTGTTCACAATTTTTAGTGGTTCTAGGACTTGTAAGAAAGCCCACTTGCCCCTGGATGAGGTCAGCTACTGTCAGACTGGCACAGTGCAGAAGGGCAAGCAGCCACCATAAATCATTCTGCTGTTACCACTATTTAGAGGAAAAGCAGAGAGTATACATGCAGAGAAAATTCCAGGTAAGACAGGAACAGAGTATGCATATCCACCCTGGCCTTTCAAATATAATATGAATATTTTGCTGATAAAAGATAAACCCATTTACCAAAAGGGCTTAACAATTCCTTATGAATTATTCAAGCATTAACTGTAGGAGTGGGGATTATAGAAAGGATGCTCCCAAATCATAGAATATATAATGCTTTGGGTTGGAAAGGAACTTAGAGATCTTCTAGTTCCAAACCACCTGCCATGGGCAGAGATACCTTCCACTAGATCAGAACAGACTAAATCCTCAATATTCATCACAGATTTCCCTAATACTGGAAGAAATAACAGTGTTTGGGGCAGAGCAGAGGAATGTCTGGGTCAATAGTTTGTTCCCAGAAGTAGAACATTTTAAGTGTGGAAAACAAATGGGCTTTGTGTTATTTTATAAGATTACAGAGTAGATACAGCTAGATGTTACATTAGCTACAGCATGTCATGACACCAGGGAAGTTCTGGGAATCAGGTAAATTGTCTGGAGAAGAGAATTTATCTGTAAGAAATACAAGAATCATACTTTTTCTTATTCTTAAATAGTATTTGAGAATAATGTTATCATCTTGTTGAGCATCCTTCAAAAGGAGGAAGAAAGTGAGGGGCACTAAATAGAAGAGAAAATGTACATTTTTTAATATAAAGAGATTCAAGATCAGTCTCCAAGGGGATGCCTTTCAAGTTTGTGGCAGGCATTTTTTTCTTCATGTAATAAAGTGATTTTTACATTTGTTCCCAAGAAAGAGCTCCTGTGTACAAGCTTTTTTTATCAATATTAAAAAAAAAAAAAAAAAACAGAAAACAAAACCCAGCCCTAACCTCTAAAGTTATCTACTTAAACTTCCATTCAGATACTTCTGTAAGATTTAACCTTTAGTAACTTAGCCTCCTCCAATTTGGCAACTTTTGGAATATCTAATACCAATAAATATATTACCTTTGGTCTGGCAGTGTTTAATGAGTGCTTTATGGAAGATGTATGAGGCACTGAAAAAAGGAAGGGAACCTGTAAATGCATTGCATTCATAATGAGAGAACTTATTATCTTTTTGCCATTTCCAGTCAGAGTACTTCTGAATATAAAAACAGCAGAAAAACTATAGTTTGGAAACTGTGAGACTCCGTACCCCTTAAGGGTGGGATACCACATGGATGAGTTTTATAGCTATGGGGAAGTGGAGAAGGAATGAAAGTCTCTGTGCCTTTGTCTTACAAGCATATAAAGCATGACAAACTTTTCTATAGTGCTTGGTCAGTGGTATACATGGGTATGAAATCTTGTTTTCAGAGGCCATCCTGATACATTTACAAATGCAGAAGTGCATGTTTTGTGTGGTAGTTGAAGCTTTTGTAGATGTGAATATCAAGAGCTTTGCCTTTGGGCAAAACCACTTAAATAGATATGGCATTAAAAGATGACATTGTATTCTTTCCCTATGACCTGAATCTGGTATAAATCATCCTTTTAAATATTTTTATAAATGGAAATTAAATGCCAAACCACTGTGGCATTCATTAGGAGCAACTAAAAAGCATTTAGCACGTTTATGGCTGTAGTTCAGTGGGTTGGTACAGCTCTGCACTACATCAGCCTTGCAGCACTGGCTATTCCCCTCAGTGCAGTTATGCCAACATCATGCTGCCATAGGAGCACAGAGCCACAATCTTCCTCTTCAGAGTATAAATGGGTAGAGCTTGTTCTCAAATACGTTTTAGACCCCCTAGTATTTCTTCTAATTCAAAGCTGTCACTCCAACATGGCTAACTGATTCAAACAGGAGTGAATGTTCTACAGGATGTATTAACTACGTGTGTCCAGGCCCATAGCTTTATCTCCACTGCCTCACTTTATTATACATTTTAACCAGAGCATTTCTCTTAGTTATTCATCTCTCACAATGATGCTATTTAAGGTTTTTCTATTCTGTCACACAGTTTAATTCCCCTAAGCACCAACTCATGGCCATTTTATTTATTTTCTGCTGTGTGCAACTTAGCTAAAATACATGGACAGAAATGTAAAAGTAGTGGAATGATAAATCATGTTTGTCATGAGCTGAATATCTTGCTTTGAGTAACTCCTGAATGCCCCAAGCAGTGTGAATTCCACGGCTTTACTGTTTAATGTCCCGTGTATTAACACACTGCTATGTAAATCACATCTCATATTAATCATTATTTATTTTACCCCAGGAACATAAAAAAGCATTACACTTAATCCTCTATGCAAAATTTTGCTTTGCATAGAATTTTCACAAGTCTTAACTCTTGAGTAACTTCTCAGCTTGGACTTTTAAAAGCTAGAAAGCCTTTTTATTCTGCAGTGGTGAATACAGGTCAGTGCTGCTGCAGCAGAGGGGTTTTCATCAGGTTGGATTTCCCATCTCGGTTTTTGATAACAGACCACCTCTTTCTTTAAAGCCCCAGAGTAACCATTCTGACTTCCATGTTACCATGCTACAAACAAACAATACCAACACTGGAGCCATGCATTAGGAAAAGCACACTCAACAGGCTTCTCATTGAGAAGTGCAGAGGAACCCTGATTTATACAGCTGGATAGGAAAATATTTTGACAGGAGAAAATTATAGTTTCAAGTGTGACTCTTCAAAAATCTTGACAGAGGTCTTAATAAAGATAAGGAAAAGATAAAATATTAAGAGATGTAAGAGTTGAATACTGAATTTTCCTGAAGGCTACAGCTGGGGTCTGAACGGGCTAGAAAGACAATACTTCACTTTGAATATGAAAAAGTTTCACCTGCAGAAAATTCTTGATCTGCTACTTCAGATAGCAGAGGAATTTAGAACTGCCTACAGAGCTTACTTCCATCTTTATTTTCCACAGATTTTTTTTCCAAAGAAGTGGACTTTGGTATTTTTGCATCCTTCCGTTTCACTCAAAGGGTGATAAGGACCACATTATAATGAAATCAAGACATGTAAAGGAAGAATTTTTTATTTAGAGCAAAAAAGATATATTTCTCCAGATTGCACCAAGTTATTATGGTTCTGAAAACTGGGTTTGCTTCCTTAAACATAACTGCTCCAGAGTAGTAGGGAGTTTTTTACTTTGTCTTTTTTGGGGTAAACTTCTCTTTAGCTAGAATTTGATTAATTGCTGAACGGAAAGAAAAACCTGTTTATGTTTGATTAAAATTGTGTTGAGCATCTTTACTATCTTATTCTAAAAAGCAGAAAACTTAACAAAGACTTTTTCTGTGATTCTAGTGATTGTTATCTGAAAGCTTTGTTCCTAGAACAGCTAGCAAAACAAGTGTTTCACCTTCCCTCCTTAGGTCTTTTACTTTATAAACATTTCTCTTTAATGCCCAGCTTTATGAGGATTTGTAAATGAAAATAAGTACAGAGGATTGTACTGTTTAATGGGCCAGAAAAATACCATCTCTCAATTCTGTGAAGTGACATTTGCCATTCTGCAGTGGGCTCTGCAGAGCCTGCAGTCAGATTCTGTTCTCTTTGCAGTGTCAGTGGGGAATAAGCTGTCCTGGGACTGGTGAATGTCACAAGTGTGACATGCCTCCCTAATAAGCTCTTTGCAGCCTTCTCCCTGGGGTAGTTCTCCTTGCTGGGCTGTGAATTGGCTATTCTACAGCTTAAGCTGCTGCTAAAATGAATGCAGTCTGAGGGACGGTACAGCTGCCTCTCCACCCTGAGCAGTCTCAGACAAAGCTTTCCAAGGGGATACCGGAGGCACTGAATACAATAGAATAGAACAGAATAGTGTAAGTTTTTCAGTTGGAAGGGACCTGCAACAATCACCTAGTCTAAATGTGGTCGTCAATAGCACCTTACCTTCTCAAAGTCAAGGTCTTGGAAATGCCAAAGAAGTCACAGTGTGTGCAGAGATTCAGCACACCAAAAAAGCAGTAAGATTTGAAGGAAAATCAAGCCTAGCTTGGTCTTTTGAACAAATGTATAATTCCCACTGATGGAAAATTGCTCTTTCAAGTCGTAGGAAAGAACTTTTATGCTTTACTAGTGGTTCTTTGTCTGTTTATGTCTCATTTTTGCAATGTGGAGCGTTACTAATTAATATATTCATGTATTATTAAAATTTGAAAAAAAAAGATGCACTTGTATATGGAAAGCACTTCAAGGAAATTTAAATTAAACTGAACACACAGCTGTGTATGCAGCTAAGATGGCACAGTACGGACTTGAAATTCTGATCTTTATTTCATTCATCTTTCTGTTTCTACTGATGCTTGTCCTCATTTCCAAGTTTCCATGTAGATGTAAAACTTTGAGCTTCATGCTGTGGTTGTGTAATTTGACAGACCTCAAGACTGACTTTCCAAGCCATTTGTTCAAATGATTTAAGCTACTGCTAAACCCTTCTATTTTAAACGCCCAGGAATGAACAACTTACTAATCAGATGTAAGTCATGCATGTTTTCTTGCTAACTGTTTTAGTTTGTGAGTCTGTAGGGAAGAGTGTTATTTTTATGAGAAGTTAAACTTTAGTTAGTGAGTGCATCAGCATAACTCGATTTGCCATGTGGCTGTAATAAAAGCAGTACAAAGGCCAAAAATATTTTCATTTTATGTACACATTAAAAGTTAACCTTCAGCCTTTTCCACTTTGCTAAGAGTCCAGCAAATACAGTACATAACTTTGTGTCCTGAGCTTTTAGATGAAAGTAATTTAATATTTATTTGTTGTTTTTCATGGTAGAGTTACCACTCATCACAGCTGAATGCATTCTTTAGACCAGCTAATTATCTAATTTTATCCTTTATCGTGAAAACCAGGGGAATATTTATTTTTAAGTCCTTTTTGGTAGTCAAGGAGTCTGAAGAGGAGAGGAAAATTGGTTGGTTTAGAGTGTTTGGATGAAGGGAGTAGCTATGTTTAATCAGGGCCAGATTTATGAAGGGGATGCCAGTGTAAAAATTCCTGTTGGAAACGATCCCTGTGTAATACCATGGTTTGACCCCAGTTAAGTCCACAAGTCTCATCTAGATGGAAATTAGAAAAATTAAAGTAGTTACATTAAAGATGGATTAAAGATGACCTGTGAACACTTTTTTCTTAAGACTATTCAAATATTCACAAATTTCCTCTGTGGTTTTATGTCAGTAAAAATCTACATTTTAAAAACAGAAAATCCCTCTCCTGTACTGATAGTGTGTGTTTGCAAATTTCATGATGCCCTTCAATTTCTCATCATGAAATCCAGGAAGGAGACATACTTGGTTTAAATATTATATTTTTTCAGTAATTCAATCTTAATCCCACCAAGATATTAAAAAAAAAGTCAGATACAAGGAAAATATAAATTACTATCCAGGTGTTCATAATGCATGTGGAATAATTGGCATTTCCCACTTTTCCTTAGCTCTCTGGGGTTTTAATTTTATTTTGGCACAGTGCTTGTTGTGATAACCTATAGACTGCTAGCCTTAGAGTGTGTTCTCATCTACATTTGTGGACTTGCTATCATACTTGGTAATTTAGGGTTTTTTTGTACTGCTTGTCATTTACACTTATCTTCAAAGATATAAGATTAATTATTTGCCAAACCTGACCATTATAAAATTTTTACCTTCTGTTCATGCTGGATTTAGAAAGTTGTTTTGTTTTGTTTTGTTTTGTTTTGTTTTAATTCTCTTTTTTTGTGTGTTTTTTTTTTCCTAATCTGTAACAAATTTTGTTTTCTTCAAAATATTGTATTCAAA
>VZTR01024032.1:330369-347169 GCA_013400775.1 Chaetops frenatus
GGATACTTTATATTTCAGTGGAGTTGTTAATTCCCTTAGGGACTGGGCAGTTAATTGTCTGAATTAAATTTCAGAGGCAAAGAGAATTTTAAAATTGATTATGACCCAGGTCTGTAATAGATTTTGATCTCTGTTGTTTCCTTGTCTACTTGCACAATTCTGAAAAGATTAAGAGAACTCAGACACAGTTCCTAATATTGTCTATTTTGAAACCTATAGTGAAATAAATTAATTTTGTCTTTCTTTTAATGCATTTTGAAGTATTGTTTAATTAGAATATATTCTTTACCTTTCTCGCCTGAACAGGGGGGTTTTTTTATGTTCTAGAGTTTTAATTAGATAATTANTTATGTTTTTCCAGATTTCTACAACTTGGTTTCCAAAGGATCATACCTTGTCATTTTTTCTCTGTGTGTGTACTTGAAATTGAGATGAACATAAAAAAAACCCTAAAAAAACAAAAAACAAAACAAAAAAAAATGTTCGAAGCTACTGCATTTGATATAGTAAAGAGATCCCAAAACTGCTCAAGAGTTTATGGAAAGCTCTGTTTAAGGAAAGGCACAAAGTGGAAGCTACATCTGTGGGAAGTCACTTCTATTACCCTAAACATTGTTGCAGTCACAATAACAACCACCACCAGGATATCCCCGTGGTTTCTGTAATTTTTTCTATTCATGGAGCTTTGAATTTCTCTCTTATGCTTGCTTACAGAATGTGTCTGCTTGTAGATCTTCCCGTATAAAACTCATGCCCTAAAAAAGTCAGATTGTGCCAGTTATCCTCATAGTTCAATGCAGTCAATTTTTAAAATTACTCATGGGATTTTACAGCAGTATTTTGAGTAGGTTAAAATGAAGTTAGAAAGCCCTGTTCCACTGAGCTCTACAGCAAAATTCCCTCTTGCATTATTCGTGCCATAATTTTGTCCCCAGAGAGTGAAGAGTAGAATGTCAGTGAACATTTGCAGGAAGATTAGCCTGTAATCCCCTCTGAGGGAATGGAACTGATTGCTGTTACAGTGCATGTTTTTAAATAAAGCTACTTGTGCTGGGGAGAAGGTAAGGTATAGGACCACCCCCAATGTACAGCAAAAAAGCCAGATTTTGTTCCTAGTTTTATTAAGAAGTCAGAATGTATCTGGAGGAACTTCTCTTCAGTATAACTGGGACCAACCACTCTTATTACTCTTACATTAGTATTGCACTTAATGAGCAGGATGATAGTGTTGGGTTGTGTAACACAGAAAAACAGCACACGTGACAACGACAAAAAGTAACTAAAAGCACTTTAATTACAGATGTAATGTATTTTCAGCAGCTGATGGCAAATCTTGTCCTGAGTTATGTACAAATGCAAGCATCTTTTGGGTAGCCTGGTAACGTAGAGAAGGAATGAAATGCTTTAGGAATTTGATTAATTAATTGCCTTTGAATGGGACAGACCACTCATTTAAAATTAAAACCGCCTTTCAGATAGCAGGCACAAATGGTCAGCAGTGAGTTGCACTGTACTCAGCAGGTCAAAACGCTTGTTAACAGAATTAGCAGAGGTCAAGATGAAATGTTGAGGATGGCTTCAGCCCCATTAGCCAGAGCATGGATAATGGCCAGAATAAGCAATTTAGACACATCAAAGAAAGAGAGATACACTATTTTAATAATCCTCAGTAAAAGCGAGTACATATGGCCACGAAGCTATATTGTGAATAGATTAAGCTGCATGTCTCTTAAAATCTCTGATTTACATGTATATATAAAATATACAGATATGGTGGATATCTCATTAAAAACTTGCAGCTTAAGGGATGCTCTATCATCCTGACCAACATCTTGCTGCTGCATGTAATTAAACTAAATAATTTCTTTCATAGTCTGCTCAAATGTTATCTTAAAATTGCGAAGCTATGGTCTTGTCCCCTGTGAACATGGAAAAGCTCCTTCAAGGCAGCTGGGTCCAGGCAGGACTGCTCCAAGATTCAGAAACTTCCCAGCTTAGATGTATTCATGAGTCTTTGATGGCCATTTGTTGAACAGTAGTTTAAAGCTTAAATTATTCCTCCTCCTTTGATTTTTTTTTCCTATAATCTTCTCTTATCCTTAATTTTGATAGCAAAATAACCCAAATATCCCAACATAGGCTTTATACATGTCTTTATCCACTTCTCTCCTTACAACCTCCATTGTTTTTCTGTTTCTTGTTCTGCTCAGCTTTCTAAGGCTTTTACTACTGTCAGTCCCGTTGTGATTAGGAACAGAAAATGTTCTCATACCTCGAGCTGTGGAGTTCTTGGGCTACTTAAAAAACACAGGCTAAAGCAAACATTGTAAACTAGTACCAAATGACAACAGCTAGACAAGCTTCTCAGCAAAATAGAACAAAACTATTAACTTTTCCCAAGGAATAAGGACTGGTCCTTTCTCAGAAAAATGTCCTATGCACACTCTTCTGATCAGTGTTTCCAGGGATTCAGTGAGCTACTGTGTCTCTGAGCATTTGGTATGAATTGCACAACAGACAAAGTCTTCCAGAAATGTTTTGGAAAGTCTGCCTTGGTAAGCAGGCTTTACACTTTTGCAATATTTATTGATGGTTCTTTAGAGAATTATTGATGTGATGTTGTGCTTTGCTATTAATCAGGAGAGTTCACAGAACAAGTGCTACAAAGTAATTTAAAATTCTCACTTTCTATAATTAGAAATAATCTCATTTTTGACTCTATTCAAAATCTAAAGTAAAAAATTACAGACAAACTAATAAACAAAGCCCAACCAAAACCAATAGAATCATCTTGACAAGGGGTTTTGCTATTAGAATTTGAAATTCAAATAGTTTGTCAATTATTTCTCTGCCAATAAAGGCCTTTTATTTTTCTACTGAGTCTCTGTTCATGCTTTTTTCAATGAAACCAAGGTAGGAAAAAAGAAGAAAAAATAATTAAAAATTTAAATTTAATATCGCAAACATCCTAGCTTGGGTATGTTGTGCATTATGTGACATTGCCTCCTGATAAATTGTTAAAAGTGACGCTATTAACTTTGAATATTAAACCTATTACTGCAGTATACAAATTTGAGAAAATAGATAAGGCTAGGACATCATATACACCTATAAATTTTTTGTCTAACCATGTTCTTATACTGACAAGAGTATATTTGCTTATTGTTTCAAGGTCTACTTACTTATATAATTTAATTTGAAAAGTGAATGTTCTCACTAGTATTTGTTCAGGTATATATTGCTACAGAAAGATGGTGGCTGCCATGGTGGTGTTGTAACTAAATTTAGCCACTCTCAATCTGTAGGACAAATTCTGAGGAAACTAATCACAAAACTCAGGGGAGTGACTATTACATTAGTAGATACAAGAATCAGTTGAAAATGGTTAGTTTAGTTAAAAATGTGATACTTAAAAATGTAAACTCCTCCTTTTGTCTGTGAATCTCCATTGATGCCAGGATACAGATGATTTCACTTGAAGTGTTTTGAACCACAAAGTACAAGACTGAGACCGTAACACTTGATTAAGGATCTTCTATTGTACACCTTTTCTTAGGATTTTTCTAAAGGCAAAAGACAAAACGACTACTTTAATGATAACTGTGTGTCTTAACAACCTTATAATTCTGTTGTAGCAATTTAATACTCATTGCTTCTATCTCCAGTTGGAAAATGTTCTGCCTGGGGCCCGTGGTTCATCTTAAACAGTACCAGCCTAGCTTGCTGCCATTTCCCAATGTGCTCTGAATAACTACTGTGCTTCATTAGCACTCAGAGTCCGTCACCTTTTCTTATTAGCTGAGCCAGCTGATGACTCTGTTGGCTGAACAGCTTTAACTCCATCTGGTAAAATAGAGTTGACAACACCTTTTTGAGTCAGTTGCTATGTATATTGAGGACTCAATTCTGTTCCATTTGCCTTCACTGGATGAAGAGGTATATAGAAGGACAGATTTTAGCCTTGAAAACAAAATAAGTCCTTGGGGGGAAAATATGATGACTTGTTTAGCCTCATATAGTGGGGTGGCAAGGTGCTTCTGCTCCTGTGACACCTCAGCAGACCAACTCATTTGCAATCAAGGAGAGTATAACCCCTGGCACTGCTGTGAGCTTGAGATTAAATATTGAGTAAATACAGTTTCAGGTTTCTGGCTTCAAGGAAGCTGTACAGGTGTAAATGACAGTAAGACTTGTTCTTCAAAAATCAGGAGGGGCCTTTTAAAAAGGTACTGTCAACAAGATTTTGACTAAAGTATTGTCAGAGATATCAAGATAATGTTCATCCCCCATTCTTCTCCTGTCACTGCTTAACAGAGTTATTTCAAGTGCTTTGTAACCTCCACTTCCGCTCTGAGATCACTATTTACATCTGAAGTAAACAGCACTTTGCAAGCCTCCCCGGGTTTCAACTGGGCATCACTAAGAACCAAACTTGGCCGGTAGTGTGAATTGTCAGTGTGAACTCCTCAGGTCCTCATGCTCCCATGGAAAATCTCTAACTCTGCTTCAGAGAGGATGAGGCAGTTGGAAGAGGTGCATGGAAGGCCTTCTTCTCAAGAGACTCCTTTTTCCTTTCTATTTCTACATCAAATGCTCTTGTGCCCATGGCAGATGAAGTCAGAGGCTGAAAGAAAAGTCATGGCTATTAGGATTTTGATATAATTCTGCCTTTTTTTTTGCTTATATTGTAAACCTACATAAAAAATAGTGGTTTATTCCCTTAAAAGTAGAAATACTATCAAAAAGTTATCAAAAAATTGGTTTAACATAACAATGCATTTCATAGGGAAAGGAAGCAGAAACTAATACCACTTCACTTGGATTTTTACTTGCACTCTTCAGAGGGATGTTGGAAGAAAGCAGATGTTTCTATGAGTTCCTGAAATGGGAATTTTCAAAACAAAGAAATATTTCCAGAAAACATGCCACCTGAAAATTCTGAACTTATAAAATTAATATGTCTTCCTCATTACCACCTAGATTCTGAAGATAAGCATAAAGGCAGTGGAAAATTATATGATGAAGATTAAAATTATGCAGTTTAGCAAATGAACCAAGGGATATGGATTAAGCTACACAGATACTTTGTCTTCTTCTATATGGTCTGTATTGCTCCAAGTTTTGGATGTTGGCAATTTATACTGAACACGAAATTTTTTAGGGCTCTTGTACAGGCTGAAGCAAAGCTATTAATACATTTTAACGAACTAGTGGAGGACTGAACTTGCTGGTTGGCTGCATCCAGTGAGTGTCGTAATAAACATCATTAAAGTTGTATTATTGCTGTTTCCTTGAAAAAAAAAAAATCTGAAATTTCTTTAATGAGAGTTTTATTAGGCAGTATAGGTTCTTGTCCTGGGCTAGCTGCCCAAACCTTTGGGAAAAACATAGGTTCTTGAGTATTTGTCTCAAACCCAAATAAATGTTTGAACCACTACCCATGGCCAAGGGAACTGAATAGTTAGACTGAATTATTCAGTTTGACTTTTTTTCTATGAGTTTCATATTTTGAACTGGTTAGCACTTTTGGTTTTAGGGAACAAGTGCTATGTTTTGTGCAGAGTGCAGGAGATACTGATTTAAATAAGTGACACATCCAGTGTAATATGTTGAACTGGAATTTTCTCCCTTCGCAAACAAGTGCACCGAAAGCATTAGGAAATGGGCTCACAGTAAAGTCTTGTTCTTCCTAGTGTGTATATAAATGTGAGGGAAATATTGAAAATATGTTGCATTATAAATCCACCTCCACAGAGCTCCACCTGAGCTGCACTAGCAAATAAAGCATCTTTACTTTTTCCATCTAAAAAAAATGTAGATTGGATCAGAAAAATGACTATGTGGGGGGATTTAAAGTTGTAAGTTAATATCAGTTTAAAAAGATAAGTTTATTCTAACTGTTCATCATTTTTTTTAATGCCAACAGCAAATATTTCAGACACAAACATATGTCAATGGCTCTCTGTTTAAGTATAACAAAGTCTAAAATATAGACACCTGGTCTCAGTGGGCCAGTCTGGCCTGCCAGAGCTCATCAGTTCAATTCCCAACTAATTTAGAAGCTAGAGCTCCCCTGAAAGGTAATCCAAGAAGTTTATGCTGAGCAGACTGCCATCCAGTATCAGTCCTTTTCTTGCAAGCACATGAGAGAGTATGATATCACCACCATGTCAGTTTGTGCATAAACAGCTAAAGCATTGGGCCCAGTATGGGACCCTCTCCTATGGAGACAGGCTGAGAGAATTGGGGTGGCTCAGCCTGGAGAAGAAAAGGCTCCAAGGTGACCTTACTGCTGCCTTCCAGTACCTAAAGGGGGCCAACAAGAGAGCTGGAGGGGGACTTTGGACAAGAGTGTGTACTGACAGGACAAAGGGGAAGGGATTAAAGTTGAAGAAGAATAAATTTAGTTCAGATATCAGGAAGAAATTCATTATGAAGGTGATGAGATGCTGGAAGAGGTTGTCTAGATAAATTGTGGATACCCCATCCCTGTAAGTATCCAAGACCAGGCTGGATGGGGCTTGGAGCAAATTAATCTAGTGGAAGGTGTCCCTGTCTATGGCAGGGAGGTTAGAGCTGCATGCTCTTTAAATCCTTTCCAACCCAAATCATTCTATGATGATTCCGGGATTTAGACAGAGGGCTACCTGACCTCCAGAACACATCAAATGTTAGCTTGAATTTAGGGCCTATGTGTCACGTGTAGAATACAATTGACTCTACATGAATAGTTACATGTGGGTTTCTAGAAAAGTCTGATGCCATATTTCAGGCATGAGATTTATGCAACGTTAGCAGGTCAGCTTCCTGCATTACTCTCTTGGACTTACATTTGAATTTTGTCAGTGACTTTTTCCAAAATTTTTGCTCCAAATGCATTTGAAGTAAAAAATAATCAGAGCTCTTAACTCTTTCCTAAGGTTTTCTATTCCAGTGACAAAAATTTTTTGGCTGAATAAAACCAACTCAATCAGATCTTTATAAAAGTACCTCCACAACTGCATGTTAGCACTTTAATGATGGTATATAAGTTCCCTCATTCCATGTTTATGTTTGCAACATTTTCAACAGCACCAGCAAGACCTCTTATTGTACTCTTATGTTTGTATCACTGACAGAACACAAGTGTCCTTCTGATGTGATTGAGATTTGATTTGTGCCAGCTGTGATTTCATATGAAGTGCTTGTACAGAATCACATCTGCCGGTATATTCCACAGCTACAAAATTTCTAACTATCTATGTCTACTTCATAACATAACTTTCAGGCAATTTTCAAGCTTAAGAAGAATTATCTTCTAGCATAAGCATTTAAGTGAATAATTTGTATGCAGTTAAAAACAGATTCTCTGGAGGCAGATGTGATTTACTCCTAAAGTAGAAGTTCACAAACATTAGTGAGGAAAGATAGTGCTTTTTCTATAACTGCAATCCCACTATGATACAGAAGTACTCTTCTGGAACAGCTTACAATTTAAACCCACATATTTCTTGGCTTTTTTCTTCATAAATTTCCTCTTTCTTTTTAATATTGCTGGAAGACTAAATAAAAATTAAAAAAAAAAAAGAGATGTTTTCTTGACATGTTGATGCCTGCTAATTTAAATGTGACATTTTGGCTTTTCCTGGGTTAGTATAAAATCCATCCTGGCATCATTAAGACTGAAACTTAATTTTTTAAGTGGGAAAATATATTCTTTATAAAACTAAACTTGCTAGTTATACTCTAAATATTTGGGTTACTTTGAAGTTTACACTAATGTTAAAGATACACAAGAAAGACTTTGACCTGTAGGATCAAGTCCAGAGGAGAGCCACTAAGGTGATCAGAGGACTGGAGCACCTCTTGTATGAGGCAGACTGAGAAAGCTGGAGTTGTTCAGCCTGGAGAAGAGAGGACTCTGGGGAGGCCTTACTGCAGCCTTTCAGTACCTAAAGGGGACCTACAGAAGAGCTGGAGAAGGACTTCTTAGAACAGCATGTAGTGACAGGGCAAGGGGGAATGGCCTTAACCTGAAGGAGGGTAGATTTAGATTAGGTATTAGGAAGAAATTCTTTACTGTGAGGGTGGCAAGGCACTGGAACAGGTTGCCCAGACAGGTTGTGAACTCACTATCCCTGAAAGTGTTCAAGATCTGGCTGGATAGGGCTTTGAATACCCTTGTCTAGTGGAAGGTAGAGGAGTCAGAACCAAGTAATTTTTAAGGATCCTTCCAACTCTAAACATTAAATGATTCTGTGATTTGATATTCCATATACTCACACTGGATAATTTCATTAAAGACAATAAAATATTTCAAACCAGTGGGAGAACAAGTGGGTAAGAATTGTAAAGATGGTTGTGCTCTTGGCTGACATGAATCAGAGTGCAAACAATGACATCACTGTAGCTTGGATGATTTTTTATGCAGTTAGGCATCTCAGAGAATAAGAACAGGGAGTAGCTTGTGGCAATTTCCTGTATATGGTGCAGGTAAAGATTTAGCATGATTGTGCCTGTCTGCTTAAACCCATTTGCCTTAAGATTCTCCTATTTTCTTTCAGCTTTGATCTGTTTCCAGTTTGTGGGATTTTTTATTTAATTTTGGGGAGGCTTTGGGGATGTGTGTGTTTTATTTTCATGTGCCCCTCTAATCACCAGCACAGGCTGAATAGAACTGTATCTTTTTCTGGTTTTATATCTCCTCAAAACATGGTGTAAAAGTACTTGGGCTTTCCTCCACCGAAGTGACAGAGAACCAAGAAAACATTTTTGCTATCAATTTTCCAGGAGTTGCTGTCTGCTAAGATATATTGTTCCTGTCCAACTGTTCCCTTTCAGCAATAGGGTAGACCAAAAACTGCATTACGTAAAATGAACCCCAGAGAAGCCTCAGTTTACATTTTAGCATAGGCATGATGAAGTTAGCTACACACAGCAACAAAGGTAAAAAATGCAATGGGCTTTGAAAGACCCCCATGTGATTAGGTTTTCAGCTGACTTCAGTGAAAACACATTTGAAGACTAATTACCTGAGTTTCTAGGTTGATGTAGGTGATTCCAAAATAATAGTGCAATTTTGCCTGACAAAAATATCACAAAATAATGATAGCTGAGACTGCTCAGTTTACATTTGCCCCTTTAGTATAAACAAAGCATGAAGAGCTGTTGTGTCAATAATTTAAGATGATTAGGCTATCTGCTTCTGAAGTTATTAATCTTTGTTGCAGTGTGCCTAGTTAAATCAGTCAACAAAACCTTTTCACTGAAAGAATTTTTGTTGCCAAATAAAATCTGGTAATGCACATTGACAAATCATTTTTCCATTTAAGATAAGGCAATTAAAGTTGATTTCCCAGTAAATTATCCTTCTTTTCAAAAATCAGCAAGAAAAGCCCTGAAGGTTCAACCTTCAATTATTTAAATGCTTATAAACTATACAGCTTGTGAGGTCTGGATGAGAAAATAAACTGAAGGAATACTGAGTCCAGGCATTTCAAAATTCTTAAACATTTAGAATAATTACTAGTTAAACTGGAAAGCACTTATAAAAAGGTAAGAAATGCCAGAGGGAGGTGTCAGAAACAAGGAATCATCATCTAATCTTATTACTTAGATATTTCATTAGTTGAAAACTGTGGGGAAAAGGTAATTAATGTCATGTTTGAGATTGTTGGTTCTGTAAGGTAATGAGGAATTCTGTAAGATAATCAGGAACAAGTTTATGCTGATGTTAACCCAGACAACTTTTCTAATGGCTATGAGATTTTTAGACAGCCATAGTGTATCAACACTGGCTTCATCAGTGGTACACAACTCATGTGCAAATCATTGCCTGAAAGCACTAATTCTTAGAAGCAGTTAGCAAAAGTAACTCCTCTGAAGAGTGGAGACCTTAATCTGAAATCTGGCCTCAATAATACCGTTGTTATTAAAGTATATTATTGTTTGTTCCTTGTCTCCTTCCTACTTGCTGTAAAGTCTTGTTGTTTGTCTGTCCCTATTTATCTGTTCTCCACTACAGACATTCTGAAGTCTACCTTAGGGCTGCTTGTGTTTGAAACAGATGACTTAGATCTTCAATAAGCCTCCACATATGTCTCAAACTGATTCCTGTGCAGATAGTCTCCAAAGTTAAAAAGGTTTCTGGCCTTTTCAGCAGTCTATCATATTTTCACTGTGATAGGTCTTATTACTGCTGTATAAAGAGCTAAAGAAAGGAATTTTAACTTTACTTTCACAGGCACAATAGCTGGAAAAATGTGGTAGTGATATATGTAGGGGAATTCAGATAATTTGGTAAGAGGGGAATTCCCTGAATTTTACTCTTATCACCTAGGAATCAATCGGGTCTAAAACACAGCTATAAAACACATACATTGTGTCTTGCTGCTTTACCGTGAGCATGACATGGGGCTTGATGACAGAAAAGGGATCCCAGGTCTGGAGAAGCACCTTGGCCAGGTATGAGCCAGCTACAGGCTGACACCCAAGATCTGAGGAGGCAGGCAGGCTGGGCTTCAGATTGCCTCTGTGGAGACACAGAGTTTTGGATCCAACTGAGGATTCCCAACCCCTGATCAGGGGAATATCTATCACTGCACATCTTTACATATTCCTCAGACTTGTGTGCACCTGGGTTTTGGCCTATCAGTAGGTGTTACTTTTGGTCCACGCTGTGTGTTTTGCCCCAGAATTAAAAGATGATCGTCAATCGTCCATAAATTTCATCAATTGGATAGTGAAAATTAAGCACATGTGGAAAAAAGCCAAACAAAATAGAGTCAAGGCTAGCTGGTCAAGCTGCTGTCTGAAGGCACAAAGCTGAGTGCAGATACACTGCACAGCCTGGGACAGGAGTAGGTTCAAACTGGCACAGCCTGTGGGCACGCTGCGTTTCTGCTGCTGTGCCGAGGCAGCGCCGGTACCTGCTGTGTTTGTTAGGGCTTCCTGTGGCAGGACCGTGATCCTGCCACGGATCATGAAGCAGTGTTACAAATGTTGCATTATAATAAAGCCACATGAAGGAAGGTACAGAATCAGTATCCTTCCATGTAATCTGGGTAAATTAATGGGGATTTTGTAGGAAATCATGAAAACCAAATTGTAGTGGTGCAGGTAGACAGAGTAAATTGCCCAAGAGATTATCCTAGCTTTACTTTCCATCCATGGATATTGTCAGCAGAAAGAAAATAAACTCTGATTCAACACATGAAAAGACAGTTCATTATGTTCAGTGTTCAAAAAGCAACTGACTGAATTCTGCTCTCAGTTACACTGGCAGGGTGTGTAGGGGAGTGGGTATGAAGTGCTGGCCATACACGACTTTGTTCATGTGGAAAAACCTTTGCGAGACGTTTGCAGGGTTTGTTTCCCAAAATTGTCCTAGTCTTTCCCCATTTCTTGCAGTTGTGTCCAGTATATCTACCAAAATAAGCCATATTTTGATATGTATCTTGTGTGGCTATTGCATGCAAACACACAAAGCACACATGGAGTATTGACGAGGTTGTGTTCAGGATCTCTATCTGGGTGGAAGTGCTCCCAAGGGTTAATCTGACATTACTCTTTCAGGAATTCATAATTATGTTCCTCCTCCCTAAGACAGGAATTACACGTGATAGCATAGTAAAATGTTTGAAAATGAAGACTTAAAAAAATGAGGAAAAAATACATGATATTCTCTAAATCTTCTCATGATTTAATTCTATGTTAAAATTTGCATTTATTTCTAAGAAATATCCTGTATTACACCCATAATGGACACCGTTTAAGAGACTAGACTCCACTCCTGAAAATTTGTCCTATCTAGTGTTTGGTGTGCCCTACCTCTCAGCCCGGGTGCAGCAAGGTACATGAAGAGGTATCTTTGCTTAGCCTCCAGTGAAATTACATATTAATTTAAAACATGTAACCAAGGAAAAATAGTGTTCAATTACCATTAATATTTAATGTATTTGCATAAGCATTTTCTAGCAGTGTCAGGCTAGAAAGCACAGAACAAAATATTCAAATATGAAAGCTCATTATTGTTTTTTCCTCTCTTCAACTAAAATGAATAATTCACCTCAAGGTTGGAGGCTTACTATTACTTTATATTCCTTTTTTCATTGCTCTACATTAAAATATACATAAGGACACGTCTATATGTGTATAATGCATTGTGTTCATGTATTTAAAGAGCATTAGGTGCAGAGCTGGGATTTAAAACAGACTGAAGCAACTCAAAAGTCTCCCTGTCATTGCTTTCTAAAAGCACTTTGGAATCTCAGTTCTCTAGGTCTTGTGAAAAATTTACCTTTCAGTCCGTTGTTTGAGTCCAGCAGTATGAAATGTAGAGTGGTGGTTGGTGATATGAGTTCTCCCTAAAGCTGTGCTTTGACAAGCTGCTTCCTGAAACAAAAGGACAACTGCCTTGACTTCTTTTCACTCCATGTCCTTGGTGTTGCATCCCTTCCTCTTTGTTAGGGTCCAGAAACTGGATTTGTATATGTATAAAGACAATTGTACTATATTTTCTGTTTTGTGCTGAAAGTGAAGAGATGTGGTTGAGAACTTAGAAACCTAAATAACTGCTCTATAAATAGCCCTTTACTGTGAGCCTGCATCAAACACACTCTTTCCAAGCAGTCTCTTACTATTACATGTGTTCTTAGCTTATGTGATTCTTTTATTGTTTATTTTTTTTAACATGCTGAGAGTCTGAGACTAATCTGAAAGAAATCACCTTTTTTTTTTTTTTTCCAATAAATATTTTTATGTGACACAGAAACTAATTTTTTCAATAGAAATTTCCTCAAGGTCCTGAGATCCCAGCAGAGTTTCTGGAGAGAAAGGAGACAGGCAATGCATTCTCACTTATAACTTAGAAATAACACAATATAGGAGATCCATACTCAAATTCTGTGTCCTAGAAGTCATTGATTACTCTCCAGCTGTAATATCTGGGTTTTAGTTCCATGACTTTAAGATCTCCTTTTTACTTTGGATGGGAAAAAAGAAAAACTTGTGGAATGTGAAACAACTCTCTTCCTATTCCCCTGCCTTCCCTAAAAGTGTCTTGTAGAAAGACAAAGAGGAGAAACCCATCTTCCCAGTCTTCCTGATATTCAACAGAGAGTATTTCAAGAGGGAGACGGGCTCTGGAAACCCCCCCAAATTTCTCACTGCTTCATCAAAACTGGGATTTTCTTCAGGATTTTGCCTGCAAAAGAAGCACTGTATATATCTGTCTTAGGTGTATTTGCACCAACAGATAGAAAAGATTTTTACTGGAAGATCTGATTGCTTTAAATATCAGCATTCAGTGAGTACATAATATTAATGAATAAGTGTTATTAAATCAGATATTTTCTACAGAAAAAAAAAGTGTGACTTCTCTTTTAATAGGAAAACAAGCTTATGTATAGAATGTATACAGCATTATTACTGAAAAACACAGTGGATCTTTACCTTGTTGCAATGAATACACAGGACAACAGGGTTGCAAGACAGTTCCATTTTGCTCTCTAAGAGGAATTTCCAGTGGCACAAATATCAGAAGGAATCCAAGAGAGATAAAACTAGAAATGCAGATACGGAATTTTAGATTTCTTTTGTGATTTCACCCACTCATTTATATTTAAATTTAGAAAATATTTTCATTTATATTGCCTCAATTCCTGCTCCTTCTTAAGGAAAAAAATACAAACAAACAAAACCCACAACAAAACGAAACACCAAAAGCCTCTCAAAACATCTCCAGAAACAAGTTAATATTCTTTTTGCAGAATCACTGCACACAGGTACAGATCTGTTCTAAATCTGCTCTTTGTCATCTAATAATGTTCAGTGCTCTGTTGTACCTTCATCTGCATCTGCAGGAGTAGTTTGCCTTTAACTCAGAAAACTTGAAGGTCTCAGCCTGAGTTCAGAGGTGTTCTGCTAATTGCTGCAGAAAGATCTATGATTTAACCAGGAAACTTCAGGTTCAAAGTACTTGTATATCTCTTCAAAATTACTCCAGGTGAAATACAAAAAAGAGGCATGTTTCTAGTCACTTTTTTTGCAATTTTTACTCCTTATTCAAATAATTCAGCCAAAGATTATCTTCACCTACCCCATAAATTTTTCAGGAAAAAACAAAATAACCCAACAAAATCCTACAACAGTGACTTTTCCCTTGTGGTTGGCCTTGCCTTCCACTTTCCTCTTCTCTGAAAGAACACACTTTCCTGTATCTACTGGTTGAAGGCTGAAGGAATTTTTCACTAGCAGTCTTCCCCATGAAACAAAAAGTGTTCAGGGTGCAGACTCTGAGATGTGAGGCCATCTGATACAATTGAAATGGAGCAATTTACTCAGCTTCTTCTCAAGGTATGTTGCAGTACTAAGCCACCATAGTTTTAACACAAAAAATACCACTGAACCAGTAGCTTTTTAATCTTTTGTTTGCATCCAAAAAAGAAAACCAAAATTTCCAGCAAAACCATAGGTTTCTCAACAGTAAATTTAGGACTTGAGTTTCTTTTTCTAGATTTTTTTCTTAAAAATAGCTCATGAACTTTCTGGAGCCAAAGAACATGGTTTAAAAGTGAAAATCATGATTGAAACCAAACATTGCACCTCAACTCTTTAAGGTTACATGCAAAGTACTTTCTATCTTACTTTCTGACTAAGATGGTATTTTCACCTCAGTTTTAGTTTCCACTTATTTCCTTTACAACTGAAATCATTAACAGTCTCTATTTTCTCTACCCCTTTCTTTAATTGCTTCTGACTGCTTGTCTGGAATGGCCTGCACATCACAAATATTTTCTGCACCCCTCTTCAAACTAAATACACCTAAGGGAAAAAAAGTTAGTCTGCAGGTGTCACTACTCTGCTGCCTTACTAGAAAGGGCTTTGATATCTTGTGAAAAATCAAACAGTTTCCAACTGAGCCTGGTCACAGTGACTCCAGTGAATGCACCAGAGCTGTGAAATTTCTCCCTGAGCCCTGGAGGAGAGAAGCCCTTTCACATCCCACAGGAGAACCTCAGAATTTACTCAGCTCTCCCAGAACACATGCAGTGCTCAAGATGGGGTGTGGAATTATGGTGAAATGTAAAGAACTGTGGGAAAGAGTGGCTAGGCTTAAGAGAGGCTGGCATGAAAAAGTGGGATAGCAGAGAAGTTCTTATTCCTACTGGTTAAAAAAAGGGCATAATACTGTAATTGCAGAAATCACAGTGTTGCTACATCCAAGAAAGTGTAAAATAAATCATTCCGATTATATATATAGATATAAAGTCAAAGCATGGCATGAAAAGGTCATGGTTCTTATTTGAAGGCCAGACTCAGTAGAAAGAATGTTATGCAGACTGGAAATTATAAGGAAATTTCTTTAGGTTGAGATTCATAAGGGTGGCACAAATGTTTCCTCCTCCTTAGCTGAAGGATTTATACAAGGAGCACAGGATCTTCAGGGGATATAAGGTTCAATTTCCTTACTGCACTTGTGATGCAGAGACTTCAGAAATCTTGTATCAGTCAAGCATCTCATCAAAACAGCAAAAAAACCCTGTTAATTTTTCTCCTGTTTATGATCATGCACAGTATATTAAATTTTCTTTGAGGAGATGGCAGTTTTTCATTTTTGAGCATCTTATACTTTCCCAATGAGTAACAAAATTATTTGTGTAAATGCTGAAACTGTGGAGCCTTTACAGGAGGTTCAATAAGTTTACCTATTTTTGTCTGAGAAGATTGCTGTCAGTTCCTATTGCAGCTTTCGAAGTTGAAAATGCATCTTTAATCATGGGTGAGATCCTCATCTTAATTTCCCTGTATGTCAGTTCAGAGTTGTTCCTTTGACTGTGGTGAATCTGTGACACTGCTGTACTGGAAGAAAATTCAGATTCTATCCCCAGCAACTTGCACAGATTTTTATTTGTCTCTCTGTGCACGAACAAAAGCCTTATATTTTAGGTTTGGGGTTTTTTTCAGTGGATTAAAGAACTGAAAACCCTTATTCTCACAAGAGTGAATGCACTTTAATTTTCAAAATTCAAATATGCTCTAACCAGTTTCCAATTCCTTCAGTGTGTATTTGGAAAGTTTGATGCACTCCTTTTAGCAGTGAATTCCTCTTTATATGTCCAATCTGACATATAGCCACCAGAGAAGATATTAGGTGGTAGTCTTGAGACTGAAGATCTAAATTTTTTAGGCTGTTAGTCACATACTTCAAGGTTGGAGATAATTCTGTCCTTTCTCCTTTCCTAAGGTGCAAAACTGAGATAATTAGTGGGAATTTTATTGTTCCACAGATTTTTGAACAATAATAAATTACTTTCTGGTAAAGGAAATAATTTTAGAAAAAAAAAATTCAGAAGAGGTTTGTGCCACTTTAAAATCCAGGGTAAATAAAGAAGGTTCAAGAACTTCTGGAAAAATTCTGGGCAAAATCAGAGGAATATGTCTGATATGAAAGTTAAAAACCTTTGGCTAATATTCGGTCACCATATTTTACTGAATTAATTCCCACAATTCACAGAATTCACAGAGTTCACAGATTGTCCAGGTTGGAAGTGACCTTCAAGATCATCGAGTCCAACCCATGCCCTCACATCTCAACTAGATCATGGCACCAAGTGCCGTATCCAGTCTTTTTTTAAACACATCCAGGGATGGTGACTCCACCATCTCCCCAGGCAGACCATTCTTACATTTTATCACCCTTTCTGTAAGAAACTTCTTCCTAATATCCAACTTATATTTCCCTTGATGCAGCTTGAGACTGTGTCCTCTGGTTCTGTCAGTTGCTGCCTGGAGAAAGAGACCAACCCCCACCTGACCACA
>VZTR01024032.1:347372-359422 GCA_013400775.1 Chaetops frenatus
TTCATCCTGTTGGACTCTGCCCATCTATCCAACCGTTCAAGGTCTCTCTGCAGAGCCCTCCCACCTAGCTTAAAACTAGTCTGGCCTAGGCAAAGGTTGTTTAATGCAGGAAACCTCAGCAAGGACTTAGTTCTTGTGAGCTGTGATATCTGCTAGAGCTTCCCATTAGTTAATCTACAGAGCTTTCAGTAGAAGCACATCTGATTTTCCATTTGCCATGGAGGGGGCTTGCACTGAAGAGGGATGTAACCTACTACTTGACTCCAGTAATATGCTCATCCACTGATCACATTTAAGATGCATTCATAAATACTTTCCAGGCATGTCTTAGAGGACAGTTAAAGGAGATTACATATCTATTGCTGTAGCTTCAAAGACAAATAAGAGCTAGTTTTGCCATTGCACTGAAGTTACATTAAATAGGTGAAACCTTGCAATCCTTGTGTGGTTTTCTTTTTGTTGTTTGTTTGTTTTTTTGTTGGTTTTGTTTAGGTTGGTTGGTTGGTTGGTTTTTTGTTTTGTTTTGTGTTTTTTTTGTTTGTTTGCTTCTTGTGAGTTTTTTTGGGGTTTTTTTTTAATTCTTTTTTTCCCTCTAGTCATCCTATATCAGGTATTTTTCATGAACAGATTTTCCTGGGTAAAACAGATCTTCAGTTCCACCAAGTCCAGACAAGCAATTCAATGCTAGATGAAGAAACGTAAATTATTTCCTCATCTCTTCAAGATGACAGGAGAGAGGAGGTCCACAAACTTCTGTTGTCACTGTGGTAAATTCTTCGTTATGCCTGCAATATGAAAACAGGGCTTTGAACAACAGCAGTGTGAAGACCTGAAAACTGGTGTAGTGTGCTTCACAGGGATTTCTTTCAGGGATTTATTTTACCATGTTTTACAGCCAGGGTTTTTTTTTTATTACTTAGTCAGTGACTTAAACCTAGCTCTCTGTGTCAGAGATCAAACTCACACTGATTGCAGACCTCTCATATTCATGCCTTGATAAAAGTTATTTGCTCCAGGTAAGCATCCAAACCTTAACTCTAGACCTTTCAAACTCCACTCAGTGCCACTACAAATCTAATCCATTCATGAATATTCATCCAAGGTAATCGTAATTGAGATGCTGTTGTGTCACTTCTATATAATTGAAGGCTCTTCAGCAACACCTGTGAAAGCTTCTGACTTTTAAACCAAGCATAGCTATCTTCTTTTATGTTTATATTTTATTCTATCACAAATACCACCCTGGGAGCCTGGTCAAACAGATGATTTTGAGAGTTGCCCTCTGAAGGAATGAGGGAAACATAAAAACATTCTGCAGGGAGAAGTAAATTAAAAAGATTGGTTTCGTTAGAAGGCACATAAGCTTTTGTGATCCATCTGTTGGCAGTAGCTCTCCTTACTAAATAGACCTGGATAGTAAAGAAAGAAAAAAGATTCAAATTAAAAAAACCTCTGGGAGTTAAAAGTTAGGCAGAAATCACTGTTCTAAATTCTTAAAATTGTGCCAGTGAGTGAGAAAATAGGATCTGTCCTGTGCAGAACAACTGGCTTTTTCTCAAGTCACAGATGTCCTGAAATTGGAGACAAAAATCTGATGACAAACTTCTGAAGGACATGAGACATATTATTGCAGACCCTCTAGATCTTCATGCCTCAACACTCCCAGGAATCCCTTGTCCACACCTGGGACAAAGTCCTTCATGAAGAACCTGTACTGATAGCTACTCCAAAAAACAGGCTCAGACAGGTCCTCTCTAGCTTTTTTCTTGAGTCAGTCTTTTGGTGAAATGGTGCTTTTAGTGAAGCTTATCCTCTTTTTTCCTGCTCTCAAATGTAGCAACTCTAATTCCCACTTTGGGTGGGACAGATGCTTGCTGTAGGCCTATTGCATAAGCATTTTCTAGCAGTGTCAGACTAGAAAGCACAGAACAAAATATATATATATAAATACATATATAGATATAGATGCTGTCAGGCCTATTGCATCCACTTCTCCTGTAGAAGAAAATGATGCCTTGGCTTACTTTTTCTTGGTTTTGGAATGTTTTTTTTTCTGGATGCCACAAGCTCCCTTCTGATGACCACTAATGTTACTATTTCTATAGGCCTGAAATTGGTATGCAAAATGTCCATCCTCGTTACCAGCCAACCCTTTTCTTGTGGTTTTAAGCCACCATGGAAGCTGCATCCAATTGTCTGGTTAGCTCCAGGCCATTTAGCAGTCTTTCCAAGTTACTATCCTGTGGGACTTTTTTGTTGACTTCATTTTTTGTTAGCCTTATTTTCTCTGTCTGTAAGCCGCAAACGTGAAATTTCATGAATTTGTATAGTATCATGCACAGAAATCTTGCATCAATTCAAGGCAAGAGAGGTACATTCTTCATGCCTAGGGTGAAATATTTAGATGCATAGAAAATTCCCATCCAGGGATGGTAAATTTTTGTCTGGGAGCCCTGAAAATCTACTTGTTCCTTCAAATTACTATATATGAAATGGTGTTTTGGAAAACTGTTTAGAGTGAAAGATAGAGAATTATAATTAGAGTGATATCAACTATAATATCTGAGGAATATTTGAAGAACAAAGATAAACATCATCTGGAATACAGAAGACTTGTCTAAAGGCATTTCAGGTGGTGTTTTGCTGGATGTGGGGAAGAAGCAGACTGAAAAAAACCCCAGAAATGTTCTGAAAGTCCTGAAAGTGATCAGAAGAGTATTATTAGCCTGGCATTTTAGCATGCTCTGCAGGAGTCCAGATGCCAGGCCTACTTCAATGTTTTAGAACTTTAGGAAGCTTAAAGAAATTAATATTTAAATGCTGTAAAAAAACTTTTCTTCAGCACCTCATGTTAGGCTCAGAATAGAGTCTTAAAAGATAGAGTTTTCAAGGTCTCCAAGATAGAGCCAGAACATTAGCTTTAAAGAGGGTAAAGCCCTCAGTCCTTCTATCCTCAGTCATTTGTGGTTATCTTGATCCCATGTCCCCACCCTAAACATCTCCCAGCCACAAATGTTAGCCCAGGCAGAGGCAGGGGCCACAGAGATGCCCCTGTTGCAAAGAAATCGAATCTGCCAAGGCTCTGTATGGAGGAAAGGGAAAGAGTGTTCTTTCTTCAGCTTTGCAGAGTACACACATGTATTCTGGCCCCAGACTGTGTTTAATCTACTAGTTCTGCTTGTGCAGAAAAAACTGTTCACTGAAGACTCTTCTCAAGCCAAAAACCTGAAAAACCCACACAAGGTGTTATGCAGGGCTAAGGGAAAATGTAAAATAGCCACTCCTAAATTCCTGATTAGAAACACTAGAATAATGCTTTCTAGCCTTCCTGAAATGGACATCATGGAGGTAACTTTATTAATATTTCACACTTCAGTAATATTTCAGGCAATGTCACATGAGAATAAAGCAAAAATGCACTTCTGAGCTACTTTAGTGACATCTCTCTAACACACTTGACATGCAAGGCACAGATTCATCTTTTAGATGATTAGATAACTGGATTCTTTTTTCCCTTTGATGTCTAGCAGCTTCTTGCTCCCTTTTTGAGTCCTAGATGCATAATGTATAGCTTCTTAGTTCAGTGGCAGGTTCTGAATTGCTTCCTAGTCTTCCATCAAATATGAGTCATGGGCCAGGTCTGCCTTAGATAATCTGCAGAGCTTGAAGTATATGGTCCAGCTTGAATCCAATGAGGAATATTTCTGTTCACTTCAATAAAAGCTTTATGGATATTTTTCTTTTCTTTTTTTTTTCCTTCCTCCCCTCCACAAACCTCTAAAACTGTAAGAAAAATTAGTGTATGCCTGACAAGGCTATGTTAAACCTTTCAGTCTTGTGTAGCTTTTTCCAATATACTCAGGAGGAGGAAATTCTCCCAAAGCACAAGTGGTGTTATGAGTTGCAATAGGTGTAATATTAACACCTTATGGTATTATTTCAGAAGTCATGTTCGTAACAGGACTCTATAGATAAAAGCATTTTTTCCTTGACTATTTTTATTCTCTCTGAAATAGCAAACAGGTATTAAAACCAATAGAGAACATTTGTTTCAATTGTTATTTTGCCTTTCAAATGGAGCAAGGGAATAGCCCAACATAAATATTGCCTATTTAATGCTGCATGATACAGAAATGGGAAATAAACGTTGCTTTTACGTATATGTCCATGCATACCTTCTTGAAATGTAATCTGGTAGATTTCTGGCAGCTGCAGCTCATGATAATGCAACACTACATGACAGGTTTAGTTCAGTGGCATACCTTTTTAAGATTTTGTCCCTTTTCAGTGTAGAATGATATTTATTTTTGATTCAGTCTGCATCATGAAAAGTGGCTAAGCAGACCTGATTGTTTGGCCAATCATTTAATTTTGTGCAATTCTTCTCTTTTATTACACCTGATTGAATAGATTTTAACATCCCTGACTACTTTCCATTTACTGTGTAGCTGAAAGTTGGATTAATTCTCATTTGTTCCTTGAAGGTACAGTCAGAGAATGGTTAGATTGGGCTTTTATAAGAGGATTCTGACAATTATGGGGGTTTTTTTGTCACTAAATACATTCAGGTAAATTCTCTCCAATTTCAAGATATTTCCTTGGAGTAAGATTCATGCTATCCATGCCATACCAGTGTTACTAATGCACACATATTGCTAGTCTAAACATGAATGCTTAGCTTTTGAGCATTGCCTTTCCAGGTCAGTGTGGGTTAGCTGGGCATAATGCAGAGCTGGAAGTATTTCTTTTGCATTTTTGCTGTGTGCTAAAGCAAAGGCTGAACATCTCGGGTTCCTAAGAGATAAAACATTTACAATTAAACCTAAAGCGAGTAGACCTATCTTTTGCAAAATGCACCATCTGGATCTCAATCTAAATCCAGCACTTTAGATAGACCAATATTGGAAATTATGTATAAGCTAACATAGTGTATTCTAAACAAATTAATTCATAGGTCATATCTTCCTCCTGCCAAAAAAAAACCCCAACAAAATGGAATTTTTGTGTTGAAAAAACCCTTAGTTTCAATGTTTTTCTGTAACTAAAAGTATTTATGCTAGTGCTTTATGTAAATGAAAATAAAGGCATAAAACTATATCGAGGGCGTGTGTAAGTCAGCACAGACAAGCAAACTCTTCACAGAGAGTGAATTTATTGCCATCATCATGCTAACCATGGGATCCCCAAAGAAACACCATGGCAGAGTTGAAAAGGCAGGCACCATTAAACCCCATTTCTTGTTAGAGGATCACTGGCCTGCTGACTACACCTGTACATCAAGGATTACTCCCAGCTGCATGGTCACTAGAGTATATTTACAGTCCTACTTGCTAGCCTTCAGCTTTTAACCCATTCTTCCCTGCAGGGCAATAACATTATAAACACACCTGTAAAAAGCAAGTGCAGTCATTCTCCAGTAGATTAAAAAAAAAAAAAAAAAAAAAAAAGAAATCCTGCTTGATTTAGAAAACTTTGATCTGGCTTGAACTTTCTGAAGTATCAGTTCTAAAGTCCTACTGTAAATGTGATGTTTCCTGTGTTTTAATTTGACCAAATGCACCATACTATTTCCTTCTCTGAATGTCAAGTTTGCAAGTTGTATTTATGCTGCCTGATTTGTACACTGTCACTAGACTTTCTTTGAAGCCATATTTGTAGGAGCAACTCAAATTGTATTCAAATATCACTGTTTTAGATGGTTTGAATGTTGAATGGTAGATGAAGTGGTAAGATAGGAAGAGAATAACAGGCCAATTTACTTGAAGATCAAGTCTTTTAATGTGAGACTATTAAGGCTAGTATTTTGTAATTAATTTTGCCCATTCATTCTCCATCTGCTGAATCCTCTACCAAGTAGGTGATGACAGAAGTTAAAACTCCAGTACATGATGTTACAGACTGCATAATGCTAAGCCTTTATGACATCACCACAGAGTCACTCTAGCACCACTAGTCACTTTAGCATCAGTGTATTTTCATCCTAGGTCAGTTTGGTTTGGGTTTATATACTCATTTTTTAAATTTATTTTTTCTTTAATTTTGGGAAAATTTCCAGTATCTTCTCTCATCAGAAATGAAATATATTCAGTCTTATCCTTCACTGGCCATTATGTTAAGCATGGAAATGTAAAAGAAGCAACAGATTCATTGGGTGTTGGCATGCACTCAGTAGCAGCAGACAAGTAGAAGATTTTTTATTGTTGTTTATGGTTTATGTTTATCTCTGGATAAACTACTTTCACTTTGGAAAAAAAAGTGTATTTTCATCCTACTCAGACACATGGAACTGAGTTTTATTTTACAATCATCATCTCATATCGGTGTGTACTTTCTTTCATTTTACAGAAATTATATCAAAACCCCATAGTCTGTGATGTCAATTAATCAGTTTTGCTTTAATTTAAGATCATTCTAAGCTGAAATCCACTCTGGGATAGAACTATCTTGAATTCTGTAGTCAATTTTAGTCACTCATTTAACAAAATCAATTTAAACACCAGATATGCCTGAGCAGGAACTGAACAAAAGCTGACTGATGAATTTAAGTATTTGCTCTGTGATATGTAGAAGTACTTCCAATTTCTCTGCACAAAGAGGGTAGATTTAAGTATGCAGTCAAATCACTTGTAAGGAGGAATTCTCACTGATGAGAGATTCATATCCTTGTAATATAATGCAGAGGAGAAAGTAAACTGCCTTCCTGCAGAGAACAATTTTCCCTACATTTTTTCTAATAATAAAGCCATACACAGTGTCGCCAGGCATTCCTTATCTCAGAATCAGCAGCTGCTTATTTGACCTGGGCAAGATGTAGAATCATAGAATCATTTAGGTGGAAAATAGCCTTTAAGACCATTGAACCCCATTGTTAAACCAACACTGTTATTGTAACAAAATAACAAAGTTATTCTAATAGTGTCATATTTTTCTCAGAAACATGTTTTTTAGACATAGTAGTGTTTTGAGGTATTTGATTTCATATGTGTTAGTCTAACATTTCGCACCAAAAATTAAACAACATATTAATTATTGTATGTGGTTTTAAACAAAAGGCAGTTGATAAGTAAAATAAAATAGAAAACGTGTAGTCAATTAGATCTTTTTGGTAAAAGTAATTTTATGATGTTATTATTTTTTCCCTACAAAAAAATACGGTTAATATCTGCCTTTCTTGGCAAGCTTTAAAAATTAGTGCCTAAAAGAAACCACAGGTTTGCTTCAAGCATTCCAGTAAAAATAGATGAAGAAATACATCTAAAACTTCATCTCATGAAGTGTCTTTGAGATGGATTAGCACAAATATCTGCTCATAGTGGTAAATTTACTTTTCAGATTTGTAATTATTGTCAGAAGTCAAGTGCCACAGTCCTTATTCCTCTATCTTCAGCCAGACCATCATTGCAGCATTCTGGCAGCACTATTACTCCCTAGGTAATATTGTCTAATAATTAGGGGTGCTGCAAGCTAGTCACATATTCTTTCAGATTCTAGAGAAGAAATGTACAAAGGGTAGAAATTATATTGGCATCAATAATAGATGAAGGATTTGTTCTGATGGAACTATAACAAGGAACGGGCTATCATGTAAGGATTAATAAAAAGAAGCACAAAATTATTTTCCAACTTGTATACCAAAGCATTTTCTGGACATGACTGATCGATGTGCAAATGTTGCAGATAATACAGTTTAAGGGGCATAGGCCCTCTGATGGTGCAAAAATGGCCAGCATAATAAACAATACTCTCATTCCTGTAGGATATGCATCTTCTATAAGCATTTGTTACAATCCAAAATACCCAAGAGAACATTTTTTCTGTTTTCTCTTTTGATTTCATAGGTTTTTTTCATCATCTTCAAAGTACTTTCATACATATAAAAGAAAAAATTCAGCAAAGAACCAAGCTGAACAGAATGAAGTGTTTGAACAAATGAAAACATTCTTCATTTTTAGAGCAATATTTTAGATTTTCATGCTCCTGGAAAAGACATTTAAACAAAACATGAAGAGTTTATGATTGTTGCTGTTTTAAATAGTTTTTTAAAAGGAAACTTATGTTTGTTGAAACACTTTATTTTCTTTCTACCCAATCGTCTTTCAGCTGGCTTTTTTTTCTTTTGAATCTTTTCAATTAATTTCTATTAATATTATAAACAATTAGATGAAACACATCTCAATTTTCTCCATTGAGTCTGTTATACCTACATTTTCCTCATGAAAGAAAATAATTCCCATAATGTACTTCAATTATTTACCCACATCTCTTGGTATTGTTTCACTGTTTCTATTTTCTGGTCTAATTAGATTTTTAAGTAATCCAGTTTTATTTCTACCTAAACAAAGTGAGAAACACATGTTTCATTATATGTAACTAATAATCTTATCTATTCCTGGGTATAATAAAAATTTATAAAACTGCTTAAATGATAAACTTGGAATATTATAAATACACTGCTTCCAGTGTTATTTCAAAACCAGTGAAAATCAATTTTCAAAATACAAAGTCTTCCTCAACAAAGAAATAGAGCATTTGGAAATTCTTTAGCAACACAAAATGGCTGATAAATCAACCTTATATTAATGCCACTGAAATAAAATAGTTAAGGAAAAAATTGTGACAAACAAAGGTTTTCAAGCAACATTTCCAAGCAAATAAAATGATGTAATTAGAGAAAAATCTGTTAACAGAGTGTTGAACGTTCCTTTGCAAGCATATACATCCTTCGATAGACAGCCCCTACCTTTATTTGTAAGATAATCTGCCATCACTTCAGGATGCATTGCTTCCTGCCACTGCCTCACAAGCATTTTTGGAGGTGTCTGCAGGTGTGTGCCCAGTCAGCAGCCAGCTGGGACCCTGCCTGTTGCTCACCCATTCAGCCATCTAGCGGAACCTGAACATGATAAACATGACTAAGGGCTGAAACTACCCAGACAGGGCTTAGGGTAAAAGGATAAAAAGATGAAATTGTTGTGAAAGATGGATTTCACCACACCTGAAAGACTCTGTCAAAAACATTAAAGTATTATTAGCTTTAGGTTTATATATAAATATGTGCATTTAAGGCAAATTTTTCTTGTATTTCTGTATATAAGGTAGGATAATTTTTGTTATATAATAATTTCTTTACCTATTTTTTAAAAAACAATTTCAATGTATTTATTCAGCCTTAATTGGCCAGTAAAAATAGTAATGTCATTTATAGGTGCACTGCTGTCCTTCAAACTTTCTATTAGCAATTTCCTGTTTGATCTTTCACAGAGTCGTGGTTGTGAGGGATGTTACACATGCAGATCAAGTTCATTCTCTATAAAAGACAATGAGAGGTCATGGAACTGCACCGTAATCTGCTTCACATTTGAACAAACACAAGATGGTAAAACACTGAAGTACTGAGTTGCTAGGTCTATGCTTGGGAAGAGCTTCTAAAAAGCAATCTTTTTTTTCACTCTCAGAGATACTGTGTGGGGTGGGGAAAGGTGGTGGGGAGAGAAGTATTTGTTTATGTTGCACTTCCAGAAAATTATTAAAATGTTATTTATCTGATTACCTCAAACTTACTGTTTTGGAAATAGCAGCATCCTCGTCTACTATAACTGTGATGTTCTTTATGCTTTTACTTTTCCTTTTATTTTAGCCTAAGCGTTGTTCTACATTTTTCTGACACGCACAAAGTAAACCCAGTCCTGTTTAGGTGTTCTTACAAAGGGAACACTGAGGATGTAAACTACCACAGGAGAACATCTATTGGAAGTGTCAGAGCTCTGTGACACAAAAGTGTTTGCCCCATATCTAACAACTACAATTTTTGTTAACTGATATGTGTGATTGCTTTCCACAGGGGAGAAGGAAGAGGATAGGTGCTAAAGGAAATGAAAGAGGGGAAGCAACAGGAGGGTTATTACAGTTAATTGAAACTCTACAATATTTGTACAAAAGAAAAATGTCAGATACTCAACAGCTATAAATCAGCATTGGTTTTTGTCACATAAGTAAATTACATTGATTACAGGATGTACAGACACTTTTATATTCCATTGTTATAGTGATGAAGATGTTCATATAGGGGTGGGATATAAAGTTTTTATCAGACAAACAACTCAGCAAAACTTCTTTGAAGGCAGTAAACTTCCCTGGAAACTCGATGGAATCCTATAAGTGGCACTAGTTCGGTTCTTGAAGTCCCTTCAGAGGTTATCACGTTCTCATGAACAATTTTACACACCATTGCCAAATGAGAGACATGCCTTAATCTAATTACATGCAGTGCTAGAAGCAAACCAGCAGAACACTTATCAGACATATTGAACAAGTTACAGCACTTTACAGTAGTTTGTCCTTAGTAACAAAACTTACTTTTCCTTCATTATTGTACATCTGGCCTTGCAGAAGTAGGTAAATACTGTAAGTCTGCTTGTAAGAGGAATTGTTATTGCATCTTGCGAACAGTCCCAGGAGTCCCACTTCTATCCACATTCCTACCTACTCTCTACCTAAGCTCATGTAACTCACAGTCTTCAGGGTGGTGCCTTACACTGTACCATCAGGCAAGGGAAGAGACAGGCTTCAGTGTGTCAGTAAACAGCCCCCACTGGCTTCAATGGGAATGCTATGTGCAGAGTAAGACCTTGAATCCACACAAAATCTGTGAAGCCCATGGGTGCTCCCATGAGATAAGGATGCTCAGAGCTCTTTAGTTTCAGCTTTTCAGGATCATGTCCTGGTACTGATGGGCAAAGGTTTCTCAGCACTGGTACCCATGTAACTGCTGAAAAGGGAGGTGATATACAATCAGAGATTTTACTGTGAATATTAAAGAAATTTTATAAGGACCAGGCTGATATAAGCCATTTATATGTTTTATGAAAAAGAGAAATACAAGGAGATTGTATCAGAGAAGGGATACAACCTTCTTAAAATCAATCAGAATGTTCCAGTGATTGTTTAGTGATCTATTTTATCTCTATGACAGACTTTAAAAATTAACTGATACCTCCAAGCATTCAAGTAGTAGTGCTCTCAAATCTGTGTTAGCCACATAATTCAGTGAAATCCAGGGGAGAACCTTAATACAAACAGAACCCTGGAAAATGTTATGGTCAGCATCAGCACACCAAGTAACAGCAGTAAAAGTGGACAGAATTTATGGTATAGAGTGTTTCAATTTAGAGTTAGCTATTACATGGGATTGTTTGCATTGCCTGCTTCAGTGCAGCACAATATAAGTCAGCATTATATTTACATCTGTATGAGAGAAATATCATTTGGGGAGCAGTTTGTTAAATAGCTGTAAATAGAAGTTTTACTACCCCTTTGCATTGCTTTATATCACTTTGTTTTGCTGGAGAAGAGTAAGCCCATGCTGTTCTGCTGACTCCTTCTGCTGCAGCTCCAGAATCCATCCCACAGTTTCTGGGCAAGGGTAGAGGAGCAGGGCTCTCCATGCCTCTGCCACATTTCTCTTCATATTGACATACCAGGTCCTAAGACAGCTAAAGAAGTAAACAGTAGCTGAATACTTTCCTCCATTTCACTCCTGCTTCTGTTTTGGTGCTCAGGATCCCCAGGATCTAAGAATACCCGAACTCTTAAAGCTCCACTATATTTTATCCCTTGAATTTCTGTTTCTCCCCCCCTTCCAGATAAGCTTTATGGCTGTATTCCAAGTATGCATTATTTGCCTTTCTTTTTATTCTTCATCTTACTTTCAATTACACAGCCTTTCAGCCTGCATGTTATAGATCTCTCTTCTCTGCTTTATCCATTGTGATACCAAATCTCTCAGTGGGCTGCTTTCAGCACAGCATGAAATTTGTCACACACATGCATAAATTGCTCTTCCCTGCTGAAAAAAAAAGGTAATAAAAATAAAAATTAATTTTAAAAAAAGGGTTAAATCCATTCGTGTGGTCATTGGACTGCCCTGCAAAAAGTACTAACATCTGCAGCCTATTCAACCTAAGCTCATGTAATTCACAGACTTCAGGGTGGTGTCTTACACTTTACCGGAGGGTCTCTCCACAAGAACCTTACAGACATACAAAGGGGCT